>VZRS01005489.1:0-10100 GCA_013398055.1 Ifrita kowaldi
ATGAGTTTGTTTAGAGAGAAATGGTCTTTAGCTTACAACTTTTTTTATTTCTTTTAATTATTGATCAGCTGAATGCATGTATATATGTGTCTGTTTCACTGCTGCTAGTCACAATCATGTGCTAACTTTTTTTTCTAGGAATTCCATGCTGTACATCTGGTTTTTTTCTATTTCTCTTCCTGTCAGTCATTATGTCTTACTGGTGAAAGGCTAGCATAATGCCTACTTGCACATGCATTTTCTCTTTCTCTCATACTTTTCTATTTGTCCATCTTCATTGCTTAGATGCTTATGGCTTACTATGTTTTCCAAGTTCATATCTTCGAGAGGAACTATTTCAGGACCCAAGAGTCAAAAACTTCTGTCATGTGGCTGTGGAAGAGAAACAGCCCAGTGCATGCAGAGAAAACAGACTTTTAAAAATTGGTACTGAAGCATATAGTTTGCACCTACTTCACAGCAATGCTATTGAAGTTCTACTTTTGTCTTTGCTTGTGGCAGCTTGATTCACTGTTCTCCTGTCTTGAGAGACAGAAAACAAAGACAAGGGGATAATTTTTCTTTGTGTGACGTTTTCTTGTGTCCCAACTAGGTTGAGCTGCGACGAGCAGTGGAAGAGGCTGTGAAGGAGACCCCAGAATATCGCTGCATGCAGTCCCAATTTTCTGTTTTGTATAATGAGAGTCTCCAGCTGAAGGCACATCTTGACGAGGCCCGCACGCTGCTCCATGGCACCCGCGCCACACACCAGCGCCAGGTGGAACTGATCGAGGTAACACCTCTCAGCAGCCTAGGGAACTGACCTAGCCACCAACCATCACTGCTGGGTCTGTGTGGCTCTGCGAATGCTCAGGAAATTTACGTTTCTGGCAATAATTCAGGCTGTTCTGGTACCTAGTATTGATGAGGTGAGAGCTACTCCAGGTTGAAAGCACCAAGTTCTGTTCCCTTTTTGTTCCTCAGAGGGATGAGGTCAGCCTTCACAAGAAGCTACGCACTGAGGTGATTCAGCTGGAGGACACCCTGGCACAAGTCCGCAAAGAATATGAGATGTTGAGGATAGAGTTTGAACAGACACTTGCTGCCAATGAGCAAGCAGGTATGGTATTGTTCTGCTGTGCCTAAAAACAAACACCACCTACCCACCGATGCCCATTAGGGGCTACCGTGCACTAGAACAATTGGGTTGATTCTTCGTTACTGTTAAATACTTGTTCTGGCAGGTCTCTTAACATCAAAACAAAGCTCTTCACCTGTTTTATTGGGAGGCCAGTTCCATATATCTGACTTCCTTCTAGATGCTGCATAATAGATACATTTTGCTAAGAATTTGGTTTATGACAGGGTATTTTGCATTATTAAAAATTACTTGTGAGGGGAGGATTCATTTCCAAGTCTGGAAGGACAGTCTGGATAGCAAAGCAGTAATTCTTAAATTTCATCAAAGGAAATAAGTTACTTCTGAAGTAGCATTTAAATCAGATTTCTTTTGTAACATGACACATTTCCCTTAGGATCATGGGCAGAAAAGTAAAGTTAGTGGGAAATCAGGACTGTGAATTCGCGAGGACTTATGGTTGCATATAAAACTGGCATGACTTTTTTTCTGGAAGTGTTTTGTGTTGCTCTGTTGTATGGCAGAATGGTAATAATGTTACTTTGTTCTTCATCATTGTCACTTAGATGTTCTCCATCTCCATGACAGTACTCAAGAAGGTTGGCAGAAGTGTGGTTTGTTGCAGTGGTGTTTCTGTTTTTGCAGGCCCAATTAATCGGGAGATGCGTCACCTCATCAGCAGCCTCCAGAACCACAACCACCAGCTGAAGGGAGAGGTGTTGAGATACAAGCGCAAACTGAGAGAGGCCCAGTCTGACCTGAGCAAGGTATCACAGCAGGAAANAAGAGAGAGAACGAGAAAAAGAGAAAGAGAAGGAAAAGGAACGAGAGCGGGAAAAGCAGAAGCTGAAGGAATCTGAGAAGGAGAGAGAGACCAAAGAGAAGGAGAAAGGGGAGCATGAAGGTGGAAGAAAGAAGGGGGATGAAGTGATCAAGCAGCTGAAGGCTGAGCTCAAGTAAGTTGTTGTCTCTCTCTTTCCTGCGAGAGCAGTGCCCATGCCTGGGATGTTCGTGTGTTCTTGTTTCTACAGGATCAGCATCAGTGAAGTTTGAAGCCGAGAGAGTTTCTTGACGCCCTCTGTATCTGATTGTGGTTTGGTGAATGTAGTAATGTTTTTCCTACAGCAGCCTAAAGCATGAAGTACCAAAGCAGATACTTCATGGTATGGGTCAAGTAATGTTTATTTGTTGCTGTCATAACAATTGCATAAAACTTCACAGCAGCAGGTTTTTAATAGAGGACACAGCAGTCTTCCCTGTCCTGGAAGGTTCGAAAAGCAGACTTGGATAGTTTGTAGCTTATTGTTAGGATACATGTTTCATCTTCACCTGGCTAATTGCTTCTCAACCCATATGCCTGAACAGGTTTCTTTTCCAGCCTGTACTCATCTGCTGTTTTATGTTATCAGGATAAGATGAGCCACCAATGACTCCACATCCATGTGGGAGATGGAGAGACTATTGTCAGATTCTCATGCTGGCTGTGTAAGTGTGGCTTTCCTGCTGTGTTCTCACAGTGGTCTGTCTCCCTTTCTCCAGGAAGGCCCAGGAGAGCCAGAAGGAGATGAAACTGTTGCTGGATATGTACCGCTCTGCCCCCAAAGAGCAGAGAGACAAAGTGCAGCTGATGGCAGCTGAGAAGAAGGCAAAAGCTGAGGTATTTCTAATTTCTCTTCCTTTTTTCTTTTTAATGTGTTACTTAAACTTCTTTTCAGATACTCTGCAGTGGAGCTGTGTTGTTTCTCTCTTCAAAACTGAGTTTGTCTTCTCAGCTTTGTCACTTAGAAATTGGAATGGTCTGGAGATAAACAGCGACTAGTTGCTAGTGCAGGTGCGCACACACAACAGTGTCTAGGTTCATGAGCACAGACATATTTTCAGATCCCTCAAGTAGCAGCATGTCCGTCTGTTTGGTGCCCCTGTGGTTCCAAGCCCCTCTTCTTCACAAGCAGCTCTCACCTGTAGGCAGCACTTAATCTGTGCAGCACACATTCATGGGGTGAAGAGTTTGATTACACAGTGATACTTCAGAAAATTTGTAATAAAAAGATACAAGAAGCTAGGACAGGACAGGCTGTGATGATCGTGTGCAAGGCTGAGCCAGACAAATGTGTACTTGTGCCGGTTTGGCCAGAATCTAGCAATATATCCTCTGAGAGAAAACCAGGTTACAACCACCCTTCCCCCCACCAGGTTCGGGAAAAAAGGAAATTTTCCTCGAAGGAAAGTGAAAGAGCTAAAAACTATTTATTTAACACACACACAAGAAAAGGATAATAATGCTAAATAATGAAATCTCTCGCTGTAGAGAGAAACCTGGGAAGATTTCAGAGTCCTGCTGTAGGTGTGGTCTCTCTCCTCCTCGGAGCTGGGTTGGTGAGGGCCCACCCCCCCGGGCCTCGGGGAAGATTCTCCCAATGTGTTCTGATGTTGTTGAAACAGTCCAGAAGAGAAGAAGGGAAAAAAACCCCAAAGTCCCAGGAAACAAAGTTCAGCTTTCCGTCTCACGCCGGAGAGAGGGGCAAGAAAAAAACTGGCTGAAGAAGCAAGCAGGATGCTCCCCCCGTGCTACTGCAGCCAGAGCACGCAGAGGAGTGAATCTCCGTGTCCTTGAGACACTGCTTTGAAAAGTTTGCTTGGTCCTTTTTTTTTCCCTCTCAAGCTCAGTTTAAAGGCACAGAAAAGGCATAAAATCAATTGTTTGGCATAAAGCCGTGATAGGGGATATACATGATGGAGTCACCCCAAGACTGCCTATATTTTACATGTGACTGGCTCCTTTTATACCCTTCTCTGTCTAACCCCAATTTGTTCATCCTTGATCTCCATTTCTCTGCACATTGCTTCTGGATTTGAACAGCTCTTGATTCCCACAGCCCTCTTAGTTCAGGAGCCATTCCTGGTTTACAGTGTCATCAGTTACAAAGTCCAAGTTGCTCTTCCTGGAAGTGGTCCGTGTAGGTTCTTGGAATCCTGTCAGCTGTTGTGACTGGAGAGGTTTGCATCCTCTCTTTGTCTCTGTATTTGTTTTGTCAGGGCTGTGTCTCTGTATATTTTGTTTCTGGTTTTCTCCTTCTCCCACACTCAGATAACCTAAATGGAATAAACGTTTTCACACTCTTACGTGCTCTCATCAGTTAGTGTGACTGACCAGGTTTCATTCTCATCACTGCCTCCCGCGTCATTTGTCTGCCAAGTTTGTGTGTCTGTATGTTTTATTTTACTTCCTCCTTTGCCTGTTACCTCCTTTTTGTGTAGAAAAAGGTCCTTGACCAGATGCCCGTAAAGGAGCAGATGCACTCAGTCCACATATCCATATGGGTACAATTGCAAGAGACTGATGTTCCTACTCTGATGAAAGATGCTGTGAAATTTTCAGAGGTGTTGAGGTCAAGATCTTGGGCTTCAAGCCCGTCTCAGTGGTACATCTGCCAGTAATACTCTGTCAAAATTACATGGGATTTTTTTTGCCATGCTTTGAAGGCAGTCCTGAGTGTTTCAGAGAATTATGGGGAAAACAGGCTCTTAACAATGCTCAGGGCACATCCTTCTGTTTAGTGTCATTTCTGGTTTGTTCTTGTAGCTTGAAGAACTGAGGCAGAGAGTGAAAGAATTGGAAGACAAGGAAAAAAAGGAGAGTAAAAAGATGGCAGATGAGGATGCCCTCCGCAAGATCCGAGCAGTGGAGGAACAAATTGAATATTTACAGAAGAAACTTGCCATGGCTAAGCAGGTGAGAAGTTTCTGATGAGTCCTTTTTTGCCTGGAACAGCTGTGAAGGAACTGCCTTCAGGTTACATCTGGGAAGAGAAGGAATTTATATCTGTATGGGCCAAAGATGTGAGTTTGGTTCTTGTTTACTCAAGGGAAAGAAAACTGAACAGGCAAAAGAACCACCAACAAAATAACCCTCTCAGCTCTGGTGTATCACAGGCAGGCGATGGTGGGAAATGTTTAATAACAATTAAACATTAAATAAACAATTAAACATTTGGCCTTGGTGAAGCGCACAGAGGAGAAATGGCTTTATCAGCCATTTTAACAAGTTATTATCTCCTCAGTTCATGTAGTGAAAATGTTTGCATGGAACTGGTACATATCGTCTGCTAAAAAAGGCTTAATCCAATGAGAGAGCAGGACCACCTCAGTAGGGTAGAGGCAAGCCAATGAATTGACATGTACTTTTTTAGAATTTGGATTCTGTAGAACAGAACTGCTCTACCTTGTCAATGCTGAAGTGGCCAAAGTGAGTTTAAGGGGCTTGGCAGCCAGTTAGTTGGAAACTGTCAAGCTGTCCACATGTAGAATTTTTGGCCTGGTGTATCTGACAGCTGTTCAGCTGCTGGAAATTGGGAGTTGGTTTCTGCCCAGCTCTGGCAATGGCTGTGTCAAAGCTGATTCTGCCAGACAAGCCACAGGTGACCATCTTTTCTCTACACCTTCAAATTCAGAGTATCTCTGCTGCGGTGCAGACTTTTAGGGAGTACTCTTAGGTTGTTGAGATGATGCCGTTCCCTGGCACCAAGAAACTTCATCTTTAGTAGGTTTGATGTCTCTGGGTAAAATGTTCAGGGTAACAGTAAGGGGACCAGGGAATAGTTTTGCCAGAGCCTGTGATTCTTCTGCAGGAGGAAGAGGCCCTGCTGTCCGAAATGGATGTCACAGGCCAAGCCTTTGAAGACATGCAAGAGCAGAACATCCGCTTGATGCAGCAGCTGCGGGAGAAGGATGATGCCAACTTCAAGCTGATGTCAGAACGTATCAAGTCCAACCAGATCCACAAGCTGCTGAAAGAGGAGAAGGAGGAGCTGGCAGACCAAGTTTTGACACTGAAAACACAGGTAATAGGGAAAAAGGAGAGAGGATGAGAGCTGGTGGGGAAGGTGGAGGTGTTGTGTGTTATCTGTTTTAGGCAGCTGCACACAGCTGTTTGCTTGCTGACGCACTGAGGAGAAGGGGGAAAGAATCAGAAGGGTCAAAGTGAGAAAACAGGTGAGATGAAATAAACGCAGTTTAACAGTTAAATAGTTAAAGTAAAGATGTCCATACAAGCAAAGCAAAAAATTAATTAATTCATTACTTCCTGTGGCAGGCAGGAGTTCACCCATCTCCATCAAGGCAGGGCTTCATCGTGCCTTATTGTTATTTAATAAAGGCAGCAGCTCTGAATATCCTCCCACTTCTTCCATTCCACCAGCTGTTACTGCTGAGTGCACCATTGTATGGTATGGAACACCCCCTGGGCCAGCTGGATTAGCTGTCCTGGCTGTGTGGCATCCCAGCTTCTTGGGCACCCTCAGTCTGCATGCTGGGGAGCAGCATCAGAAGGTCTTGATGCTGTGTAAGTACTGCTCAGCAACAGCTAGAACAGTGGTGTGTTACTGACATTGTGTTCCCCAAAATGCAAAATATAGGAGCATGTGAGCTGCTATGAAGAGAATTAACTATTCTCACCAAAATCAGTACAGGACAGAATGTTGCCCTCACCAACCTAGGAACGCATCAGGCTTCAAAGGGGCCTGTGTTAGTAAGAAACTGAGACTGCTGAATGAGCATTAAAATGTCCAGGTTCACTGCTGTGGAGAGCAGATGGGTGAGGGAAAGGGGGAAGTCATTTTCCTGTTGTCATGGTACTTCTACATATATGTTCTACCTATGCATATTGGTAACAAGCAGGAGGAGTTGGAAGCCATGGTTCACTTTGAACTATCTCAGACATGCGTACAGACTAGGAGAAGAAATCATTGAGAACATTGGAACAGAGAAGAAGTTGTGAATTCTGGTGGATGAGAGGCTGGATGTGACCCAGCAGCGCATGCTGGGAGCCCAGAAAGCCAACTGCATCCTAGACTGCATCCAAAGCACCGTGGGCAGCAGGCTGAGGGAGGGGATTCTGCTCCTCTACACTGCCCTCATGAGACCCCACCTGCAGTGCTGCATCCAGCTCTGGGGTCCTCAGCACAGGAAAGACACGTGGACATGTTGGACAGAGTCCAGAGGAGGCTATAAAGATGATGGGAAGAAATGAGCACCTCTGCTACGAGAACAGGCTGAGAGAGCTAGGGTTGTTCAGCATAAGAGAAAACTCTGGGGAGACCTCATTGTAGCCTTCCAGTACCTGAAGAGGGCTTAGAAAAAGGAGGGAGAGGAACTTTTATACGAGCGTATAGTGACAGGACAAGAGACAGAGGTTTTAAGCTGAAAGAGGGCAGGTTTAGATTAGATGTTAGGAAGAAATTCTTTACTCAGAGGTTGCAGAGGCACTTCAAGAGGTTGCCCAAAGTTGTGGATGCCCCATCCCTGGGAGTGTTTGAAGCCAGGCTTGGATGGGGCTTTGAGGAACATGGCCTAGTGGAAGTTATCCCAAGGAGTTTGAGACTAGATGATCTTTAAGGTCCCTTCCAGTCCAGACCATTCGATGACTCCATGTCCTGTCATCCTTGGAAGCACTGTGGAGCTGTTCACTGCCTTGCAGCAATTCTTTAAGCCACTGTCCAAAAATTAAGACATCTGTTGCAAATATTTGACTGTTAAGTTTCAAAGTGTTGACCAGAGAGATCTGGGTACAGCTGTCTGGATACGGGCATGGCTGTTCAGGGAGAAAAAGGCAAGCTGAAGATGTACTCCTTGGTGATGGGGAAGCAGGGGTGGTTTTAGCCTGCAGCTTTTAATGACAGCTCTGAAGACCCACAGAGCATGTATTCATACCTTCTGTACCTTCTCTGTCCCTTTCCAAGGTGGATGCCCAGCTGCAGGTGGTACGTAAGCTGGAGGAGAAGGAACACTTGCTGCAGAGCAGTATTGGAACAGGAGAGAAGGAGCTGGGTCTGCGAACACAGGCCCTGGAAATGAACAAACGCAAGGTGAGTGATGGCTTCATTTCCTCTTGGGATTGTAAGGGGCAGCTGTTGCCTCGTGGGAGGCATAGAGGGCTCTGAGCTCCCACTGCTATTACAGAACCTGATATTCCCTGGTTTTGGATGAGTATATCAGAAGGCTGAGGAGTCCTGGAAAGAATTATGATTAAAGTACTATAGACTATGTTTTCCTTTGATAAGGAGAAGCAGGTCATATGTGTTTCTGTGAAAGCCTGATTAGGGAGCAGAAGTAAGGTGCCGTTATAGGAAACCTACGGTGAAAAAAGAGACAGCAGCCAGATGAAGTCAGCTGGGGTCAAAGCTTTTGTAGGAAAGATGGGATAAGTAAAAGGAAAATACAGCTGGGGAATGTGAACACTTTTAACAAATGCCTAAGATCAATAAAGTAGGTGTATTACCAGTAAAATAAGACTTAAGTTTTATGGTTGATGCTGCCTTTGTTGTTAAGTTTTAGTAGAAATGCAGAAATTACATGAGAACAGGCAGAAAGGAAAGCAGGAATATCACTGTGTAGAGGAGCTGGGGAGAATACAGCAGGGTCACCTGTGCTTAATACAACAAATTGTGGTATTAAGGGAACTTGGTTATAAAGTTAGAGGAGAACTGGTGAAGAGAGAAGATTGTTAGAAATAGGTATCTTGCAGTTCTATCTAGTTCAGCTATAGAACTGCCTCTGAACAATTTAATAGAGAAAATGTGGAAGCTGGAAGGCTGAAAATACCTTAAGAGAATTGGGTGATCATGAGTGTTTTTCTAAGTGACATGCTTTGCAGTGTGACAAGGTTTGGCTCTGCTGAAAGGAATCTTGAAGCTAAATGATTAGAACTTCTAATAATGAGGTTATAACAAGGGACTGGAAATCACTAGAGGTGTTCTTCTGTGTTTGGTACTTCTCTACTGGTTTTCTTTCTCAGGCCATGGATGCAGCCCAGCTTGCAGACGATCTGAAGGCCCAGTTAGAGCTGGCTCAGAAGAAGTTACATGATTTTCAGGAGGAGATTGTGGAAAACAGAGTAACTAGAGAGAAAGAGATGTTCAACTTCAAAAGGGCTGAGGTATATATCCTATGCACAATCCTTCAATATCTGTCTGCTTTAATGTCCTTCTCTTTGTACATTGAGCTTGGAGAGGGTTTCAGCTAAACTACTCTTTTGGTGTCCAGTTTCACTTCAATTTCGGCTTCATCAGGTCTTGGATCTTTCAGGTGTTGTCCACTGATAACTGACAATACTTGTGGCATCAGATGATCATTTAGTTTCTTGGATTATAGGGGATGAAACTATGGGTGGCATGACTTAGCCAGGTGCATATTCTCTTTGGTCCCTGAAGAAGCTGTGACGGAATGTACTGCTCATTCACTTGGTGTCCTGTTTTTATGCAGGAAGATATTTCTAGGTTGCGAAGGAAGCTGGAGACCACAAAGAAGCCTGACATGGTTCCCAACTGTGATGAGATCCTGATGGAGGAAATCAAGGATTACAAGGTATCTGTGTCTATCAGCTTCCCTTTTGAGTTCATCAGAATGTCTGTAAGGCACACTTTCAGTATTTGACATCTCTTGTCTGTACTCTGGCATTGAAGAAACCACACTGTCCTGAGGAAAGGAAGGACCTTCATCTTCAGCCATCTCTGAGCACGGCCGGTGTGCTGCAGGGCCCCTCACAGCTCTGTGTGTGTGTGTGTGTGTGTTGCAGGCCCGCCTGACGTGCCCGTGCTGCAACATGCGCAAGAAGGACGCGGTGCTCACCAAGTGCTTCCACGTCTTCTGCTTCGAGTGCGTGAAGACGCGCTACGACACCCGGCAGCGCAAGTGCCCCAAGTGCAACGCGGCCTTCGGGGCCAACGACTTCCACAGGATCTACATCGGCTGAGGCCCTCCCTCACAGAGCCCCTGCTTGCGCTGAGCCAGCCTCCCTCGCTCTCTGAGCTGCAGTGTCTCCTGGGAGGTACGTTCAGGGTTTCAAAAGAAACAGACTCCGGATCTTTGTTCCTTTCTTGCCCCTTTCCCCTTGTTCTTGCCCTCAGTTTTTATGTGCTCTTTGTGCCTGAGAGGAAATTTCCCATCCCTCGCTTCCGCGCTGCCAAGGTGGGAACGTCCAACTGAA
>VZRS01005489.1:18987-81969 GCA_013398055.1 Ifrita kowaldi
GTTCCTTGTGTTCATTTGCTTGGTGGGTGGGGATTGTGCTTTATTATATCTATTTCTATAAGCTGGAAAAGGAAACTGGAATTAGTCAAAAGATAAATCACAGAATATTTATGAAGTCTTGTTCTAAGGTCATTTTAAGCCACCGAGTTGGTAAGAGATGAGTCCACCGAAGTTGAGGCCTTGGAAGTCCTGTTGTGTACTTTGGTTGGGTGTCTATGAGCTGTATTTCTCTCTTCTGGTTTGCATACTTGATTTCTGTTCTTTAAAACACAATGGTATGAGTTAGCATATCATGGGTTTTTCGCAAGAACAGAGCTTCAGCAATCTAGCAGAGTGAGAACTTTCCCATGTGGGCACTGGCAATGTACTCTTGTTTTGGAGATCCTCTGCCAAAATCAACCTCCTTGTCCCAAAGCACACTGAGCAGAACTTCTGGGATGAGAATTTTTGTACCAGTGAATAAACACTTCAAGGGTGTTGAAGGGTATAATGGAGGTGTAAAAGCGATTTCTAAAGAAACTTACTGCAGCCTGGAAAGTGAAAAACCATAGCGGAGTGGCTCTGGGGTAGAAGTGTGGCAGAGTTTTCGCACAAGGGTTTTCTGATATGGAGACTGCATCAGTTCAACCTCAAAGCAAAGCTTCCCTCTCCACATCAAAATTTCTTATTGCCAAGAACCTGCTGTCCCATAGTTTTTCCTTCCAGTTAGGAGCACAGGACGGTGACACAAAGATTGCAGGTGGTAATGCTTTAACTGGCCAAGAACTGAAGTGTTTGACTGGAGGTCTGTGTGACCTGTTTCTCTAAACTGGCAGTGAAGCCCAGCTTTTAGTCCAGGTAGAATAAAACCAGAATGAGGTCCCATGTTTGAACTTCTTCTCAGAGGTCTCAGAGCTAAGACCTCAGTACGGCCCATCTTTGACTTTGGCACATGTGTATCTGTAAGAAGCAAAAAACCTGCTATCCCAAATAGCTGAACATCCTGGTTAAAGGTGCTTTTGCCATTTCTCCAGGAAGCTCTAATGCAAATCACTCCCTTCCCTGAAGGGTGTTCAAAGGCAAGTATGCAACAATGTACTTAGAGATGCAGAGTTAACAGTAAACACAAAAAACCCCAATAATTAATAGGGAATGTATTTTCTCAGTCATCTGATGAATACACCTATCTATCGATGCTCCCGGGCTCCAGCTGTTGGGTGTCACAGAGAGTAACATCCTATGGGTGGTTCTTGCCATGGGAACTAGGTTTAATGTAATATCCTAAAACTCTAGCCATTTAAAATAATAATAATAATAATAATAATAATAATAATAATAATAATAATAATAATAAAGCCCTATTGCAGTGTGGATTCCTGCATGCTGGGATGTCTCCTCCAGCCTGGGGTTGGTGTTTGATGCCACCCCAGCACTGCTGCAGAGAGAACACTTGGCCAGCTCCTTACATGAAAAATAACTCCCTTGTCTTCAGCAAAGCCTCTCTGATTTATGCTGATGAGGGTCTGGCTCCCTGTCCTGTCAGCTCTGCAGAATTGTTTTCTACCTTCCCTGGAAGCAGGTGAAAGAAATTCCAGCACTGTCATCCCCGATGAGTTTTTCACCTGTAATGGATGGCTTTTGAAATTGTCCCAAACAAGACATCTTTTCCTAGGAAAGGAAGTGCCAAAACAAAGCATCAATAATATTTCATCTAGTAATAAAGAAGGTAATGCATTGGAAGAGTTGCCTGATAAAGGCTGCACAGTAGAAGGAAATTTTTGAAACTAAATTAAGTGGGAAAACAAGGTAGGGGAGAAATAATTAACGCAGTGTGTCTTAGAATGTGTGATTACGCATAGGAGTATCAGCACATTCACAAACCTTTGTAAAACGGCTATTTATCAGCTGTTCATAATTACTGTAGACACACACACATTAAATAATAAAGGAAACCATCTAATAGCCATCTCTCATTTTCACTGCTTCATGCTGATTGGAGGAGCAAGACCTAATACTTTTGTTGTTCCTTTATGTGTTTTTAGGTGCATATATAAAACATATGTGGAAAGAGCAGAAAAAACCTGGTTTCTCTGCATCACTGCTTTCCTCTCTGCTCAAGGGGTAGGGGTGAGGGGAGTGAGTGTGTGGGTTGGGGGTGTGACACCAACAGAAAACAAACTGATGGATTTCTTTTAAAGGAATAAAAGCCCACCATGTGGTGGATCCTGTGTTAAGCCAAGATAAATATATAGTCCTTGCTCCCAGTTTGTAATCATAAATCCAGGAGGTAGCTCCCTGCATTTTAGGAGAAGGAACTCAGTTATGGCCATGTAATAGTTCTGGAGCAATAAGCAGTGTAGTCAATCCTGTGATAATTACAGCTAATGGGTGCTGAGCACTACAGTGGCAACAGCCTCCAAGTTGTATCCCGCTGGTAAATTGGGAAACTGGCATTTTCTGGAAACCAACAAATACAAGACCAGGTATGTGCTTTTTTTAAATATATCCTTGGAGAGACTTTTCCAATTTATCAACATATCTGCAATTGCTATCTAAATATTTCCTGTTGTTTCCACCATAGTTATATGCCTTTTTTTTTTTTTTTTGGAGCCCTGTATAGTCACAAAGGGTTGCAGAGAAGACAGTCTGACATTTGTGTTCACTTTGAAGCAGGGAGCAGAGACAAAACCAGCACTTAATGATTTCAGCATTTGTTTTCATGGGAAGAATTCCTGTTTTACTCCCTACTACAGGAGACTGTAAATGCTTTACTCTCCCTCATTGCACTGAATAAGTCATCAAATACTCCTGTGGTCCAGCTCTGACTAATTAGAAGCTTGTGAAGATGCTTGTGGATGCTCCACAGGTTGGCAGCACAGCACAGATATTGGTGCTACACACTGCTGAACCCAAACACTAAATATGGGTATCGTGTGTGGTTTAACTATAATAATAAGCTGTATTTTTTTGATTGCATTTTCCCCGTAAAGATTTTAAAAAGGTTTGCTGACATTAGGAAGTTAAGTTTTGCAGCACCTGTGCTGAGAAAGAATTAGCAGGGATAAATGGATATGAAGGGCAGAATTCTAAACTCATTTATACATCTCAGTAGGCCTGCAAAATTCTACTGATGCTTTATTTAGTCAGCTAAATGGTATTAAAACATGTCCCCCTCTCCTTTTCATGGCATTTCTTGTAGCTGCAGAGAGATTTATTTTTTCACTTGATTTTAATTGTTATGGCTTTCTGTGCTCTCAAAGAAGTGGCAGCTTAAAAATAATACATATTTAATCTCTTCAGGGGTATTATCCTCAGCAAAGACTGGTGACCATGGCTTTAGGGTTTCAAGAGACAAATTTCAAGATACTGTAAATATTGTCTTGCATTGGCAAGACAAGTTCCTTTCCCTGCTCGTTGTGAGGACTTCTGCACAGAGCTGGAAAAACACTCCATTTTGTAATAAATGTTTTCTTTTCTGCTCATCAATTTTCCAAGCCCTGTCAGTATCTCCTCAGACAGTCACCTTTTTCTTTTGTTTGTTTTCAGTTTCGATGGATGAATTTAAATCTATTACTCACTTGTAGGAGACATCTCTTGGCAGAGTCAACACTCACTCACTCCTTTCTGCAGGACCATTGTGCAGAATATTTTTTCCACACAGCAAATCCAGAACCCACTGTCTTTTCCCACACTGAGATGACCCCTTTTCAATGCAACATCTGTCACTCAGTGAGACCCATTTTCATAACATTCCCAGTCTCTCCCATGCGCAAGGGCCACCTCTCCTCCCCAGACAGGGGGGCAAGGCTGAGAAAATTTTCTTGGTACAGCAGAACCTTTTTTCCTGTTCTTTGTGTTTGTTTTTCACGCTCTGGCAACAAGGTACTGTGACAGGTGACTGATGGGCAGCTGCTATTTATGAGCACAGGGCAGTTTGTTTCTTTTTTGGAAGTGTCTGCATGGCCTTCCCTTGACACTTGCAGTGCACCAGGGACAAACATAAACCAGAGTTTCAAGGTTGGAAAAGTCACCGTTGAGTTGTCAGGTGATGGGTGTAACAAAAAGGGAAAGTACTGTTTGACCTTTAAGGAGACTAGGAAAAAGACAAGAGAAGAAAGGCACAATTTCCTGGATGACAGCTGGATGAAATCATGGCAAGATGAATGACTGTGCCTCTCGTGTGATGCTGAGGCCAAAGATCATCAATTCGGGAACAAGACGCAGTGAGTTTGAGCAAGTTCCTTCAAAGACTCGAGAGAAAAGCTATCCAGGGATCCCACTACTGATGTGAGATGAAAAGAGGATTAGTTGCCAGCCCTGAAAGACCTACAGGCGTGGCATTTAGGGACACAGTTTAGTGGTGGACTTGGCAGTGCTGGGTTAATGGTTGGATTCACTGATCATAGAGGTCTTTGCCAACCTAAATTATTCCAAGATTCTAAGACGAAAGGATCTTATTTTTGCTGTGTGCCTGGTCTGGATCAGATGACAAGCTGTGGTCAAGGACCAATCCCCACGGTTAGCATGGACCTGTCCCTCAGGCACTGGGAGGAGGTTCATGGCATTGTGCCTTCCCCAGCATCACCACCGTGGAAAGTTGTGGGACTGCAGTGACAGGGTCAGTTTGGGCTGCCAGGTTCTGTGTGCTTTCATATATTGTTATTTTAAGTGTCAGGTTAGATACCATTTGTGTGAAGCATCAGCAAGGTCTTGATATTAATAGCTGGGATAACAGTATGTGGCAATTTATCATTTTTTATTCTGTGTGTTGGTTTTTAGCTGACTGAACTGCCAGTCAATGTGGAAATCAGTCTAAGTTCTAGAGCTCCAGCTGTCCTGTCACCACTGTGAATATAAAAGGGAGAATATATAAGCCTTTCAAGTGAAATAGAAGATTTTTTTAAGATGTAGCTAAAAAGCTATGAAAGAGTGTGTACACTCAGTTAGTTTTCCCAAAGCACGGACCAGGAAGGGCTCTTCTTTTTTGTACTGTCTTGATAAACCCTGTCCTGGTCATCACTGCCTGACCTGAGCAGCCAAACCCACTGACTGCAGGCATTTTGCCTTTCAGGCATCCCTCTGCCTGCTGCCCTGCTGGCTGAGTACCAGAGCTGCTTTGTCACGGAGAAGAAAATTGCAAAGCTTTTAGTTCCCAAAAATCACAGAATCATAGGCTGGTTTATGTTGAAAGGGACCTTTCAAGGCCGCCTGGTCCAACTGCCCCACCATGAGCAGGGGCATATTCAATTAGAACAGCTTGCTCAGAGCCCTGAATGCTTCCAGGGATGGCTGAACACTTTCAGGGATGGGGCACCCACCACCTCTCTGGGCAACCTCTGCCAGTGATTTTCCACCTTCTTTGTAAAAACCTTCTCTCTGCAGTCCCTTCTGAGCTTGGGTGGAGCTAATGGGATGGAAGGGCAAGTCCCCCAAGCCTGGCTCCTTCTGAAGAGGCATCAATGAAAATAACAGTAGGGTAGAGGAAGGGGTGAGCATACTGTATGCAAAATAAAACAAATTACATTATTATGTCCGGATATGACGTAAAAATGTGACTCCATCAACCCCTCATCCCTCCTGCACCATGTTCTGCCCTAAGTAGGGAACTCAGCAATTTTACCACAAAGGCATTCCTTTGAAGCTAGAACATGACAATTTTAAATCAAGAGTACTCAAGCAATATTGCTAGAAGCTAGCACTCACCAAGAACAGCCACTGCTGCCCACAATTACCAGCAGTGGAGAGGGTAAAGTGCAATTCACTGCAGTATTCCTTCCAAACCTGAGTTAGCTGCATCCCCCATAAATGATCCAGTGGGTTCTGGCCAGGGTAAGATGCCTCAGGTAAGAGGTTTTGCTGGAGAGGTTCATACAAAACAGCAGAGTCAAGCACTTCTGACCTCTGCACTTCGAGACTCATCTTTATTGGCTTCCCAGCTTGAAGAGTCACTGCAAATCTTCCAGCCCCAGGCTGAATTATTTCTTTCCAGGACAACTTTGTTTTGAAATGCAGTTTAGAATGAGCAAAGTGCTCAGATAGAGAGCTTTGGGAAGAGCTAGCAGTGAGTTCTGCCACAGGAAATACAATTTCCCAGTGTAAGATTAGTGAAAAATGGTGAGTCGGCAGATGGCTCTCAAAACAAATCCATAAAAAAATTAACTTCAGTGGGCAGGAGTGGCAGGTGGATAAGAATCAGGTACAGCTGAGGAGATAATGACAAAAACAAATGATGGATATTCCACCAATTTAAAGGCAATACTGATCAGTATTTCACCTACATATATTCCCATTTTGGGGTCATTTCTCTTGGTCAACAGGTGCAGCATGTCACAGACCAAATTTATCAAAAGGACATAGAAGAATGCAAAGTCTTAGTCTTGCTGTCAAAAGGCAGTTGCTGGGTCTCACTTTGGTATATAATCCATGTGAATGACTACACACTGAGAAGCTGGGGCTTTTTCAAAAAAAGAATTATCTGCTTCTCTGTTGAACATTGTCCACGCTTCAGTTAAGCTGTAAAATACTACTGTGACTGAGTGCAGAGAGTGAAATTGCAGTGATTTCTGGGCTGTACAGGAGTAAATAACAAAAATCAACATAAAGTCCAAGGCTAATTCCCATGCTTCTTGCTGTAACAGTGGGGAACCTGTGCTTTCGAGAGTGTTTGCTGCTTGGCTGTTTAGTTTAGTACATTTCTCCCAGCTAAGATATCGCACGTTCTAAAATCTGCAAGCTCTTGGCCAAAAGGAGGGGATGAAGAAGAGGGAATGCACACGTGAGATGCATTAGAAGTGAGGTAACTCGGGAAAATGAAGATCTGGACTTAGCAGAGCTTACCCCACAACGGTACAGACTTGCAAGTAGTGTTCTGCTTCTGCTCACTTTCTGACTACATAAGGACCTTTGAGTGACTTTTTAAACTCACAGAATCCTAGAACACTTTCGTTTTGAGGACACCTTATAGACCATCTAGTTTCAACCCCCTGCCAAGGGCAGGGGTGCCAACCACCAGGCCAGGTTGCTCCAAGCTCTGTCCCACCTGGCCTTGGACATTTCCAGGGGTGGGGCAGCAACAGCTTCTCTTGGCAACCTCTGCCAGTGCCTCACCACCTAAATTTTTAAGTTCTTCCTTACATATTATCTAAATCTAGCTCTTTCAGCTTTAGGTCATTCCCCCTTGTCCTGTCACTCCATCTTGTCCAAGTCCCTCTCCAGCTCTCTTGGATCCCCTTTAGGCACTGGAAGGGGCTGCAAGTTCTCCCTGGAGCCTTCTCTTCTCCAGGTGAGCACCCCCAGCTCTCCCAGCCTGGATACAGAGCAGAGGTGCCCTCTGATCACCTTCGTGGTCTCCTCTGGACTTGCTCCAAAAGTGCCACATCCTTCTTATGCTGAGGATCCTGGAGCTGGATGCAGCTCACCAGAGTGAGCAGAGTTGCAGAATCACCTCCCTCGACCTGCTGCCCACACTTTTACTGATGCAGCCCAGGACATCTTTGGCTTTCTGGGCTGCCAGAGCACTTTGCCAGGTCATCTTGAGCTTCTAACCCACCAAATGCCCAAGTCCTTCTCCCCAGGGCTGCTCTCAATCTGTTCTGTATTTGTGCCCTGCCTGTGTCTGTGCTTGACATTGCCCCAACCCAGGTGCAGGACCTTGCACTTGGCCTTGTTGGACTTCATGAACTGAGTCCTTCAGTTCAGACACCTGAATGAACTTGTTTGACCTTAGTTTCTGAACAAAAAACTCAGTTGTGCATGTTGAATTAGTGCAGCTGAAGATCAAATAAGGATTATGGTCAGACAGACAGCCTGGGAGCAGCTAGACATGCTCTTCTCTCTGGACTTCATATGGAGCTAATACTCAAAAGACTGAATTACTTTAAAGTACAACATGTCCTCCAGCTAAGACCCCATGTTTAAGGCCTCCCTTAAAATCCTGTAGTTAAAACCTACTCAATAGTGAAAAAAAAAAAAAGGAATTCCATGGGACTATTCACAGGGCAAAATCTGAAGTTTCTTTTCAGACAGAAGCAGATTTTCCCACCTCCTCTCCCTTTGTTGGGAGGCCTTGAGGAATCTTTTGTTGATCATGCACCTCTATTGGTAACATTTTGAGCAAGGACCCCCACATATGTACATCTATTTACAATTTTTATAGGTGGGTATTACTCAGGTTCTAATACTTTACTCCTGCAGCCCAGTGGATCATCTCATGCCCCTCACAGGGGCTCTATACACCTCACTCTACAGACTTAAAGAAGCAACCATATGTTCTGGGAGAAAACCAGTACTAATTAAAACTATATTTTTAACTGGAATTTATTCTATGACTAAGAATACAGAGAATACAGCCCCAGCTGAATCTTCTGGGGTAAGATGATCAGAGGAAGCTCCTTATGTCACATCACAAGGGAATTATAAGGAAGGTAAGTTTTCTCTTCTGTTAAGAGTTTTGGGTTTTAAGACAGTTGAGGTAATTAATACCATTACCACCTTGTAATTTTCCTGAGATTTAATTCAAAAGACTTGTTAAAATGTAGAGTAACAAGAGGTCATTGAAGGAAGTGCTATTCTAAAAAGACAATTCCCTTTTTAGATGATAATACAATCCTCAGATAAGCAAAATCAGAGCAGTGAATACACACTTCTGTTTAAGTTTGCTTTCTTGTGTTGAATTAATTACATAAAAAAAGAAAGAAAAAATGAGTAAGTTGGATAAAAATAAATTGAATTTTCCTCTATGAATGTCTGATGTTAAAATATCATTTATTTCCTATTGGCACAACTGTAATGAAAAAGTAAAAAATTTAGTAAGACATGCAGAAATACCCCAACAAATTATGTATTAAAAATGCCAAATAAAAATTTGCTTTGTCATATCTCTAAAAAGTGCTAGCTTTCTAGTGATTTAGTTAGCAGCCAGAGGTTTGCAGATGAGATACTCAGGTGACCACTGAGAAGTGGGAGTCAGAGCCCCAGGAAACTGGGATTCTCTTTGACAGGAGAATGCTGCCACTTCCTCGGGGAACACACAGTGTGTGTTTGGCATTTGGCTGAACACTCTGAGAATGAGACAGCAAAGTTCTAACTGTTTTGTACCAGTGACATAACCCACCCCTTCTGGAAGACCTTGAGCTAAGAGAGTATGCTTTAAGCTTCAGACATTGCTGGTTCTTTTGATTCCTCAATAGCTTACCTTTTTTTTTCACTTGAAAGACTGGGGAACTTGAGGAAAAGCTGCTCTTCTGGTAAGAGTCATCTTTTTCTCATAAATAATGGCCTACCTCTTCAGCTGCCATGAGCTGGTGTAACTCCTCTGATTTGGTACTTGGAAGTACATCCATGAAGATTTACTTCCATTTCCCATAGAGCTACATGGAAGTGAGACCTACTCCCCCTCTCTTCCTAGAGATGGTATCTCAGCAGACCATTTCCAGCCTGAAATCCTGTCTTTGGTACAGGTAGCTCCCACCCATGTTAGGAAGTGGTCAGGGTGTATTAGAAATTCGGGATGTGCTGAGCTCCCCCTGTCTCTGTGGATGGTGATACACACACAGTTGAGTGGAATCACACAGGTTTGCCATGCACTGTGCCAGATCAGGATTTTTACTGCCCTTTTCACACCCTGCTCGTCTCCAGAGGAGCTCTCTGGTGCCTCACTCAGCAGCACCGTCCCACTGATGCGCTTCTCCTGCTCTGATCTGACTGCTCCCCAGGTCACCAGCTCTTGCCTTCAAAGCCTCCTCCTTCCCTTCAGGTGCCACCCATCCCTGCGACGTGGGAACATCATTAGGAGTGAGGGGAAATAATTGTCAGCTTGCACAAAGCATCACTTAGGTGACCTGAGTTCATCACTTACCTCTGTGACGGCGAAGCTTCTTTTCCCACAGGGAACAACCTTGTACCACTTGTCATGCAGAACATCCATGAAGCCATGGGATTTGTACTGGCTGATCAGGTCAGAGATGTTTGAGGTGAGAGGAGAGTTCGGGGGAAGACCAATGCCATATCCTGGAAGGGAGAACAGTACAATCATCTCTCTTTCTTGTTTGGTTTTTGCTGAAGTATGCTCATTTCGGCGTGGAAGAGCAAGCTGGCACTCTGTTTCAGCCAGCCAGCTCAAATCTGGCTTACTGTGGTCTGAGAATGCTGAGACAAGACCCTTTTTTTGTGCAAAATAAAGTCACCCAATATAAACAGAATAAGCAAATTCAAAATTATTACGGCCATGCAAGAAATATGTAAAACTGGAGGTTCAAAACCTTAAAATGGAGGCAATGGATGAATAAATCCTTTCTCTAGAAATACAGACTTTTTCATGCCCTTGCCATGGATTCTTTCAGCAATGCAAAGGGGCCTCAGTGTCACATAAACCATTGTGTGATCCCCTTGCATTGTTAGAGCAGTTGATGTGACTGTGGTGTCAGATGTGACATTTTCTTCCTATGCATTTTCTGATGAGGAGCTGTATGCATGTAAATATATACAGGAACAATCTTCATTGTCATCACACAGCAATTTAAAGGCCAGGGGCTATACTTTCAGATCCTGCACTTCTGCTCTGGCACTGACAGGGACTTCCAGATACTAATAAATGCAGTTTTTAGCCACTGTGTTGTCTTTCACCATGCTGAAGTGCTGGTAAAGGACTTAGTGTAAGTGAAAATTAATTCAGTAACTCTGATTATGGTATTTCTATTTGCAGATTCTGGAGTTTGACTTTAAAAATTCGAAACAAATATGATTTATGCCTCGAAGACATTCAGTTGCATGCCAATTGCCCGCAGAGATTCATTTCTAGTCCACTGTGGATTTTTGTTTTTCAGTTCAGAATTCAGAATTTCAGACTGTCTCCTTAAAAAAACCCACAACAACACACGAAGAAAGAAAAAAACCCTCACAAACAGACAAGTGCTGAATTTACCATGACAGTGGCTTGCTTTTCAGTGACTGGTGAGGTGATAAGTGTTCCTACAATGTAATAGTCTCCCTTGCTGCTGAGATTTTTATATTGTGCCTAAAATTCCACCTGAATAAATTTGCTCAGGTCAAAGGATTTGTTTCAGAGTTGGCACAGCTAGGACTCGTAAATACCACATTTTCAGCATATTTCTTTTGTAATTGGGGGATAAGAAGTCCAGTCATACAAAATCATATAGTTTGGGGTCTATTTGTTTGTTTCTTTTTCTATATTGAAATCTAATCTACTTGATTCAAAGTTGTGGAAGGTTTTGGTTTTACTTCAGCAGAGCAGACCTTTCTGAAAGGGATTTATCAGGTTTCTGAAGGAGGTTGTTTTATCATATGATGGGAGCAGTTGGAGTGATTGCCCTCGGAGGAGAGGGAAGTGAAGCACCAGTCCTTTCCACTGGCCATCTATCACAAAAGTGGTTCCTAAAGTCTGCTGCCCGTGTGCTCATCCATGCTGGAAGCAGCTTCACACCAGCCTTGCTTCCAGGCTGCCTTCTGAGCTGTCCTTGATAATTCCTCGAGGCTGCAGGAGTCCACACACCAGGGCAGGCTCCCTTCTCAATTAACTACAGATTCAGCGGGAATCTTGAGCTGACCTTTAAAATGGGAACAGTATTTGTCTGCTTCAGATGAGAGTGAAACTGCAGAACTGCATTTTGAACGTGTTTGAACTGGGTTTTGAACACGTGTCAACAAAGCGAGCTGGCGGAAGAGAAGCCTCATTTCATGGGCCTCTTTATTTCATGGCAAGCAGGGAAACGGACTGTGCCTCCTACTTGTCTGGAGACAGACTGCCTGAGCACTTGGAATAATTCCTACACAGATCATGGCAACAGGTCGTAGAATCACAGAACCATGGCACAGTTTGGGTTGGAAGGCACCTTAAAGGTCATTCAGTTCCAACCCTTGCCATGGAGGGTCTTCCACTAAACCAAGTTGCTCAAAGCTCCACCCAACCTGGCCTTGAAACTGGTGCTACAAGTGATCTGAGAGCTCAAAAAACCACAAAAAAAGGCTGCAGTTTTGCTCTGCTCAGTCACTGAGAATTTTGTCATAATCCTCAAGGGGTCCTCAGTTTCACCTCCATATTTTCACTGAGAATAGAACAGCACAACAAAGTAAACTCAGCACAGAAGAAACAGAGCAGTGTGTTATAAAACTGGTTATTACCTTCAATGGCAAAGGGTTTTCCCACAGTTAAGAGCTTGCAGTCGGCATCTATTGACACTTCATAATCTAAGAGTGCTTTATCCATGATGAAGGCATCGAGTTTCTCTGGATCATGCCTGTATTCAACAGCAAAGTCAGAAACACGACCACTTCACAGTCTAAGGCTCAGTGACACTCACTGAACATTTGTCCATGCAGTTTTCTGGAAGATTACTGTAGGAAAACAGGGGCCAGGGACTGCTATTTGCACATCTGCACTTAAAATGAAAACTGATTTATGTTTTGAAGGAGGGCATTGTGCACAAAATGCAAGCTTTGTGCCTTTGTGCACTAAGAGCAGTCAGTGTGTTTAGGACTTATTTTGCTTCCACAAAATACTACTGCTCTGAAAGACAAAAACCACTACAATATGTTGGACTTCGACTTAATTGAAAGTGAGCATAAGGCTTTAATGGAAAAGATCAAAAATTGCTAAAATACTTCGGTATTTTAGTTTGGTAATTTAATACCAATTTGATTTGGTATTTGGTAATTTAATTGGTGTCTTGGTTTCTTTGTGATGTTAAACTTGGGGATATTGGAGCAAAACCACAGAAAGATAACTTATTCAATGGTGTGTCTTGTCCTTCCTCGTTGCATATGAGGTAAATTATTTCCTTCACCCAATTCCGCTTTTCCTTGTGTTGTCTTCATGAAGACAGATGACCGAATTTTACTTAAAATAATAATTTCTGAACAGCATGCGTGGATAAAATAATTACACAAAAGAACAGTTGTGGTGTCTGTTCTCATCTGATCCTGGGACTGCACCCTCCATTCCTGTCCCCTTAAAAGTCTGGGTGTTCTCCTGATGTGATTACTTCATTGATTTCAATCCAGTTTGACCCAAAGAACTGCCATGCATTATCAATAGGATGGGTCTGGGAAAAAACATATAAACAGGAAACAAGAAAAAACTTCTGGTGAAAAGTTCTCATGCAATCTGCTAGGCAACTTCTAAGATAAAATGAACAAATTATTTCAGGCTTATTACCACCTCTCCTGTTTCCTGTAAGAGTTGTGTGTCCCCCAGATTGTCAAGCACAAATGTCTCTGAGGCACACTGACACCATGATTCCTTAAGCAACAAGACTTCTATTACTTTTTACCAGTCTAGTGCTTCTTTTATTCATTTTAATGATAAATTAAGGTTTGTCTCTGAGAACCTCCCTTCCTCCCACCACGCTGAGGAACCTCATTGGCAGCTTTTGCTTGGACTGGACATTTTTTTCTGAATGTTTCTCACTGCCTGACGAAGGGCTCCCAAGCTCAGAAACCTGCCAGGAGTTTATACACTGCCTTTGCCTGATGGCACCCCCACACCCAGGTGAGGTACCTGGGCATTCCCACCTGGCCCAAATGTGTTTTAATCCACTGAACTCCGTATTTTGTGGGACCCTCAGCACCAGGAAGATCACAGGGAGAGGATCAATAGGACATGGGATCCATGGAGTGGTGATATTTTCTACTTCATCTGTCTCCCTGTCACTATCTTTCTCTCTCCCCACCACCATCACCACCATCACATCTCTCTCTCTGACATTTACTGTTAAATAAAATCCATACTACTGACTTTGTCCTCACTTTCACCTTAATTCACGCACCTCTCTTAACAATTCTCATACCCAGATGGTAACAACTGGCCAGGGGAGGGAGGTGTGGTGCTGCATGCAGGACACCTCTTCAGGTAGGCCACGCCATCATTGGTGGCAGGGACGTTGTAGCGCCGCATGTACTCATGCATCTCCGGGAAGCTCTGCCTCACGTAGTCCTCGGCGCTGCTCTCCCGCACCGTGCCGAACCGGAACCCTTGGGACGGGTGGTGGAGCTGAGGGCAGGACAGGAGAAGATCAGCAGAGCCATCTGCCTCCCATCACACCTGGTATCCTGGAGCTAGCTTGCCAACAGTTCCTCAGAAATCTGCAGCAGGACCTGCCTCTCTGGGTGCTTTCCTGCAGGCAGCTTCCCACTCCCCAGGAAAAACCTGGAGAGACTTACCAGGTCACCAAACAACCTGTCTGTGTACTCTCAGGGTTTTCTTCCAATGTGAAAAACAATCCCCATGAAACACCCTGAACATCCAAATCTAGGTGTTTGTTGGCATTACTTGTCTCTAGAACAGACAGTGTTTCAGGAAATGCTACAAGAAGCCTCTGGGCTGGCTACAATCCACTTTCTGGGGCTCTGGGTACCCAGCAAAGGACACACAGCCTCGATTTTTTTTGGCAGAATATGTTTTACTGACTCCTTAGGGATGAAATTTAGCCTTCTGCAGAAGGGTAGCACCCTCAGTTCATTTCTAGAAGCGTAGACACCATATCACAGTTTTTGCTGCCATTCCTCACAGACAAACTGAGGACTGAAAGGCTGTGTACACCAAAAAAGTCTCCCCTGGCAGTGAGAAGGAGGGAGAATTCCCCTCTGCATGGCCCAGGCTGCAACCATGGCTATAGACACACAGACTCTTTTCACTGTTCTATGCCCTGCCCTTTTCTGAATGGACTTCACACTCTGTAGCCCCAAGGAGCCCCGTCCAGGTTTCACAGACCCCTCTTTCTACGGTTTCTGTTTGCCTTTGGAGCCTTTAGGGACTCGTGGGGAAAGTCTCAAGCTGCCATGGAGGAGTCAGGCAGCATCTTCCACCCTGCCAAGCACTTCCTTGAGCTGGCCAAGGGCTGCCAAGCCACACTAATTAAAAAGCCTTCAGCAAACCACCAGTCTCTAACAGGCCAAGCTTTCAGAGCACAGGAAGCCAAACAGAGCTAAAGCTGAAGCAGTCATGCTGTATTTGCTTCCCAGGAAGCTCACGGACATCGCAGCAGCTTGCAAAGATGATCTCACCACGGCCACGCTCTGCTTGGCAAAGACCAAGCCAAGAAGCATTCTGTCAGTCCATCTGGCCCCTGCATTGCCATTTAAGCAGAATAGAGTGCAGGGCACCATGAAGCCATAACAAGACCTTCCCCAGTCTTCTCTTCAATGACCCCATAGATAAAAAAGCGTGTATTTTTTTAAAGAATAGCAGAGGCAGGATGTAAACTCACAGTCACCCAGTTTAGTCTGAAAAGGAACAGAAAAACGTCTTTTGGGTGGTGTTTCTGATGTCATGGAAGCTATGAAAATTCTGTATTTCTGGCAATTTTTACCTGAAAAGTGGGCAGGTGGTAACCACCTTGTGGTCTGCTGATCTGTGGTCCCTGTGTTGTAACCCAGGAATGAGACCTGCAGCTAATTCCAAGTCTGCGGGCATGGAGGGAGCCCTGGCATATTTTTTTTCATGTGTTCTGGTGTAGATGGCTGTGGGACAAGATGGTGTGCCTCCATCTGGAGCTGACCATAGTGCTGTGCCAGAAGGACTGTGGGCACAGAGGGAAATGTTCTTGCCTGGGAGTGTGGGAGCAGCATTCAAGTGCCAGAAGACATAAATAACAGGAGCTGGGCTGTGACAATACCTCATGGAGACTTCCAGCACAATGCTGACAGCTCAAATCTTGAGACACTGAAGACGACCTGCTTCAAGAAGGAACTTGCAAGTGGGGTTCATGCACTCTCTGTCCTAAGATCATCACCACAGTCAGGATGAATTTTTTTAGGTTTTATTTCTTGGCAGTTTTGATGAAGAGACCGGAAACCCCATTAAGACCCAACACTGAACCACACTGGCATCTTTCAAGTCAACTTAGGTGTTTGTTGTGAAGTTTGTGGCCTACTTAGTGATGCCAACTGCAGTGCAACACCTGATATGCAGATAAAGTCTGACTTCACTGGAAAGCATCTCTCCCTCAGACTGTCACCGATGTCTGCATTTGGCTAAATTTTTAAGCCTGAATGAGAAAGGCTGGTACAAAAACAGCAAACTGAGCTTCCATGCAATTTTCTGTCCGAAAGCCTTTACTGAGGACTACCCACGCTTTGCTTTGCGTTGGGCACGCTGTAAAATTTCACCCCAAATGATGACAACACTGGAATGTTTATTAGATCAGAAGTCCATCTGGCTTAATATCTTGTCTCTAGCAACACTATATGCCTGGTGGGAAGTCCTGGGAAGCCTGTGTAAGGGAGTTGTTCAGCGATCCCTTGCATCCAGTGCTCTATCTGCTTCTTGGTAATCTCTGCTTTTTCTTAAGCATCATTGTGTGGCTGCAACTTTGTACTGGATTAACTCCTTTTACAAAGGATAAACGTTAACTGTTGTTTTAATCCTCTGTGTCTTTCAAGGACTTCTGTTTTCTTCTTACTGCTGCTTATCCACAGGAGGAAAAGGTCTGCTTGCAGCTCTGTGGATTGACAGTGCAAAATACTGCCAACAGCACTTCACTGATGATTTGCTAAGACTGCTAAGGGTTACTTGCTTCAACAGAAGATAAAAAACTTCAGGATGGAAACAAGACTCATCACTTGTCATTGCTGCTTTCTTACCTTCTGTAGTCCTCTCCTGGGAAGATTATGTGACAAGATGGAAACCACAAATATCTGTGTCCTGACAGGATAGGTAAATGCCATAGTCTTCCTGTGAATCTTGCCTTATTAGCTGTCTCTTTTTTCTAATGTTTTCTGTTTCTCATGCTCTCTTTCTTTTGTGTTTCTTATGTTTTGAAAGTCCTATACTGAAAGAGTCTTTCTGTTTTCTATAAACCAGTAACAGAATCTTAATGCCTATGGCTTCGGAGAAATCATGAAGTCTGAAAAATCAGCATTTGAAGAATCAAGAATGGATTCTACGTATTTTCTTTTAAACTTGTAATTCAGGGGATGCAGTTACTTACACTTACACCAGTAATGGAAATATAAAGATCAGCTTATCGGAAGAAAGAACTGTTGAAATTAGAGTAATTTCTACTGCGTGGATTCTCTGCTTCTGTGTGTATACTGTGTTTCTCCATTCAAAGCTCAGTTAGTGTCAGAGGTGAATAAATAACCATCACAAAGCAGGTAAAAGGCACTAGGAAATGCTGTCACTTTTTATATCCAGAACACCTGGAGGTTTGCTGGTGACTCAAGTATGATTAAAAATAAATGAATGCAATAGCTGCAGATCAATCCCCAGACATGAGTTTTCTTGGCACTCGGCTTAGACAGCCTTACAAAGCCCCTCCAAAATCAGACATCTGTGGCTGCAAGAAGAGGAAAGAACAAGGTTTGTTGAGACCTGGAGGGAGGCTTTGAGACAACAGTGAAGTCCTGGCTTGAAAATTCATTGAACAAGATGTGAAGATTATTTTGGGTACAGATATTGCAAAATAGCAGTATCTCATATAAAGATAGTTCCATTTCTTTAACTGTCAGATCATTGAACCACAGAATCATTCAGACTTAAAAGACCCTTAAGATCAGACCCCAACCACTAACCTAGCACTGCCGAGCCCATCACTAAAATATATCCACAACAGCCACATCTACATGTCTTTTAAACACCTCCAGGGATGGCAACTTCACCATTTCCCTTGACATCCTGTTCCAACACCTGACAACCCTTATGGTGAAGGAATTTTTCCTGGATCTCCCTTCTGAAGACCCATTAGTGTTTATCAAGCCACCAGCCCTTTGAGTGTTATCTGGGAAGGCCACCACAGCCAGCTGCAGCTGAGTGTGAGCTCAAGCAGGGGAACACCAACAGCCTGGGCAGTCTAACAACAAGGGTATGAATGTAATAATTGAGTAGCTGTGTTAAAAGCTATTAACTGCTAATGTATTTTAATATTTTATTTGTTAAGAGATAAAAGGAGTTAAAAACCTATTTAGAGCTGCTGGTTAGTGGCTTTTCTAAAAATGGTGACAGCTCCAGCAGCTAACAGTATCATTTTTGCATCTCAAGTACTGGAGATCATGGATTTCGTATGATCTGAGCTTTATACCTGAAGTAATGGCCATTCTTTAGGTGCACCCCAAAGTTTTAGAATCATCTCCGTGCTCTACTGTGAGGAAGCTGTTGCATATGAAGTTGTGATGGTGCACTTGGTGATGTCCCATTTGGACCTGGTTTAGCATTTGAGGCAGACTCAAGAGATGAGTGGGACACAGAGCCAGAAGGGTATGAGCACTGAGTGCTTGGATTTCACAGGTTCAGGGCTGTGGCATGCCAAGACCAGAGGATCTTGCTGCACAGGACAGGGATGGATGGCTCAGGAGGATGTCTCATCTCCTGTGAAGGCAGCAATCTCGGGAGGGAGGATGAGGACGTGCTGCTAGGAAGTAGACGATGAAGGTACAGGAGAAAGGCTAAAGAGCCTTGGAAGCAAGCATCCTTTCTGGAACCAGTGTCCCTGCGAACACTGCTGTCCCTGTGACCTCTCAGGACAGTGTCTACTGTAGGACACATGGATTGTGCCCAGTATTTCCAAGAACAAGTCTCACTGTTGAAGAAAAGGTACCATGGGTAAGGAAACAAACAAGAGGCAATGTTTTCTTACACTGTGTAAGCAAACAAGGGGAAATGTGAATGCTGCCAAGCCCTGAGGAGGTGAAATGGTTGTTGGGTCACTTGAGCCCTGAGACAGGGAGGCCATTTAGTGTTTAAGGAACTCAAGAGCTTTACAGTACATCCAGCTTCTCTGACAGTGCCAGGAAAAGCTCTGGGACTTCTCAGAGTCTTCTGTGCCTTGCATAACATGGTGCTCCCAGACAAATGATGTTTGTGCTTCTTGCTGCTGAAAGCAAACACTGCAGCTACCAGTTCCTTCGTCTTGGCCCCTTACTTCTAGATCTTCTTGGTTTCTGTCTGCTGCTGTTACAACATCTGCTGAGTGGGAAGTGGAGAACTTGTTTTATTTGCGAAGATGTTGAGACGAATTGGGCATCTGCATACATTCATGGCTTGGGGTGCCAATTATGCATGAAAATACCAACGTGATAAACACCAATGTGATGAAACCACAGCAGCAGAAACAGGAAAACACAATCCTGAATGACAGGGGTTTTGCATAACTTGGCACGTTCCATTTTATGTAATGCATTGCCATTGCGCTCAATGCTGTCAGCTGGGGAGAACACCTAGCTCCCAACTCGAAAGGAAACAGGCCCAGAAATCTCCTGTGCAGGTTGGGATTTAGAACTGAAAATGCATGAGATGCTGCCAGCAGTTAACCTCGGCACACTCGAGGCTGTGGGACTGTGGGGTTTTGAGGTCTTTCTAGCAGGTTCTGGCTTTTTATGACTTTTCAGTGCTGCAAAGCCAAATTATTTGCCTCAAGGACTTTCCCCCCTTGATGCCCTGGTTTCCTTTAGTATCATTTTGAGGTTTGTATCACATTCGGTTGCCATTGACTTTCACAGTAAGAACCCCAGGTGTTCAGTACAGAAAAATTATGATCTCAGCTCCAAATAAGTAGGCAATACAATACTGCCTTCTGATCCCACAGAGTTTGAGCTTGCTGGGACCTGTGAGGAGATGAGGAACATCTAAACAGAGCAACTGCTGGGAAGGGAAATTGTGGCTATTTTCTACAAGCAGTGGTGTAACTAGGAATCTAGGAAATGCCTTCCCAGCACCTGATCGATGGGGTGCAGCAGCTGCCTCGCTGAGTCTGGCTCAGAACCATTCTGCGCATCTTGACATGGGACTGGAGGAAAAATGCTTTGGGAACTCCACTTCTAATCATGATCTCAACTCATGAGATGCATTTCATCATTCATCCTATTTTTCTGAGGGAAACGAGAAAAAGGCAATCCAGTAGCTGAGTGCAGTACCAGTGACTACTCACTTCAGTGACAGAGCTAACATGGATTCAGCTTTTACCACCAGCTATGATAGCGCTTTTTAATTTAAATAGGGTATAGAAAGGAGGAACAAGGCTGAAAATGCTTTCCTAACTTTTACAACAACCTCTGAGGAAAAACATTGGTGCAGAAGGTTTTAGCAGCTCACTCGCACAACAGTGCTGGTTACCTGGTATAAGACCAAGTGCAGTGTTTAACGGGCACCTTGTGTATCAGAAGAATTGCCAGCATGATCCCTGCCAGGAAACTGCTGCAGAATCTTGAATATCTGCTCAGTTTCAGTCACGAATCACTGGGGAAGGGTAGCATTAGGTGAAGAACTGATGTGGTTTTAGAAATCTGCTGTTTTACAATGACCCTTCTGTCTCTGGCACATGAAGCAACAGCATTTTACTTTGCCTTATGTAACACACACATTTAGGTGGTCTTCCAGCCACTAATAGATTTCTCATAGTCCAGTGACAAAATATAAGCAATTGGAAGTGCTAAAAAAAAGTTTCAGGGGAAAATGAACAACACAAATGAAATAATAGTAATTTTAAAAAATCCCAACCATAAACCAATGTAAAACTGTTCATGGGCTTTCCCTACTTATCTGAAGAGTTTTCGAAAACTAACTAGTGAATATTTATGGGGTGCAGAGGGAGATGAAAGAAAATTATTCACAGTGAAGCACATGAATTTCATATTTTAGCAGATGAAAATTCACAGCTCAACTTCTGGAAGTGGAGGTTTTGATCAGGAACTGTCCTACGTGTTCAGGCTTCGGAAGCCGAGATGTTCCCAGAGCCTCCAGGAGAGGGTGTTTGCAGAATACATTTGAACCAACGCTTTTGCTTCTCTCTTGCAGAAAGTGTCAGTGGAGCCGATTCTTTCCTTGCCAGGATAATGACAGATTTTCTTAAAGTTCTGTCACTTTGAATCCAGCTCAGCGAGGTCATTAGCTGGCATAAAACCTGACAGCTGCGCTGAAGTCAATGAGCAGCTTCAATCTGGACACAAGTGCACAGTCCACTGCTGACAATTTATTCTCTTCACTGCAACAAGGGAATACGTGAAAGGAAACTGTGACTTAGGAATCTGCTCAAAAATATGAACCTTTGTGTTGATGGTCCCTGTGTGAGCGCTAATAATTAAACGTAAGACCTGCTCTGCTCCTTTGTGTGTTGGAAAAGCTGTTCCACCCAGGGATGAGACTGGGGACTCAGGACTGCGGTTAATTTCTGAGGATTGCTCTGATGATTGAGTTGCTAGGCAGTGCAAAAAACTCCATAAGAAGAGCACTCTGAACATGCAGGTGTGTTTATCCCTGTTTCTTAATAGCATTCTAAGCATTTTCTGGACAGAGGGATCTTTGAGCTGTGATTTATTCTGGGAGAGCTGAGAACTGTAAGGTAGAAAGTGTAAATTACTGTAGGGAAAATGGGTAGACTGAGGGAAAAGAAGGGACGTTATTCCCAAAAGGCCGTAGATCACTGCTTCCAATTCCAGTTCAGCAGCACAAAGCAGCCGTAAAAATGTTCCAGATGGAATCACTTCATCCAGCATGTTCTTCTGCTTGCTCCCTGTAAAATAGGGCTATTGTTCTGTCAGGCAGGTGAAATCCTTTTCGAATTACACGCAAGGGAAGGAGAGCTGTGTGGCTGAGAACATGTTCAAGCTACAAAAGAGATACAGAGGATTTCTGATTAGAGAATCTCTCTCATCCTTCCATCCCGAGTCTTGGGTCTCTAGATGAAAAGCTATCATAGATCTCTACGAGCCTCTCAGGGCTCAAGGAGGAAACCTCATGTGGCAGCAGCTTGAAGTGTAGGTAGTGTTCCCACCTTCAAAACCATCATCTTTAAAATCTTTTTCCTTACAAATTTCTTCTGCTCCAACTGTTGCTGGTTGAAGGTCAGTCCTCACACCCTCTGGCCGTTTGGCAACTGCCCCCTGGGTACCAGGGCTGAAAATAATCCTCTGCCTAAAGCTGTAAGGCAGGAACAGTGCTCTGCTTCCCAGGAAAGGAGCAAACAATGGGTTTGTGTTGTAAAGGGGTCATTGGTCACCAGGATGAAGAGGTTTCCAATTGTAGGTGGTGGAACTGTTTACCTGCACAGCCCTGACTTCTTCAACATGTTATCTGCTATTCGCTTTGGGTTCAAGAGCATCACATGAAGGTAAATCACAGGGAGTCCTGTGTTACTGACAGATCCAACATGGAAACAAAGGGATTTGTTCTTCTTGGAATCAGTGAGGAATGTGTTAAGCATGAAGTGCAACCAAAAATTACGGCCACATTTGGATGCTCTGGCCTCTTGCACAGTGAAGTGTAGACATTAATATTTGACTTTACCAGGTGTTCAGTCAAATCCTAACGCACTCAGTGAAAACCACAATTCTTCCAGAGGGCTTAAACCCTTGTCATACCTGAAACCCAGTGGATCAGTGCAGGACTTCTGTCTCCAGGAAGGTGAGCCAGAGTAGCATTCTGGTCTCCCTAGATCAGAATTGCTGTGACTTTTGTGAACAATAATAAACACCCTGCACGCTGCTAAGTCAGCTACATTATGGCTTTGCACCTCCCAGGTGGTAAGATCAGCTTATGCATCTTCACTGGTCTCTGCCATTCTTCATCAGCTACTTCAGTAACTTCTTGTAATTCTCCACTTCCATTATTTCTTGCAAGGGTCTGAACCCCACCTACGATGAAGTTGCTATTTCTGGTGGTGGGCTCACTTTCCTTTTTTTAAAATAATGTTATGACATTTAGTATTTAGGTTTGTGCAGCTTGAGAGTAAGAAAACGACGCCCATATAGATGGGAAAATGCTAAAACATATTCATTCCTTCTGGTGCTTGAAGAACAACCTTCATGACCTGCCCCACATGGGATGAAGACAGCAGGACTTCCTCTCTTCCACATCTACCCCTAAATTCTTTGGATCAAACAACCAGGTGAGGTGAAGAGTGGCCAGGGCAGTCGGTGACAGCGTGAGACATTGTGTGTAGGTGAAGACCTCAAGCAGTAAGGGCTAATATGCAAAGATAACAAGAAGATAAATACTGGCAGGAAGGCATAAAAAAGCACATTTCATTGGGAAAGGAAAGTTGATTTGCAGAACACTGCAGTGCACTGTCTGATAAAATGGGTATCAGAACAATGCAGATCTGAGCTGGACAGATTCTGAGCCTCCAAAGCTGCAACTTTAACAAGAAGCCTTTAATGTAGTGACGGGGAAAGTAAAGAAGCCAAGATTTCACCTCCATAAATTGCAGGTGCCTTTCGTTCCTGTACGAGACAGCTCTGCAATTCTTTATTGTGGCTGGAGATTGATACTCAATTTTGTCTTTGTCTGAGAGTTTTTCACTTCGCTCTCTGTGACACTGAAAGTCCTCTTGACTTCAAATCCTTCACTGACTCATTAACACTCAGAAAAGCACCACATATTAATTAGCAGGCTGTGATCTTGTCAATCACGACCTTCCTGTGCCCAGTAACTTCCTTCACAGAAACAAAGGCTCTGTAGTTTCTTCTTTTAATTGTAAAAAGAACCCTGCAGTCCTGTACAAATACTAAGCCCCATGGCAACAGTAAGATTTCTTTAAACTCCACTGAGTTTGTAACTTGATTTTTTGCTATACAATTTAATGCATTTAATGCATATTTAAATAAATGCTACTTCATTATCTATTTAACACATAGCAGTTCAAGTGGCACCCCTTACAATGATTCATCTCAGGCTGCTGCAGTGAAAGACCACAGCAGTAATTTCCCTTAGTGTAATTCCTACAAAAGTTCCTCTTTCAGGAAGAAAATTTACCAACAAACACACAACAGTTATGGCCTCACTCTAAAAACTGCTGAACTCAATGGAAAATATCATTAAAAGCAGGAGTATTAGAATCATGCCTTTAATGATGAAAGAGGCCTATAGAGTGGCTTGACCTTTCTTTTTCTGTGATTTGGTGCTGCTAAGGCTCATCTGCAGTTACTTGCCAGTTGTATTTCTGGACAGTTTTAATACAAGTAACACGAAGTATTCAACTGATATAATAAAGGCCATAAGGTCTCTAAATTAACTGAGACGCTCATAAATCAGAAATGAGAGCTTGCACCCTCATGTTTTATATATCTAGATACAAATATCTGGGTGGTTGTACTTACTGAATTTCTGAGTAACAAAACCTCACAAATACTTTGCCTGGATCACTCAAAGTGCTTAGTTTTGTAATAAAAAGGAGGGCAGCTCATAAGAGCAAGTCTTCAGACACTGAACTAGGAGAAGAGCAGAGATTTCTGAGGACTAATCCCACTGCACACCGATGCTGTTGAAAGGACTTGCTGGGTGGAACTCGCCAGAGGGACTGTAGATGTCTGCAGTGTATGTTCTGGGACACTTTTTTTTTGGTGTGTGTTTTGAAACACAATCATTCATGGTAGAAAGAAGGAGGCACTTCCAGGGAATGGTTTAGGTGTCCTGAAGCCAGTGCCTTAGCAGCAGCCTACCTCTACAAACTGTATCTGTAAAAGTATAGTAGACTGCATAAATAATACCTTATACCTTCACTGCAGGCATGTAAAGTTAGGAAAGGCAATTCAGTGAAATTGCTGGCAATGGGATCCACAGGAGTAGCTCTTTTTTGTTAAATGAAGCTAAATAGGTTCAGTATTTTACGTCAAAATATAACATGGAAAGGAACTTTGCCCTGTCAAGGGGTGTTTTTGAAGGTAAAGTGACGCAGAGAAGTAAAAACATAACCAGAGTAAATGAACAGGCATGGCTACTCAAGTGTGTGCTAAAGATGGGAAAGAAAAGCTGACAGCTGTCACAAAAGTCACAACGGTCGGATAGCACCCAAAAAGCTCATTAAATTGTTGAAAGAACAACACTTTTTGCAGAAAGAAAGGCCAGGCGTTGGACTACCTTATGGAAAAACTGTCCAGCTCCTCTCCTACTGCTGCTGTCTGCTTCCATCTTGGCATGTTCGAAATATTTCTTCTGCCCTATGGGCTTCCAGAATTCTTTTGCCTGCAATAACCTGAACTACCCAACACACTCAGGACTCCGTGGTGCACCTCCAATATGTGTTCTTGCATGAAAAACCTGAAAGCCAAATCTCTGTTTCAGGTCCCCTTTGCCACTAAAAAACCCCCCACTCTCTGGGAAGATCCTGCAGAATCACTTGCCATGAGTTCTTTTGCAGAGTAAAAAGTTTTCTTTCCAGGCCTTATGAGTGGCTGTACCAAAGAGTAAATTATATATAACTGAGCAACCTGGTGGAGGGTGTCCCTGCCCATGGCAGGGGGTTGGAACAAGGTGGTTTTTAAAGTCTCTTCCAACCCAAACCATTCTGTGATTCTGTGATCAGACCAGCCCCAAGGCAGGCTGCTGGTCTGCATGCCTGGAGGAGGAATAACTGAAGCTCGGAAAGAACTCAGATCTGGCTGAGCACCTGGTCTGCCAAGCACTCTGACAAAGAATCATATTATAATAGTTTTGTGCATCCTAAAAGGTGACATTAGAAGAAAAACTTAAATAAGCCTCTGTGATTCAGACGAGAGAAGGGATAAAAGCAGATGAAATTATAGAAATACAATGTTTTTCCTCTATCTCCTCCATCTGCAGAAACACTTTTAAACTTCTTTGCCACATACTGTAGAGAGCTTCTTAAGAGGGATTCAGGACACGGATGAATGTTCCATCTGGGCAGCCAGAACACTCATGCTGTAGCTATCCCCCTTGTCCTCAGGAGGCTGACCATGTTCCAGTGGACACAAAAGCTGTATTTGCCAGTTTCCACTGGCAAGAGACGATGTCTAAAACCTGTGCAGTTAGAAAATGAGGGGGGAGCTGTGGCCCAAAACTACCCATTTTCTGAGAAGAATTCGATTTTAAGGTGGTAGACATTGCTTCAATATCTCCACAACCTATTGGCTCCTGCTGTACCTCCTGTTGTAAAAGGTCACCTGAAATGGGACCTAGGAAAGGGGGCAGCCAGCTTCATGGACACTGCACGAGTGTGGTTCTAGTGACCTACCCTGGTTAAGATTCTCACACAGAAAATACATAGCAAGTTTCCCAAATTCAGGACATACTCCAGTAAATGAATTCTCCTTCCTCTCACTGCTTGCCTTCTGCTCTGGTTCCTGTCTCGCTGGCTGCTCCTCCTTTCAGCATCTTGATGATATTTCTATATTCTCTTCTATATCATTAGTGCATTTAAAGGTCCAACTGAGATAGCTCTAATTCTGTCCTTCCTGACTGTTCACAACCTCAGATGGGATTTGCCATTTATGGCTGACAGCCTGAAGAAATTACATGCCTTACATCACCTCGAGAAGTCTGCTCCTCTATTTTGGGCTTTGTTTTTTAAATAAATTTCAAAAGCACAGTACAAAGGGCACATGCATACTGAGAGCAGCAGAAGAATGTTTAGAAGTATATTTAAATTTAAAAAGGTTATTTCTCCCTCCTGCTGCCTTCTTTTTGAAACAAGTCTCCACCACTGAAAAGAAATAGGTAAACATATCTGGGAAGAAAAAGCCAAGCATAAAATCTTTTAGTCGCATAAAAAATGCTTTAAGTAACTTAATTAAAAAAGTGGTGCCTGTAATTCTGCAACTGTTGTGCCCCAAACATTTCCTAAACTTTAACTCTTAGAGAGAACTTTGAATAGACACAGCTCAGGCTTTGTGTGAAAAAAAGGTTAAACCAGTGCATTTTCTATTACAACTGTTCTTTCAGACTAAGACTTTGGAGGCAAATGCGTGAATGAAATACACAGAACTATTCTGTAGTTCATGTAATGGCAGGCAATCTTCTTCTTCTTCCCTAAAATCTGTTACCTTATTCCCACAGTGGGAACCAGTAACTACTCAGAAGCTTAGATTTATTCCATGAAACAGGGAACTGCTTTTCTAGGAAAGGCCAATAATCCCACTGATTTAAAGGAATCACTGAGGTTACTAACCAGGAGTCATCAGTGTTTCTTTTCTGGACCCAGACCTGTGTCTGCAGCACCTGACATGCTTCAATGTTCTGCACGAACCTTTAACAGCACAGCTTTAGAACAATTTAATTTCCTTGGAGCTGCAGGAACTTCCCAATACCTGTTTTAAAAACTCCACATGTGGTCACAATAATAATGCTCAAAAATAGGATGTAATCTGATGCAATTTGATTTGATGGATGAGGAGATGGCCATGCAAAGAGTAGAGGACTAACCTCATTTTCAAACCAACACTGTGGCTTCATACAACAATGTAACAGAGGTATCGCTGGAGCTGGGGAAATTCAGCTGAAAGTTCTCATCTGCTTCTTCAGAATGCTTCGAAGAAAACATGTATACTGATTCCTGTACTTTTGTGTCTTATATTGATGAAGATATTAGTGTAATACTCATTATATTTTTTGCTAGGAGGGGGATGGCAGATTATTAGAAGCAATTTGCTTTAAGCCATAAATCAATTTTAGAGCGCCTCAGGTCAGCCACAGAAACTGTTGTTCTTTGTTTAAAACATTTTTGGTAGAAACCATCTAGTTAGCATTGCAGGGAGTGAGTCAGGCACTGCACTCACAAAGTCAAAACTGAATGGTCATTAGCCTGACTGCAAGGTTTCAGTAATGTAACAGATGGAGCTTGGCCTTTGCTGTCTGGAGGGACAAATGTACCATTTATTCACAGAGTTTACAAAAAGCAAGATGTATGCCCCTTTCCTGCATTATTAGAATTACTTTTTTACAGCGGCACAATCATCCATCAGTTCAGCCCCTTGAGACAAACACGTGGTGGATGGTTTCTGTACCGGCAGTTAGGTCACGCGTACAAAACTGTGGGTAACACAATCACACCTTCACTGCAGAAAGGGCCACACGAGCAAGGGAAACCTGCTGCAGCCACCGTGTCCCCTGGAGTGACTGTTGGGTGCAGAGGATGCTCTGGTGTCACCTGCAGCCATCTATTCTCTCTACAAGCCATTCTGCCCCCCGCTTTCCTGATCACTACTTAGTGGAAAATAAATTAAGAATAGTCTTATAAATGACTGGACTCAAATTCCAACTGAAGATCCCTTGGGAAGAGGGAGAGAGCAGGTAGAGGAAGTTCTGGGAAGTCCAAGCTCTTTGCAGATGGGTTGTCTACAACACTGCTCATCTCCTCCCATGACGGCTCCCCAGCAGAAACAACACTGCAAATCAAATGCCTGACTACTTGTAAAGTGAATTCCACTGTTTTGAAGCATAAGACAGGATTTTTCAAAATATTTCAGTTCTGCTACGTTTCATTTAGCATTCATGGGGAATTTTGCCAGCAACGCCTTTGCCAGCAGCATTATGACCAGTGAAATGCTTGAAAAAATCCTGCCTAGGGAGAATCAATGGTTTTGTCTTGGTCTGGGCAGTTGTTTCATTTGAGATCTCAGGATCACCTGAATCATCCAACTGATTTAAACAACTCCAGTCAAAGGCAACTTGGAACTGAACTCAAACCCTTAATCTGCATGTAGAAGCCACTTTTCTTCTCTGCAGTGGACAACACCAGAATACTTCACCTTTTTCCTCACCTTCAATCTTTGAAATCCTTCCCCCTACACTCTTGTGGGCGTTTAAAGGTCCTCTGTCACTGAACTTTCCCCCTGAAATGCCACCAGGTGGTAACTAATTGTAGTGGAACCACTTTTTTTCCACGGAGATTGCTTTCTGATTTTGTTAGAAACCATAAATTATGCAGCAGTGAATTCTGAAGTGGAAAGAAGAAAAGGCTGAGTAAATAACAAAAGACACGTTTTACCTTTGGGTCATGTATTCCAGAAAGTTCTTCATAGATCTTCTCTCCCACCATGACAGCAGCTAGGTTGGCTGTGTAGGTTGACAAACAAAACAAGCAGAAAATAGCCCAGAGATTCATTAAAAACCTTCCAGTCCAGCACTTTGGGGGTTTGATGGCAGCTGTTCTTCCAAACAGGATCGCATAGCAGACATTGAGGGCAGAGGAGAAAGAGAAGACTTTGTTCCTGTTCCTTCCCTTAGGGGTCATTCCAAAAGGACTTTTCCACTCATACAAGGTGAGGAATACAGCTGTGATGTGAAGAGCGACAAATATCCCCAGCCACATAGTCCAGTGAAGTGGCCACATAAAGGCTCCAATAGGAGCTGCAGTGTCTTTGGTCCTCACCAGGATCCCCAAGCTGGTGGAAAAGAAAGGGCTGGTGAAATCAATCACTTGGCTTCGGGCAGTGTTGATGCTGAATGAGGTCACTGCCATGTGAGCTGTACCAGCAAGAAGGTCTCCCACCAGCCCTGTCCAGTGGCCGTTCTTCCAGGCACCATATTTTCCATCCCCAACAATGTACAAGTCAAAATCAAAATTCATATCCTCAGCCAGCTTCTCCAGCAGGTCAATGCAGTAGCCATAGCAGCACTTCTTCAGCTCAATGGGAACAGTGTCATTGCCCCCTTGGAGGGTTTCAAACAGGTTGTCCAGCACACCTGAGTCATTGGTCAGCGGGTCCAGGCACAGCTGCCCTGCTGGGCAAAGACCTTCATCATCTACATCCCTTGTGAAGACAAAGGGATGCTCAATCAGAGTCACCACCCTCAGGTGCAGCCGGGTGGGGTGTTGCATGTGACTTTTATGTCTCTGTGCCTGTTCTGGCCATATCCCATAGTCCATGATGATCTTCCCTTCTTGCCAGCTCCCCAGGCGTGTCCACATTGGGTTCCCAACAGGGTCATGCTGCAGATTCCAGATGAAGAAGTTATTTTCTGAGCTGACAATGGAGGAGCCCTTCACCTTAATGTGGCCACTGAGACCATCGAAAGTTGTGTTGGCTAAAAACCTGTTGGAGGGAGAAAGCAGGGCAATCAGAAGCAGATAGCTGAACCATGAATTTATGCTGAAGAGAGTAGATGGGGAAGTTGGTGAAGACCTGGACCATTAATAGCACATAGATCCTATGGCACAACGAACCAGCCACATAATTTACAACTAAACTACGTGGGAATGCTCTCCCACATATATAATGCACACGAAAACTCCTCAGGAAAGACATAATTTTTACTTACTAGAAAAAATGAGTACAAGAACAGTAATTTTTTCAGTTACCTTTGCCTCACAAACTGATGAAACACAGGTTAGCTCTAACCTGAACTCACCAGATCTGCTGTCACTTTCCTAGATAAAAATATATATGAAAATGGAAGAGTGGAAATTATGTATGAAATGTCCTTCCAAGAAAAATGCTATAATCTCAGTAAGATCTAGCTTACATAAGAGGGGCTACTGAAGTGCTGTCAACAGCTTTCAAGCACTCTCAAGTGAACCAATCTGGATTCAAAAATGCAAATTTGGCATTGGTAAATCACTGTTAGACACTTCAGAATAAAGTAAGGGAAGAAAGTGAAAGATGGTTGCTCTAGGACAGCCAGTTTTAATTCTTACAAAAATAAGCACCCGAAAAAGCAGTTTTTTAAAAAAATGTGCAAAAGTAATGTTCTTAAAAGTGCAACGCTGCAATTGAAGCAGATCTCATGAAGTGTGCCAGTTTTGCACTGCACATTTTGCATTGAGAATTCTGGGCTTTTACTATTCCAGATATTGACAATAAAGTTGGGTATCTCCCTTGTATTGGAAGGTAGTGTTTGCTAGCAGTTGTCCTCCCTACATGTTGAATTCAGCTTCTGGCAAGCCATCATCAAAGAGGCTAAAAATGACATGGATAGAGGAGCTGGGAACTCAGCAGGAATTAAGTGTTTGAAGCAGAGAATCCTTTTTAGTGTGAGTACCATGACCAGCTGAACTGCACACTGCTAACAGCAAAGTTGCTCTGCATTTGGCAGGGGCTGCAGAAGCCTTACCACAGTGGTTCCATTAAAAACAACTGAGTCAAACTGCTGCTAATACGGTGCAAGGCAAGTCATGTGCATTTTTTTTCAGTAAGAGGCATTCAGAAGACAGACTATTCAGCTGTTGTAGCAGAATGTAGTACTTCATTAGTCCTGAAAACTGGATGAAAGTAAGTGCTGGAAGAAGTATAAAGGCTGTCATTCCAGCCTCAATAAGGAAGACATAAACTTTTTAAGTAGAGTTAACTGTTTATCAATAGTTACAGAGGATAAAAAATAACCCTAAATTGATTTGAAAAGGATAAATCAATTGCAAGTGTGTGTACATGAACACTTCTGTCCAGTGTCTACCTTCTCTTTTGATGACTTTTGATGATTTTTGATGGGGTTTCAGCAGCTGAAACTCTGGACTGTTTAAGTCTCAAGGTCATATCAATTTTTTGCCCTTTGCAAAGGTAAATTTATGAAAGTACGTGCTTTAGTTTTGAGTGTGGTTGTGTGTGTGAGCCTTCTCTGAGGCAGCTTCACAGTTCTTCTTTTCAGCCTCTTTTGTGTAGGTTGAGTTTGGAGATGCTACAGATAATAGTCTCAGAAGCAGATGATCTGTACATGTGTTAGCCTGGGTCTGGAAATCACACCTAAAAAAGGCAGATAGGCGTTTAGAAATACAAATGTATATAAACTATAAATGCAGTTTTCATTTTTTAAATCCTTTACCATTTAGTCCAGTGCTAGAGGACACCATAGCTCCACTAATCAGTGGTATCTGCCACCGTTTGCCCACTCCTTCCCTCCTAACCCATGCTTCCCATCTGATGGTGTAGCTTCCCTGTTTGTGTATGTAAACATTATCAAGACAAAGTTTATGGGAGCAGGCAATCTTCAGCACTAAGGCAAGGTTTATGTGCCCATAAACTTGTTCGGGTTTTATCTCTCTCTTACTGTTATCTCCCTCACTCTCTGTAAAAAATTGTGCAACTTCTTTACAAGCCTTGCTGGGCATACAGGCCGAAGCCATCACTGTGGCAGCAACAGTAAAACCACTCCGCGTGTGTAGATGGGCCCGCACGAAAATTTTTTAGGAGTTGTGAGCGAAAGACTGTAAGCAGTTCACGAAAATGCCAAAACTGAGGGATACAACTCCTCAGGTGGAATAAGCTTGTGAAGTTCTCATGAATTTGGCCCCACGTTGCTAATACAGCACGACCCAGGCATGAGAATGCCGCAAAGGCTTGGGGAGTAACTGAAGCTATGGAATAATGCATTAGATTCATTTTCTGAAGGCAGAATGAGACAGGTGGAATTAATGCACAGTGTTCCCTGACTGGCACAGCAGAAATAAGCACACCCAGGAGGGCAGAACGGGCCCTCTGTACCTGTCCTGTGGCTGTGTTAGGAGCGGGTACCTGAGAGAGATTCAGCAGCATTTAAATGTACGACTTCACCACCTCATCGAGTTAGTGGCTTACCTTTGCAGCTCATTTGCATGTTCCATATTTTTTGTAGTGACAGAACATGAATCAAAATAAATTATGGGAACCATGCTGGAGAAGCATTTTAACAGCACTTTGTTTTTTACGCGAGCAGCTGCGGCTGCTGAGCGTTTGCATGCGGTGTGAGCAGCACCACTGAAACTCATGCCAGGGACTTCAAGTGAAAATTCCTTTACTCAGTAACTTTAGGAAACAGATAAGAGGCTGTGAGTACACTTCTTAAGCTAGAAATCTCCAGTGTGAATCTTCAGGAATTACAAGTGCTGGGTATTGCACAGACACACTGGCAGTATCTGAGCAGCGCCGATTCAGAAGGGCTACTGACAGATCTGTACGGAAAGACAGCCTGCACAAATTTCAGAAGGTGAAGGGCCAGATCCCCAAGTCTGACAGCTGAATGAATTTTCTTGATGCTGTGTCAATATATGGGAGCTGACTTTCACACTGACAGTCTGTGATAACTGCATCACAGTTTTATCAGAGTCACTTCAGTTTGAACAATGAGTCCAAAGTGCGTCATTTGCTCATTTCAGCTTTATTTGTTTCTCATGTGCTTTGTTGCAAGAACCGCTCCTTAGATCTTTAGCAGTACTATCACTCTCCATGAGTGGTATCTTGTAGTATATTTAAGAATGATTTAATGAAATTATTTTATTTTCTCTCAAGTTTGATGGCTAGGTCATTCCACCCCTCTTTTTGGGAAACTTACTGGAGGCAAGAACTAGAATTGGCAAGGAAAGAGAAGGTTCTGGGGAGATCTTGTGGTAGCCTTGCGGTACCTAAAGGGACTCCAACAGAGCTGGAGAGGGACTTCTTACTGACAGGACAAGAGGGAATGGCTTCAAACTGCTAGAGGGCAGGGTTACCGGGAATACTGGGAATAAATTGTCCCCTGTGAGGGAGGTGAGGCCCTGGCACAGGTTGCCCAGAGAAGCTGTGGTTGCCCCATCCCTGGAAGTGTCCAAGACCAGGTTGGACAGGGCTGGGAGCTACCTGGGATAGTGGAAGGTGTCCCTGCCCATGGCAAGATGTGGAATGAGATGATGTTTAAGGTCCCTTCCAACCCAAACCATTCTGTGATTTTATGGATCTGTGAAGTAGGCTGATGAAATTACCCAAGAAGCTGAGCTAAAGCTGTAAGACTAATTAAAGCTATAAGACAAGATGAGGCTTTGAAATTTTAATGCCTTGTTCCATCAACAAGGATGCTCCCGTGAGCAGGCAAGAATAGATGAGGGAATCAATTTCATTGTAGGAGGAATGATGGACAGTGACTTACAACAGTATAATCCTCAGGGGGTTGTACATCTATAGCCATATCCACACAGATACAAGCATGCTCTGCCATGCACTAGCTCATTATTCTGCTCCTGGGTGCACTTAAATGTCTACGCAGCCAAGGTATGAGATCAGTGCTGGCAGCAGAAGCCCCGGCCATGCCAGCAAGTGGGGCTGCTGTTCAACCAGCCTTTGCAGAGAGGGGAGGAGGAGGTCTGTGCACTGCTCCTTCTCCATCACCCCCTTCTCCATCCCCTTCCCCATCCCCACCCACAGCAGCTCCAAGGCTTCACACCAAGACAGATGGGCCCATTCAGACACAAAAACGCACTCATCAGTAAACACGCAGTTAAGCACCTGACAAACTTCATCTCTGGAAGCTAAAAAAGCCTAGAAGCCCTGGTGAGATGGGCCAGGCTGGGCACAGTGAAGACACTCATCAGTGTGTCACACCTGAGAAATTAATGGCACCACTTAGAATTGATGGTTATGCTGATGACGCAAATACACCAGTTCTGGCCGTCAGGTATCTGTCGCACTCACACACTGCAAAATCAGCTGCACTGATTCAGGACAAGGGTTTCTCTAACCTGTTATTTTCTCTTTAATAGTGTTCACAAGCAAATGTATAGAGGAAAAATAAAAGGCTAAGCACATGATCCTTTCTTTCATTTCCACAATACCTTTACCAATATGAAGGGAAAAGAAATTTCACAGATGTGAAATTGCATATTGTCTCCCAAAAATATAACAAAAGCTAATGATTCTTTGTAGAGAGCAACAATGATGAATTATTTTTCATGAATACATTTAAGTGGGAGTTTGTTTCCTTTTTTCTTTATCCGTTCTTCAGACCTGAAAAAGGCTATTCATAAAGCTGCTCTCCTCTTGTTACTTTAAGAAGCCTCCTGCTGAGTTTACTTTACAGGTATGATCTAGTTAAAATGCCCAGAATAATGAGGCAAAATGAACATCGCAAGTCACTGGGGGTACTGAGAGTCAGTCCAGTATTTATTTCCCAAGCCTTGTTTCACCCCCTGGAAACAGGGAGTTTTTGACTCCTAATGGATGAGTGGACTAAAGAAATGTTGGGGTCTCAAATATTTGTGTTTTGAGTAGTGCCATTAACATATTACTGTGCAGATATATCTGAGAAAAAGTATGTTTTTCAAAAAAAGCCAAATACAAAAAGCCTCAAGAACTTTTACCCTAATTCCATCCAGCATAATCTTTAAATTGAAAACCAGATGTAGTGGGGGGAAAACATGCAACAGTTGCTGCATGTAAATTAAGTGATGAATTAATGTAGTTAGCCAAGACATTTTTGCTTGTTTTCAGAAAGAACCATGCAGCTTTTCCACTCATATGTTAAAAACTATAATATTTCTAGACATGAACACCCAAGCAGTTTTGGGAGTAACTTCTATATAGTGACATGCAGCAGAGACAGCACTTTGTACTTTTCAGTGCTCTCACCAGAAGCAGCCCTCGGAGGAGATGAAGGTGCATCTTTTCTTTCCATGGAAGCACACTAGCAAGGGCTACTACACATCTTTATTTTGTCCAAGGGCTTTGACAATGCAAATATTCTGTGTTTTGTACACTCTTGGGTACCTCAACATCTCAAGAGAATTTGACAGTAGCCCACCTAATGTGAATAAACACAAATACAAGTTTCAGAGCACAGTCTGTAACCCAGCCTGTGTTTACTATGTGATCTCTACTTCTGTGGAACGGTGTCTTCTTCTACCAGAATCTCTGAGTTCTGGCTTACTCTCCCACTGCGGCAAAGCTAAAATTTCATTGTCTGCCCAGAAGTAAAGAAGCAGGAGGAAATACTGAAACAAACATGTTTGTGAGGGAGGGTTAGCAGCATGACAGCTAACCCACTGAGAATGCTGGGAGGGGGAAGAGAAGTATTTTGCTTGCAATACAGCAAATATCACCGGGGGGGGTGGGGGGGATAAAAAAAAGGTAAAACTTACTTTGACAAATATTGGCCTGAAGTGATATTCCTTTTGTCCGTGTCCATGCAGTTCATTGTACTTGGAATGAGAGCTAGTTCAGGCTGGATCATGGTGGCTGCTGCTACAGCCCTGGCCACCAGCTCCATGGCATCCTGCACGTAATGCTCGAAGACCGACTGAGTCGTCTTGCCGTGGGCGATGAGACCGAGGGGCAAACCTTCTGTCCTCAGCTCTTCCACGTTCTGTGAATCCCCAATAATCCAGTGAAGCTCTGGAGGCATCACACCAAACTGTGTGGTTATCTCAAAAATCCTCCGCGTCTTCTCCATGTCACACCCAAACATCACCATAGTCGACGTCGTGTCTTTGATGCTCTCCAGGTAAAACTGCAAGTAGTTCAGGAGGTCACTGGTTGAAGTGAGGTTTGCTGTGATGTTTATAATGGACCCCAGGTGGAATTTGGAGCTCTGTTGCGTGAGGAAGAGAAAATCTGTGATGTTCCACTCCTCCTGGCATAGCATCAGGCTGAAATTGTACCAGTTGTTCATGGCGAGGATCGAGAAAGTCACGTCAGCATCAGAACTCCGTGAGTTTTCTAAACTCATCTGCAGGTGCAGGGGGTTCTGTGGTTAAAAATTTGAAAGACAATGCTCAGAAATATACTGGACACAAGTTAATGACGCTGATTAATTTTTATACACTCCTTTAGTTCAAAGTAACCACCTGCCAATCAATAGAACTGTGTGAGCAACAGGAAAATTTATACACACCCAGCTTAAATGGACTGTGATTAATGGGCTTCCTCTGCTAGTTTGACCCAACTGCAGCAGTCATTAATGAGCCTGTTTCTGAGAATATGTTTTTCTTTCTACCCATTCGTCCTCTTGGATTTCTAAGCATTCTCAAATAAAGATTTCCCTGCACCCCTAACAGGGGTTTGAGAAGGTATTTCCTTACTGCTCGAGTTCATCCATTTACAAATGGATGCTGAAAAGTTCTTTGGTAAACAATAAGAAAAAATAAAGAAAACCCCTCAGTCCTTTTTATTATAGCTCTTTTTGTGTGTGTGTGTAGCTGGGGGATTATTCACAGACATATGAGTAACCTCATAAAATGGATCACAGTCTACAATCAAGGCACATCGTGTACTGCAAACAAAACAGGACAAGTTACTGAATGCACAGGAGGCTAAGATACGCAGACTGTGATTTCTGAGCTGGAAAACATTTGATAAATAAGCATTCCATACTCATTTTTTCCATGTCATTGATGTTATTACAGAACTTAACCCTTTATGTTTCCTAACACCACTGTCCTTGGCTTTATCTTTTCCAGAAAAGGAGGAAGGATTTGAGCGTAATTCCTCTGTTCTCTTAAGGTGAGTAATTCTTACTATTTGCACATTCTTTCCCGTACTCTCATTCCTCTCCTTTCCCTGGTCCAAAAAATAAATTTTTATTTACAGTTTTAATAAGAAAGGAAAGAAGTTAGAGAATCCAGGCAATTTCTAGAATTTTGCTATTAAATAATTCTCTGCCTACAAAAATGTTTCTACTATGCCTTCAGCTAGCATATTATATACTACTCCAACTTTTGATTTTAATTGAGAACTCAACAGTCTTCATTGCAGGTTTCCTAAAGAAGTTATATCACTTTGCAATGGCATTCGATTCCAGCCATGACACTGTCCAAAAAATGTCATGCCTGTTCCAATGCATCTTTTGGTCTGTGAGATCTTTGTTGTGACTTTATGTCAGAAATTGTATCTTACCCTACACAGGTACCTGGATTTTATCTTTCTATCCATTACATTACTAAACACTTCAGGTCTGTTCATCCTTCTCTTACAGCCTCAGTAGTGAACGTGTATTATGTGAGGGACCAAGCCTTTTCAAAGTTGATATAAAATGTCATTTTGGTTTAAAAAGTACTTTACTGCTAATAATAGGCTCCAGTTTGTATGGATCTTAGAAATGTCATTCTGAATTTGGAATAATATGATAATCGGTCAATTTACACTAGTTTTACTGAATAAAATCCTGGGCTCTCCAACACAGATGTAAGGGGTGAAATGACCAAAAAACCAACCCCAAACCGTGAAGAGCCATACACCATTTATAAGCAGCAAGCCTCCATTGTGTTAATTTGCAGTTACATCAACTCATCATCTGTTTTCCAGACAGTTTAAATGCAGAGCTTGATAACAAGAATACTGTAATTAAAGATGTTCTCAGTTCTTTTTGTTATCTCTTGGGTTTGGTACCTGTGGCCCTTTTTTTTTTTCCCCCCAGACACAAGAACAATCTAATTAAACGGATCACTGTCCACAATCGATGCACATCATGTACTGCCAGCAAAACACAAGAGGGATGACTCTCGGATAAAGGACAAGTTACTCAGTGCACAGGAGCTAACCTGTGCAGAATCTCTGAGTTCTGGGTTGGAAAACATTGCCTACTAGTTAAAAAGCATTATTAGTTCAGGAGGGGAATAAAGCACTCTGCATAATGGGTTTGGGATAAGTGGTTTGAATAAACTAGTCCCTGCAAACTAAATCACAACAAACTTTTTTTCTGAGGTTATGAGAGAATCAGGTAAATTAACTCCAGTTTCTCTCTCACTGCAAATAGATGGGAGTAGAAAGGATTTGCCTCATCCTCTTTGTCCGAGATTAAGGGGAAGTACAAATATTTCTTACACTATGATCCACCTCCCATCAGCAAAACTCTGCAAGCTTTAGTTAATTTGAGTGTCATTGTGAGTGAGAAGAAATGAATCGTTCAGTATACACAGAACATACAAAGGACAGCACACAACCTGACCATACCTGTGCAAGGAGGCTCAAACGCCTTCAGAATTCAGAAGGGAAACATCCCAAGCACAGCACTATGGCTATTATGGGATAGGCTCAGGGATCAACAAAAAAAATCTACTGGATGCAGAAAAAACAACCAGAGAGTGACAGACATTTGCAATAACAGCTCTGTCCATACTGTTGAATAAAACAGCCCAGGAAACAAAAAAACAAACTGGAGCATTTGTACTGCTTAGTTTGTCCTGGGTCCAGTTTTGGCACCTGACAATACACTCTCTCATACGCTGCACTGGCTGTTAGGGTCCCAGCACATTTGGGGAGTAGGAGTACCCAGGAGTATCGCAGCAGGGATGACATTGTGTGAGCACTGGCTTTCCACCTCACCCAGCAGGTTTAGATCTTTGAAGACGTCTACGCCCTCATGCCATACCCAGTGCACATGTGCAGTTCCACAAGTGCAAGACTGTTTCTGCTCCTCTACAGCACCGTTCTTCCTGCACTAAAACACTCTGAACTGATGAATATCCACGCCCAAGGATCACTGGGCATTACCCTGGGCCCAGAGCAAGCGTAGCACCAAGCACACACAGGCCAGAGAAGGTGGAACTCTGCCTCAGGGCCAGAAAAATGGACATAATTTTACTCAGCAATGCAGGTGAAGGCAGTTTCCATCTGACTGAGAGTTCTCAGGTGCAGGGCTGGACTCTCCTACAGAACCACACCCACCCAGGATTAATCCTCAGGAGCTGCAGCACTGTGATCCCTGTCTGATGTGCAGTACACCTGGATGTGTTGGTATGGTCCAACAGTCTATTCTCGTGCTGAGACACTGCTCCTCCCTGAACAGAGGCTTTATTTGGGATAACCTGGCTTGGACTGAGCCTGCGTGGAAAAGTGCTCCTCGGTGTGAGACCATCTGTGCTTCAGCCATCACCTTCAGGAGCCCACAGATGCACTGACATGAGCACAGACCATCACTGTGATTTACTAGCTGCTAAATTCCCTGCTAGGGTGCTTGAAAGACATTTATTCAGCCCTGAAAAAGTAGCAAACAGAGTCTCTTTTCTCTATTAGGAGCACTGGAGCTGCAAACCTGCCTTCAGAATTCTTCTCATACAATAGCATACACAAAATTTAGTCACCAGTAATTCCTTCTGCTTCGGTTTCAGCTAATTCTCTGCACACCATGAGAACACCCCTGTAGGTGTTGGAGAGGAAGAGTAATCAATGTTCCCTTTGTACTGGGACAGAGGGAAGGGAATGCTTGTTTGCAGATGTTTGGATTCAATGCTTTCCTAATTATATTTTGAAAGGTTTATTTGCCATTTGTATGTAGGTTGCAGTTGAAAAAAAATACACAGAAGCCACTTTTCAGTAGACAGCCTTTGATATTACAGTGTTCTTAATGCTTTTATATATTTTTTATTGATCTTTCTTTAAAGTCAACAATTACTGCTTTTTAATGAGGAATTTCTACAAATTATTTGTTAAATCATTCAGTAGTAATTGCTGAGACAGTGTCATTTCATAGTGAAGGTTTCTGACAACTGAAATGATAATTTAGATGTGCATAGCAGTAATCATGGAACAGAGATTTATGAGATTTCATCTGTGTATTGAACTCTGCTCCACCCTTATGAAAGTTCTTGGGCAAACTCCTTCTTTACCTCACTTTGAAATTAGTAGAGTTTGACTATGCCAGTTAAAATGACAATTAAAGCTCATATGGAAATTCAGTCTATATTTCTTCAAGTTTGACTTTAAGCTGCCATTGAAGATGACATGATCTGCATCAGTTTTTCCTCAAACTACACAAACAGACAATTAAACCTTATTTGAATAATGCTAATTGTGATCTATTTTTAGTAATGTGTTTACACAGTGTCACTAGTAGAAACATCTTCTGTGTCCACAAGTGCTTAATTTTTTATTGGACATCACTAGCTCCTGTTTTATAAACCAGCCATGACCACCTGACTTCAGTGTTTACTCGGTAAAGAATAGGCCGCGAATCCTTAATTTCTGACTAATTGCCTTTGGATCTGATGCCGACAGTCTTTCCACTGACTTTCAGTGGGCTCTGGACCAAGCCATTCATGGAATATTAAGCTTTACACGGTCTGATGTGCCTCTTCTCCTGCCCATCAGCAGAGACTGTAACAACTGATTTGCTTTTTCTATCCCAACCCGAGCAGTTTTTACAGGTTCTTCCCATTGCCTGAGACACCTGAGAGAGCAGGTTCATTTAACAGCTGAAACACGGTTTGCATTTCATTAATGCAGCACTTTCCAGGCCTCCATTTCATCCGTCTGCAGACCCACCCTTGTAAATCTTGTAAGCACAAGCGCCTGGAGCTGGGCTGACTTGTACCCTGAAGGATCTGGTCATTTATCTCTTCAACCGAATTTGTAATGCTAATTAGGCATAGTCACGGTGACATTTTATTTGACATTATAATAGCTTCATTGCAGAGTTAAAAGCATAGACGTGAGCATTGCTTTGCTAACTGTGTAAAAGTAAACAACACACAGAAAATATTATTCCCCTCTGACTCTTGGGAGCAAAGGCAGTGTTTACATACATATAAGTATATACATTTTTGATAAGAAACACAAAAGAGAAAACAGATTATGTAATTACAGCAGAGAAAGTTCTACTGAAGGAAAAAAACCCTCCTGGCTTGCAGTGCCACTGTGGGGACTCACAGCTCTACAAACAGAGCTCAACAGCAGCTGTGAGCAAGCTGATGCCACGGATTCAAAGCCTGGGAAGACTGTTTTTTCCACAGTTGAAATTAGAAAATTCAGGCCTAAAACCCAGTTCCTAAAAGTCTATGGGCACACCTATTGCTTCCTCACTTCATGCTACGAGAAAAGATGCTACAAAATGCTATTTTATTTTTCTTTAATGTCTGCTGCCTCTGCTGAAATCGCAATACTTCCAGAGAGAGTTTGTGCTGGGAGGTGAGAGGCTGTGGGAAGTCCTGCCCCTGCTCCTGATCAGCCGCCGAGGTGCCCCCACTGCACCACAGCCCAGTCCCTGCCCAGCCCTCTGGCTGCTCCAGAGGGGAGGAGGGGTGCTCCAGCTGCAGCAAAACACCTGCTCTGCCCTCAGCCCTCCGCAGACTTCTGGTTCTCTGGGGAAGAAAATCCCAGACCTGCTTTGGACCAAAAACCAGTAAGATGATGTCATGAATTCCTCTCTACCTTGTCTTGTCCATCCATCTCCTTATACACCCTTGTTTGACCAAGAACCTAATTTGAAACAGGGCTGCTCCCCACACTAAAGACTGTTTTTTTTGCAGAGGGTTTAAAAGCTGAGAGAGAAAAGCTATCTTAGGCTAGCCAGAGCTATCCTGGGTTCCTGCAGCAAAAGAAGCCTGGCATCCATCCAGGCAATGCTTACATGCAAATCCTAAAAATGCACCGAGTGTTGATTTTAAAAATCGCTATACCACAGGAGTTAGCTTAATTTAAATCTTGACTTAGTTTGTCTTGAAAATTATTTCTTTTATTAGACCAGACAGACATGACTCGAGGTCTCTTTCTCTAATGCTACACAGAAATACTCCAAACTAATTTGACTATGTACAGCTCTCTACAAGGTCAAAGAGGCAATGTAAAATATGAACTTTCAGCTGCTCTTGGAAAGTAGGACCCATTATTTATCTGAACAGCCACTTATAAATTATCCTAAGTAATATTACTTCAAAAACTTCAAGGTGTTCTTTGCTCTGGCAGGAAAAAAAAAGTCCAACATTTAAAGTTTGCTAAAGAACATTTCATACAGATCGAAGAGAGAGAACAGTTTTCCTTCCCTAGAATTTGCCTTTATAGTTTAAAAAAGGCACACAGTCACTTAAGCAAGTAGACCAGGGGGAGCTGTGCTGGTTCCCATGACAGACCATTAAAATGGCAATACAATTCGGATGGGAGCAAGTGGTGCTGGGTCCATGTCTGTGGCGCTCACTCCCCAGTGCCACAGGACTGTCATCTGTGTCCAAAAAGCCCTTGCGAACGTCTGAGCAGAAGCTGCCAGGAGATGCCGTGTGTGGATGTCAGAGTGGACAAGTGAAGTGGGCAAGGACCTGCCAGAAGGAGCAAGGAGATCGTGCGTAGCTCTACCCAGACCTTCTTTGTAATGCCACCTCCCAGACAAACACCTCTCCTTAGGGCTGGCCCCGACCAAGCTGTTGGGTGTGTCAGCTGCTGCAGCTGCCCCACTACGACTCTTCCCACACCTGTAAAGAACACAAAACACCATGGCTGTTCCCCTAAGAGCATCTTTTGGGTTTTTTTCTGATTGCCACTATAGGCCTGGATAGCTGGAAAATGGTGTTTAGCAGAATTTAATCCTCCTCTTGAGAAGAAACAGCACTCTACAGAGTCAAAGGTCTTCAGCAGACTGTCTAGGGGTGTCTGAGTGCTTTTCTGTAGAGAAGCACCTCACAAACACTGGTGCTTCACACATCCTGACTATCAGTCTGAAGGGATCCATTTCAGAACAGTTCTGAAGCAGGCAGCCTCGAGTTTTCCCACATGTGTTATTCACACAATGCACAGGGGAGGGGCTTTTCCCCTCCAATTTTTGGTTCTAGCAATTCAACTTTTGACAGCAGCAGAGCCAAAACAGCAGCACATTGAAGCAGACAGTGCAAGAACTTTGGGCTTGCTGAAATTCATCTCCTTGCTCCTCACATCTCAGGTGTGATAGAAGAAGACCGTTGTTGAAAAGAAGTTCTGGTAACACACCAGTGGTGCTGGTTTAACTCGAAAAAAAATATTTAAGCAACAACAAGGGCGCTCTGTGTGTGTGTCTGCTAATGGAAGAACTCTCATTAGTCTTTTGGAGTGATTACTAACAACCCCAAATATAGCTGGGACCAGGAATAAAGTATGAGTGTGATTATTGAGAAATAAGAGTTTGAAGGCTGATGAAAAAAATCCCAAACGGGGTTACAGTGAGGATCCCCAGAAGTGGCATCACAAGGTAACAGCAAAAACCTTAACACTGCCAGCACAGAATGGCATCACGAGATGCCAGGGCTAAAAATCACCACTCACCACTCAGTCAGCTACTGGTCACTAGGAGATTACAGCCTTGAGAGCTGAGTAAAACAGGATTTACACAGAGCCAAGAACAACTACCCAGTGTGTAGAACGTATTACATATCACAAATGTGGACATAAAGTACAACTGTGAACAAATGAGGAATGGGCAAGCAACATCACAAGGTAACAGCAAAAACCTTAACACTGCCAGCACAGAATGGCATCACGAGATGCCAGGGCTAAAAATCACCACTCACCACTCAGTCAGCTACTGGTCACTAGGAGATTACAGCCTTGAGAGCTGAGTAAAACAGGATTTACACAGAGCCAAGAACAACTACCCAGTGTGTAGAACGTATTACATATCACAAATGTGGACATAAAGTACAACTGTGAACAAATGAGGAATGGGCAAGCAAGTAGAGTAGGCAGACATGCAAGCAGACAGCATTAACAAACATACAGAAGAGATCAAAAGTGGGAGAAACTCCCACCCTCAACATAATGCTCCTGCCTTTAGAAATCCTGGCACACAGATGACTTGCCAGTCACAACCCCCAGCACCCAAAAGCACATAGACACACGTGCTCTGTCTCCCTAAAGAAGATCTGGGAACCTAGAGGACGATCCCAGAGACACAGGGACTCCGAGTGTGACATTTTGAACTGTGTTGTTACTGAGAATGAGCTGTAGCACTTGCATGATTTCCCTGCATCACTGGGACCAACAACAGTACTCTGCTAACACCAGTACGACCTCCATTAGGCCAACAGTGAATTCCTGGCTTTGCACACAGAAAGGGTTTCTACAGCTCCCATTAACTGAGGGCAATATTTGCTCCGATGCCTTGCTCTTGAGGACTGCTGCTAACACAGCACAAGAGCTGACAGAGAATTTGGCAACCAGGGCTGTAATTATGATGCACATTGCTAAGCATTGCTCCACACTGGGCTCCTTGGCACGTCACCCCTGCCAGGCTCCTCAGCATAAAGGGCTCTTGAAACAGCACTCCCATCTTTGCCCTGATACAGCAGCTTCCACCTTCCCATCAGTAAGATGGACATGCTGCAGCATACTGCTGGAAAACGCTGCTTTTTCAGAGGCATGACAGGCTGTGAGTATTCCTTCTGTATGACTTAACTTTTCTGGCATGAGCAAAACAGTAATTTCTTCTTGTTCAAGAAGAAATTAATTCTGGAAGGAAATCTAGAATAAAAGGAGAGAGGGTATGCAGAAGACTGATTCATGCTATATTGGTAAAAGGAGTTTGGTCCCATTTTACAAAACCAGCTGTTGCCCTTTCTGAGATGTACCTGGTGTGTGCACACAGCATTTAATCCAATTAGATTATACCCACCATTAACACCTGTAGCAAGGAATAAAATCTGATGGAGCACCACCTTCACTCTCCAGTGCAATTACAGGAAGGCTTGAAAGTGCTTTCGAGCCTTCCTGAGCATTGGCATTCCCCATACCCTCAGCAGCTGTGCCCCCAAGAAGAAGTGTCCTTCTTCTTCTTCTCTACAGTTTCCTTCTTCTTCTGCCTGTCACAAAAACACCCATGCAGAGATCTGTGGAGCATTCCTAAAACTATAGCTGTATATGGAAATACACAGCAGGGAAATTAATGCTGACCCATGTCCCATTCCTCAGAAAGCCAGCACCAGCTCATCATCGCATCCTCTTCTGCTGGGCCTTGCTCCAGGCATGTTTCACAGGATTAATTTTAGCTACAAGGGCATTTTGTTCTATATTGATTTTTTTGTATGAAAGAAAGCTGAGAATTAAGCTTGCAAAGCCTGATCTCTTAACTCTATTAAATGAGGCCAGGGTAGATTAAGTTAGTAGTTCATCTTTCTGAGGCTAGGCATTAAAAACATGGCTCTAAGGTGAATTCTTGGATGTACGTGGCTTGGCTTAAAATCAGGATCAGGATTTAAACAGCTTCACTTGAGGTTTCTTATTTAATACACCAAGGATTTAATTAGAAAGATGGGAAATTAGAAAGAAGAGTTAAAACTGGCTCTCAGGGCATGGGATGAGTGGGGGGGGGAAAAAAACCAAACATCTCTTCTAAAAACAAATACAGTCTGCATGTGATGGGATGCAGGGAGCTGACAAGGGGTCTGGGCCACTGGAATGTGCTGTCCTGAGCAGACCTGAAAAGCCTCTTGCTGCCCACAGTGCTGGCCAGGGTCAGAGGGTCTCATCCTGCACGGGCATCCTCAGCTCGCTGGGCAGCTTTCGCTAATCAGGCAGTGATGCTCCTTTCCTCGGCAGGAGGCAAACCCAAATAACCTGGGAGGTGTGAGGTTTGTTAGGTCCTCAGCTGCAGATTTACTACCTTTCAAAACAAGACAGGAGTCTGAACTTTTGAAAATGCACCGAAGCCTAGTGGCTTCTACGTGCTGCAAAGGTTTTAACCACTGCTCCCTGCTTTGAATTCCCAAAACTGACTTAAAACTTTGTCATTAACAAACAAACAAAAACCTGGAAGACAAGCCACTGCGTAGAAGTTTCTTGGCTGTGTCCAGAAGTTGCTTTTTCTGAGCATGAAAACCACAAAATCAGGCAAGATCCTGTAATCAGGAGGCGCCCACCCCCCGCCCCCAAAGGCAGAAGCATTTGAGTTTCCAATAAAGTGTTATAGCAACGACCCACAAAAGTGTGTGACTGCACAGAGCCCGTTACTAGGAGCACAGGGAAAGGAGGAGGAGGAGGAGAAGGAGGAGGAGGAGGAAGAAGGGGCACTGGCTGGCTGTTGAATACAGAAGCTGAGCAATCCAGTTTGAGATCCCTGCCTCATTTCAGCAAGCAAACCCCGCTGTGAAATGGGGATAGCCCCCTCCACAGTGCCCCACGGGGACACATCACCACCAGGCTTCTCACCCATCTTAAGGCTTACAGCAAGATAAATACTTCACAGCCTTTTACACAGGCAGGGATAGGAGGGGGAAAAAGGAATTAAAAAAAAGGGGGGTTAAGTAATACATCTTGGAGAATAAACAAGGCTTTGCCAGAAGCAGAATCTAAGGCTCAAATCTCCACTTCTTTGCTGTGCTAGACACAACTGCCTCAATATATAAAAATTATGGGAAGTAACAGCCATTTGTTTTATGTGCTGTTAAAAATTTGGGCATTTGCACTGTTACACTGCTCTGGTGCACTGGTGTGTCCTTCCAACATCCCACTGAAAATCACCTCATCAGGACCCCACGCCTATGGGCATTTTGGCACTGTGATTTCCTCATTAGTTTCAAGGGGATAAGCAAGTTATTAATGTTCCACTGTATTCCAAAAGAGTCCTGGATACAGCCATGAAACGAGACCCTGCTGTAGTAGGTACCTCAAAGGGCAGAAAGTGATTTACAGCCAGTATTATGGGGAGGTTTGGGTGAACGTGTCAAAAATCATCACCCATCCCTGTCTCACTCTTGGATTTATGATGTGCAAGATCATCAGGTGAGCATTTACAGCTCCTACCTGTGACTCAGTCTTCTGGGCTCATCTAAATGCCTGACAGAAAACACACAACACCTTCACCTCCCTACTTGCACTGACTACTGCTACCAGTTTTGTTTAACTCCACACCTATTGTGGTCATTTAGACCAAGAATGATCACACAAAATTTGTAAATCACAATGAAATATGAATCATACATATTAATCCCTCCTTTGAATCATGTTTAGATTCAGTGGAGCAGTGCTAACTGAGGCTTTCAGCAATGTGTCCATCCATAAATAACTCAGCATACTGCTCTTACCAGGCAAGAGCTTTCATGGTAGGGAAGTTCAACACACTTGTAGAAAAAAAATAGTGAGAAGCAGGTGGACAAACTGCTGAGACAGAATTAAATACCAATTTCAACTTCTTTGTAAACAAAGTTCTTCATCGTACCTATTTATGTAAAAACTTGCATGTACTGATACCTTACGTTGCTTGAGGGGGAAAGGGAAAAAAAACTGTTGTGGCAGGTTAACAGGGGTTGGCCTTGTTTATGAGAAAATAATGAAAGTAACAGCAACAATTTATTAGCCTGCATGTAACTGATGGGGAGAATGCTTTGCAGCATGGAAATTATGAGAAAGGCCTACAAAATCTAGTTCTGATACTGGTTGTATCTTCTCCGTTGCAATTCCTTTAAATTTCCACTGCCTCCATATCCTCCTATTATAAAATAGTATCTTATAATCTCCCTTAAAAACAAATGCATCTCCTCCTTAGAATTACGTAGGGTTTGCAAAACTCTGTGACAGCTGAAAAGCCACTGCACTCACTGCAGAGCACCAATTACTCAAGCACGTTGGGTCTTTAGTTAATTTATGAAGAGCTTTAGGATCTGCTTGGGCTGCACATTTCTGTGAGTCAAAAGGCTCCCAATCATTCTGATCCAAATGAATCAATAAACTCTTGTCTGTGCTTGAGCTTCTTACAAACATACAAGATCTTTCTTCCTCGTGGCTCAGCTCTCCCCGCCCTGATCCATTGGGATGATGCCTATGGATGCTACGCTCTCTACAGGTCAGCTTTTTGACCCTGAAGACAGCTAATGAGCTATTGCAGCTGACAAAGAGGCTCTCAGCTCTCAGAAAGGAACTCTACGAGTCTTTTGATGCAGTTGGGCAGCCAGTGGTTGGGTCTGTGGGTCTTCCAGGCAAGCAGCATCTTTAGTTGCGTCGCTGAAAATCTGAGAGCATCAGATGTATTAATGGATCTGCCTGGGTAGCCTGCCCTCCTCTGCACTTATAAACTTGTAAGTTAACTTACAAGTGACTTAGAAACTCTAAAAACACAGCAGCTGTGACTCCTCTTAAACAGCTCCTCAGTCATCAGAGCCACCATCCTTCCGACAGCTTCGCCAGTCCAGTGTTACCAAGACTAATTAACACAGTCAGGTCTAGCACTACCAGTTCTACAGGCTAGAAGAAATAATGACATTCATGAATTTAGCAAACGAGACAGAAGTTATGAATTTAATGATCTGGGAGCCAGTCTTGAGTTATGCAAAACACACTGAGTTAGGTATTCACAAAATTGCTCCAGCGTAATTGTCGGCACGTGGATTGTTTGCAAACAGCTTGCACAAACTACTTAGTGTTAATCATTTGTTCCGTGACATAGTTAGTCATGCACTATTTCTGCTCCTTGAGTGGGTGATTGTATCCTCCTGAAGGAGAGGGTAAGAACCAGCGAAAATGAGGCGCGCTCCGGGAGTTTAACACAGATAAGCGCCTTCCACAAAATACGGGAGCATCATGTCTCACTAATCTCTGCAAGACGTTTGCGTCTCTCCATCCCCATGCAAATAATCCACGATGACTCTGCAGAGTCTGGTGAACCAAAACCTGGGGACGAGGAATTCGCGCCGACTATTTCTGGCACCGCGATTCTTTTTAACGCTCTGAAGAAGGGGGAGTGTTGCAGAGGAGTATCTAATTCCCCCAGACAACCTGAGAGGAAGGGATGACAGATCACCGCTCCGAAGAGTTTGGCAAGAACATACAAACTGCTGTCTCTCTCTGCAGGAAACGGTGCTGCTTCAGGGAGAGAGAACCTCCAGCAAAAACAGTCACAAAAAAAACGATATTCCCTGAAGAAACAGGAATACCGGGATTTCTCTTCTTTCCATGTTTCCGTTTTCATTGTTTACATGATGCTAGCACTTGAATGCAAGTCTTGGTCAGTCTAAGATACAGAATCCTAGAATGGGATTGGAAGGGCTGGAAGGGACCTTAAGGACCACCTGCTTCCAACCCCCTGCCAAGGGCAGGGACACCTTCCACTAGACCAGCTTGCTACAAGCCCTGTCCAGCCTGGCCTTGAACACTTCCAGGGATGGGGAATGTATTACAGTATTACAGAATGTAATACAGAATGTATTATAATTCTGCAATGTGCAGAATTATACTTCCACACACTTCAGTGACCTGGGATGGAACTAAAGGAGGTGAAAAACTGTAAGCTGAATTGAATTTTGTTGCAATAAAGCCTTGATACCCCAGAAGTGCTCCATGAGGTACCTGGCAAACTGGAGTGAAACAGTCAGCCAGCAGTGAGAATAAAAGCAACAAAGGGAGACTCGCAGAAACCAGGAGCTTCTGTTAAAGGTTTGCTTGTCTTTTCTGGAAGGTAAGCAACCTCTGGAGAGCCCTCTTCAAGTGACTGAGGATTTTGTGCACACGTGTGCATGCTGATTGACACACATGTGGACTGTACAACCAGGGCAGGGGTGGCCAGGCAAAGAGGTGTTGAGGACCAAAACTCATGAAAAGCAGGGATGCCACAGCACCACACAACATTTTCAGTGGCAACCACATCATTGTCACGTTGGGCAGTCATTGTTTACAGACAGGCAACATGCCATGGGTAATTCTGACATCCCCTAGCAACTTTTAATCCTCCAGGGGAGACTTCTGACAAAGCACAGAAACACATTTGGACTTCTTCATGCCTGGACTGGTAGACCAGCAGCTATTCCAGTACTCAGCCCAGTGTATTCTCCTGTGGTTTTAACAGTATTGAAGAGGATCGCATTTCCCATTTGAGTCCCCTGTTCAGTGGTCAGACTGCAGACTCATTTCTCCTGCTCTTACTGACAATAATAAGCCATTTTGCTGCTTATTATTTTCCAATAAAATTGTAATAATTTTGTATGACTCTCGGAAGACATGCATTTGCTCTCATAGTGCTGGCATAATATGGATCCACAAAAAGATGAATTGTCTGAATTATTCTCGATCATTTTTAGTGAATGGCTATCTACAGATTTTTAAGCGAAGTGGGAACTCTCTGGTGAAAATAACTCAAATTCAGGTAAAATTAAAGGTTAGAGTTGACAGAAGTCTAAAGTTTGCTTATGAATATATTTTTAGCATCACAGCAACAAACCACAGATCCTATTGGACTAGTTTCTCATTCAAAGCAAGACAATACCACACTTAAATGAAGTCTGAGTACATTTTCTGGGTTGTTTTTAATGATGTCAATTGCATCAGAAACAGCATGCAGGCACTCACACAACTGAAAAGATTCGCTTCAGCTGTTCTTGTTCTCCTCAACATGAACATTCTCCCCTTTTCAGTAAACAAATTACACTAGGACAAATGCTCATAGAAAATGCACAGCAAAAGCAAACACTTGGAGTATTTGCAAGTTCCAGATTCCATGTATATCTCCAATTCCTGTGTTTATTGGACTGGGAAAAAAAAAAAATCATGGGCTTGGTTAAACAACCAAAACTGCATCTCAAACTAGTCCTTACTCAAAGCCAGTGAAGTAAAAGTAAACAGATGTTTTGGAAGGCTCTGGGATGCTGCCATTCCTTTGTTCTGGCTAGTTCCAGAAATTTCAGGTGGTTTTCAGGCAAAAAAAACCCATGTCTGTGATGATCAGATGTATTATTCACTGTGAATTTCCTCTTAAAGTACAGTTCTGGGGAGGAGGAATACAAGAGCAGCAAGAGGCAAGAGCTGGACAGCAAGCTCCCATTCCCTGTCAAACAGAGCATCTTTCTTCTGATGATCATGTGGCACTGCTGCATCCCACCGCAGGTCTAAATTTGCCACCTACAAACCTGCAAGGGTTGTGAACACCCCAGGAGGACATCGTGGCACAGCTCACTTCCACATAGCTGCATGTTACATATTTATATGCACTGTCAAAATGGTGGGAAGATACGAAACTGTGTTTCACTGGAATCTAGCAGGCTGAGCTATTTATAAATAAGTGCCTTATTTTTGGTGCTCTTCAGTGCAGATGAACAGTGAGTGATGAGCAATTTATGTTGCTGATCATTTGTATCACAATAGAGCCTTGCAGCCTTTTTCTGCAGTTCATAGACTCTGTGAGTTCAGGATCTGTAGTATCCTACAGGGGAAGACAGAACCTCAGAACAAAGACCAATGGGCAAGATGCAGAAACGATGAAATGAGCATGCCACACTGAAAATGGAAGAGTGGATAGGTAACAGAGCATCTGAGAAAATATTTGAACATTCCTGCGGATTTGGAGCATCAATATCCAAAACAGACCCACCACCCATCTCTCTCTCTTAAAACAAGCTCTCAGTGTGAAGGAATCCTTTCCCAAGGGTATTCCACACCAAGGGATTTTCCATTTAAACAACGGAAGATAACATTAAACAAAATATGGCATAATGAACATGAAATAAAAGTCATTAGAAGGATGGCATGCTCTGAAGAAATCTTAGGGGTATAACTAGAGCGAAAAAGCAGGTTTTAATTAACAGGCTTGTAAGCACCCTGTACTACGTAAATAATTCATGTGTATAAAAAGACGATCATAAGGATGGCTGAATAATCATCATTTTGGCTTCCCTGTGTTGACTGCTGATGCAAGATTCCTAATCAGATGCCACAGGAGTATTGTTAACCACACCAGCCTATCCAGGCTACTTCTATGCTGATACATTGTGAAAGGAACTTTTAAAGAGGTGATTAATAGGTGTTTTTTCTCTCCCCAGAATCTCTGAGGAAGAAACACTGATGTTTACCATGTTTTACCATTTCCCTGGAGCTCTGCAGCAGACACTTTCACAGATCACAGAATTATTTGGGTGGAGAGTGACCTTAAAGACCATCCCATTCCAACCTTCTGCCATGAGCAGGGACACCTTCCAGCAGACCAGGCTGCTCAGAGCTCCATCCAACCTGGCCTTCAACACTTCCAGGGATAGAAGATGAGACATCTGAAATTTTCGTGCCTCGATGTTTAAACAAAAAACACCAGTTCTTCTTGCTTTAACCACTTACCTGTGTTTGCGTCAAGGCTGCCACTGGGTATCTATTTGTCCCCCGGGAGCTCTACAGTTTATCACCTATCACACAAAAAATTTAAGCAGAGGAAACCCAGGCACGTACCCCCTTCACCTTGTTGCCCTTCTAAGGTAGGGGTAAAACCAGCACTATGGTATTAGAGTACTAAATATGTGCTAAAACGACGTAAATCACAGCGAAAACACTTTCAGTGCACTCCCAAAGGAGGACAGCCCCAAATGAAGTTCAGATCTGGTCTTCTCACTTTTGATACTTACATTGAGTACAGAAACTTCTTAAAAACAACTGCTGTCCTACAGAAAGCAGTTACATATGAGTGAGTCTTACACACTCAGAAAGTGATAAATAATTATGCTCTCACCTAAAATAGCACCAGAAAATTATCAAACTGTGAACTCAATGATACCGACTTTTCATCTGATTTGCAAAATAAAAAGATCTTTTTAAGCCAGTTTGAGTGAGTACGCTATTAAAATGAGTGTAATGCAACTGCTTTATCAGTAGCATCCCTGAGAAAGGCTGGTGCATAATTCAGTTGCTCTTTCTGGTTATTATTTGCTATGTCTAATAGTTCTTTCTTTGTAACAAATGCAAAACTTCATTTTTAAAATCTCAGTTGATGCTTGAAGATCTATCTTGTCTTTTAACTTGTCTTAAGTTAGAAAGTCTTGTAAAATGTCGTATGAACAGCATGGGCAATCATTTCCTTCACAGTCTTAAAGAAGCTGGAAGTGGGATAGCATGCCTTCAGGGAAATACTAAGAGTTTAAAATATGCCTGTGCAGCACATTCATAGATTTTTATAATCCACTTCAAATACTTTCCACATTGTAAAACAGGCTTTGGAAAGTATCATCACAGATGAAAGCTGGTGAAGAAAGAGTAATAAAAATACCACAGAAAGAAAAGGAAAAAATGGTGCCTGCTTCTTCTGAGCTCCCCAACATTTGATTTTTCCTGTGATAATAAGAATCACATGATCACAGTAACGTCCCCATTTACTGTGGTTTAGTGTCAGCTGAGGGTGCACCTGTGCCCACCTCCACTCCTCCACCCCCCCATCTGCAGCCTGCAGCCACCCAGGCTGAAGCATTTCAGATAAAAGTTAATTATCCAGCACTAACACTGCACACCAGACCTTTCCAAACTGCTGCCAACTGGAAACCTTCCCGTCAGCTTCTGAGGGCTCTCCCAGCTCACCATTCCTGCAGCAGAGAGCATCCAAGAGGTTCAGCATCATCTCCCCACTCACTGATAAGGCACTGATAGCTCGCAGAGGCACAGGGGTGGCTGCCTGGCATGGGGGTGGCACCTGCTCTCTGCTTGCACCAACAGAGCATTCCTGTGTCCCAGGGATACAAGATGCTCATCAGTGGCTGTATGAACCTACGCTGTGAGGGAATGACACACAGAGCTCAGGTCTGAGTGGAAAACATCAAGCCTGAACAGGGAGATGCTCTGGAACCCCCCTGTCTGCAGCCAAATCCAAGTCTCAAGGCCAGCTGCCCGCAAAATCTGGTCGCAATGCCCCACAAAGGCAGCACGTAATGTAACAATGGCTGTGGTATGCCTGTCTCAGTTCTTCACAGAGCTGTCCATGATTACCAAGAGCAACGTTATCAGCTTGCTGTGACAGCTGCGAAGCACTTGGGGCCAGGCTGAGAATTTCTGAGTCACACTGATGAGGAGCCCCTTGAACAAGCAGCTTTGCTGGAGTGTGACTCCCTTAATAAATGAATCATCTATCAGTGCTGCCTACTCAAGCTCAAATCCTTCTCCCAGTTCTCCTGCTACTTCCACCATCTGCACATCCTTTCCCTGTGGTGGTGAGAACCAATTTGGCTGACTGACAGGGTTTTGGGGAAAATGTGGAGTCTTCCAGGGCCAGACCAAAAGTAAAGAACAGGCGCAATGTCCAGAGCTCCAATCCTAAAGTCCCTGAGCCTGAACCTGCTCCCATTTATAAGGAAATCCCTTTTGGGATCACCTACTAGTATGATGCTACATGCATCCCAGTAACCTGGTGCTCTGAAATGCTAACCACAAGATGTCTGACCCTGGGTCCCAGAGCATCACAGGGGACTCGGACCATAATTCTCAGCATCAAGTTTGAAAAAAGGCTTCCATTAATCACACCCAAACACACCAAGGCCTTACACCCTTTGCAAGACGTCCCTCTGGCAACAGCAATAAACCACTATCTACCTTTGACATAATCCCTGCTCCCGTCACTGCTTCCTAGAGGGTGGCCTCATCAGTTTCCTGAGAAGTCTGCAGGAAAGACAGTGCATTTTGAGGGGGCAAAATACTTTTTTGGGAAGTAACTGGAAGTAACTGTCCTTAGCCAGGGACCAAGACACCCCTGTGATTTCAACCCTGGCTTGGGCAAGCCAGTCTTCCCTATGCTTGGTGATCCCAGCTCTTTGTCCAGAGCTTTCCTACGAAATCCAGTTCCCTTGTTTTGTGCTGCTAGAACTACAAAAAGTAAAGAGATAAGGAGGGGCACCTCTTCTTTCTCTTCTCAATTCAGCTTTTTTTCTCCTTCTCTCCCCCTGTGTCACTGACATGTGATGTTTCCAGCTCTCTTGCTTCCTTTTCTTGTTTTCTTCCTCCTCTTTTCTCTGGATGCTTTCAGCTCGTCAGAACAAACTCTGCAATGCACAGCTATTTGTATTGCAGTGAGATCTGGTGCACTCTCTCATTCAAGCAAATTGAGAAGACAACACTTCCACTCTTTAAAAGCCCTTCAGTAAGACCTATAGAAACATGGGTTTATAGTCTGAGTCTTTGTTGGAAGGCAAATTTAGGTTTTTAAAAGAAACTGCTTTTCCCAGTTTTCTGCTGATTACAATAAATACGTAAATTCTAGCCATGTTGTGCCCGGTTTTCTTTCACATTTAAAAATTACTTGGAAATCCAGAGAGGGAAATAATAGAACACAAGATAAACATTTTATTTCAGGGCTTAAAACTGTAACTAGATCCAGCATAGCCTAAAGTCCTAACACTGTGTGTTTTCAGTATTTCATGGGTTTACATAGTAAACAATTTATCAAATACACCCTAAATGAGAACTTTTGTAAGTCATTTTTGAATTTCATCACAAGCAATAAATTGAATAACACACCACAAGATCCTTTGTTGTTTTCTAGCTTCTACAGCTCTGCTTCCATTTTTGTGGAAAGACAGGGTACTTTCTCTGGCTTTCATGGACAAATTCTTGTGGGAAATTATATTGACTACTCCAACTTTTCTTTGTTAACAATCTGTTCAGTACAGTAACTTATGTACTGATATAGAATCTGACAGCAGGTTGTCTTTAAATTTGTCTATTCTAGGCCGAATTATAATTTTCACTTAGTGGATTAAGCCAAGTATTCTTTGATGTTTCTTCTGATAATGCCTGTCCTTCAGCAAAGTAATAATCAATGATTTAACGCTGTCATGTTTTAATCACTCATCCCTGACAGGAGTTTGTGCAGTGTGTTATGAAAGACCTAGCAGCGAGGAAGACATTGTTTTGTGAACACCCAGAATAGAAAAAAATAAGCCAAACCCGAAATAAACATCATGTATGGTACTGAATTTGATGTTAACTCAGCTTTTTTGCATCAGAGAATCAGCACAGGATGAGGAATGAGAAAATCTTGTTATTGGCCAGCTCTGAACGAGCACTCTCCCAGTGGAATTCTGGCTCTTTCTGTCTCCAAGGGACTTTAAAATTATGCATCCAGAGGAGAGAACCGAAGTAAAAACATTCTCACCACTTTCCTGCACTCTGATAAGGGAATTTCTGCAGCTGTGATTAACTGAATCCTCCTTAAATTCTCAAACTCGAAAAAAAGAAACTAGTTTGGGTTTTTTTCCCCCCTTTCTTTGTTCCATTCAAAGATTTTTGATAGAGGAACTATCACTGAGGTCTCTGGCTGGATGAGAGGCAACTGGGCATTTGTTTGCACATCCTCTCAAGCTCTGCCCTTGATTCCTCTCAAGGCCCCTCTCACAAACCCTCTTGAAGTGCACAAAAGGCGTGTGCCACGCTCAGTGCGAGGTGAGGAGGGCTGGTGACCACGAGGAAGGACTGAACACACATTCCTCATCTGCACAGGAACTAGTACAAGCTTCCAACATCTGGACTAAAACAGATTAGCAAAGACAGTTTGAATGACCAGAGCCTGCAGCCAAGCATGTGTGTTGCAGCCTCTCTCTGGAAAATGGAATTACTACAACTTTTTGCCCCAGCCAATCAAAACCATTTTTCTGCAAAAATGAAATTCTGGCTCCAAGGAGGAAAGAAAAACGTGTCTCTGCGCATTTAGTTGGGCAGAAGCTTTTCCACATCTTCACCCCTTTGCTGTAATTTCTGCCTGCCCTCACTGGTGCAATGCACAGTCAGTGTCCTGCAGGTCAGTATGACTTCTGAGGACACTGTATTCACAGTGGTATTCCTGTCTATTTCCAAAAAGACCTATAATTCCTCACCCAGGGTGGTTTGAGAGATATATATATATATATATAGATATATATATATATATAAAAAAATTAGGAAGCTGTTAAAAAAAAAGCTTAATTCCTTTAAAAACAAATGAAAAAATTAAATGTTTATAGGCAGTTTCTTTTTACAGCATCTGTTCTGAGGCTGAGCTTGCTATTTCACTGGAAAATTCAGTTTAACCTGGAACTCTGATTAGGTTTATTTATTCTTTTGACCCCTTCTGAAGTAATAGCTGTAATCAGTAGCACTGCAGTTTCAGTTCCTCAAGAAACCAGGTAAAGCACAGACTGGCAGGGACTGATGATTTGCAATTACTTTACTCCGTTTAGTTGCTTTGAAAAGATTCCCTTTCATGTTAACAGACATCAGAGGTGCTGATTTATCTGAAACCCACCAAAAATACTCCTTTAAATGCAGACAACACTGCTGCAAACATGACCTCCCCTGTGTTTCTGATACTATCATAAACAAAATGGATATTATGGGCTATTCTTCCCAGACTCTCAGCTGTGAGCTGTACTACTAGAAGCAATATCACTGTATTTATTTACGGTTCATGTTCCCTGGATCTTTTCCCCTGTTCCATCCCTGGGAAATATTATTAATGATGTTGGCAATCTTGGAATCAAAAAATACAGTGCTTCTCCTGATACAAACATACATAAGGTGACAAGCCTTGCCTCAGTGGCATCAGTGTTTGTGAGCTGCTGTCTCTAAAATAATGAGCTGTCAAAGCTTCACTGCAATTTGCATTTGTGTTAGTAGTAGAGAAATCCAGTGGTCTTTTTTGCTTGCTGAATGACAGTGTTAAATTGTTACTTTTGCTTACTGAGTGTGAAAATTTACTGAAATGACAGTAAAGTGGGAAGAGTAAGCAGTAATTTTGCAGGTCGCAACAGCACTCGGATTTACTCTTAGTGTATGTTAGTAATTAAATCACAGATATAAAATGAAAAAAGTGTGTCACATTTTACTCTGTGTAGCCTCCCCTGAAGCCAACACACTCCTGAACCTCCAGAACAAGCTGCTGGGTGTGGGAGAACAAGTGTTGTACCACACCTTGTGATGGCTGTTGTCTTGTGACTGTTAATGTCACGGGGAAAGACTCTTTGCTCTCTCTCTTTTTTTTTTTCTTTTTTTTTTTTTAATCCTCAGGGTGGTAGAATGTAATGAGAAATGGATTTCTAAACACGCTTGAACAACCACAAAACTTTTGAAAACACAGCTGTAGTTGCCCCTCTGTGACACTGTGGATTTCCTCTTACGTTACACATCTAAAGTGTTACTGTCATCATATTGAAATGTATTTCAGTTCTGGATCTTTATCTTCCCTTTCATTCTAAGCATTGCTTTCTGCCACGTAAGGGAAGATTTGCTCAAAGATCAATGTGCTTTTCAATTACAGTGAATATTTGCCTACTACTAACTTCTGCATGAAGTAATAATGCTAACATTCAGCAGCAGTACAAGACATTGCATGTGTATCTTCCTGTCCTGCTGTTGTGTGGAAAATGACACCTTGCTAGACATTACTACCTTAAAACCACCCTAATGAAAGATTTGAATGCTAAAGAGAAGCAGCATCTAGTGAACACTGGGTTTGTTGTGTTTGCCATGGCCTTCACATGCACACAGTGCAAAATGCTCTCTGAGGGCAAACAAGTTTTGGGTCTGCTTCTGTCCCTGCCTGGAAGAAAGATAGCTGCAGGCACTGCCAAGGACGTGCTGCAGTGTTTTGGTGGGAGGGAAGATGCTCTGTCCAAGCATCAGCAGGAGGGGTGACCCCGGGGGTGACAACTCAGAAGCAGGGTTAGATGTCAGTCTTCTTTTCTTCTCTGAAAATCGGCATCCTGGGCCTACCAGCAAGATCTGCCTCACCTACAACGAAGCCATTGACAGCTGCCTCCTCTGAGATGGCCAGTCAGCAGGAGAGGCCAGTCTGCAGCTCCAGGTCTGCAGAGACAGGAAGGTGACAGGTCTGTGGCGTGTTCATTTCATGTCAGTGCTGGCACGGGACTGTGAGCAACACACAATCCCTGCTTGCACCAGAAGCTGCTGAGGCCAACTCCAGGGACTCGTGGCTCCAACACGCTGTTGGAAATCCTGTAACTCCAGGAAGTATGCAAGGTAAGGCTGCTGTAGCACTGCCTCCAGCATCAGCCTTAAAATGGTATGTGTTAAGTGAAAGTATGAAAAATACAGTGTTCAGAAAGATGTCAGCCCCTCCAAGACAATCTTGAGGGACTAATACACTAGTATTACCTGCTGGCCTTTGAGTAAGACTGAGGTTTTTTTTTTTTTAAATCCACAGAGCCTTGAAAAGTAACTTTTTTTATAGCTCAGCCCAAAGAAAAATGGAGTCTGTTCCGCACAGGTGCAGTGCCAGGCATTGGTTTCACTGTCACTGAAGACAATGCCAGTTAAAGTCTGCTTAAGAACAAAGTCCTGATTTGGACAGACTGATCCATTAGGCTCCCCATTGAGAACTATTTGAAAGTTAAGCAGGAGCTTTGAGGTCCATAGAAAGCAGCAATGAAATCTAACCTTGTGCTGCATGTGTTGAACACATCTTGTGAACCCAGGCAGCTTTGGGTGAACTTAGACCCTTCTCTGAGATGGAAGATAAAATAATGCTAACAGCCAGAGCAAGGAAACACTGGGTCCAGGATTTGGCCCTCGGGGAGCTTTGACTCCAGCATCATGGCAATTGCAGCTGCAGGGCTGGTAGATGTAACAGCAAACCTGGATGCTACTGGCACCATCAATAACAGAATTCAGCAGCACTGATCACCTCTGAGCTTCTGCTTAAATCTAGAGAGGCCTGAGCTACATGGGTTTTGCTGAGGTAGAGAAACCTAGCTGAATTAAAGGGGCTACAAAAGAGCCGGAGTGGGGATGTTGACAAGCGGATAGAGTGACAGGACAAGGGGCAGCAGCTTCAAACTACCAGAGGGCAGGGTTACATGGGAAGAAATCCTTGACTGTGAGGGTGATGAAGTCCTGGCACAGGTTGCCCAGGGAAGCTGTGGCTGCCCCATCCCTGGAAGTGTCCAAGGCCAGGCTGGACGAGGCTTGGAGCAGCAAGGTCTGGTAGAAGCTGTCCCAGCCCATGGCAGGGGGTGGAAGGAGATCATCTTTAAGGTCCCTTCCCACCCAAACCACTCTGTGATTCAGACCAGCATACAGCAGACACATCCTCAGTTACAGACCAGGAGCTACCTAACACAGACTTTTTTCTACCTTTTCTGTCACAATTCAAACACATAAAAACTGAAAAAAAACCCAAACCCATAGCAATTTAACAGTGATCCAGGCTGTGGTTTGTATTTGCTTTTGCTACGCAAATTCACTTGGGAATCTTTTTTTCTGACTACATTTTGAGAGGGAAGTTGAGCTACCTCGTTTAATATAAAACAACTATTCATCCTGTACTTTTAAAAGGCAGTTTGTACCATTTTACTTATGACTTCCCTTGCACAGACCTTACAGAATACAGCATTTTCTTCCAACCCTTTTACCCGAAGATGACTCCTGGCATCAAACACACAGTTGCAAAATACTATCACCTTTCTTCGGAGTGTGTAACACTAAGTTGCCATCTCTGTATGATAGAAAGTTTAGCTCCCGATGCTACTTCTACTTGTGCCTAAGACCGTTAAACACAAAAAATTCAGTTTCTACTATTTTAGCTACACAATCAAACAGTCAGGCTAGGCTGCAGTTCCCACAACTTCAGTTAGGCAACTCGAATTAGCAAAAATCTGATCTCGTACCAATGTATGAACTACAAGTACAGAAAATCCTGGCGCTTTAGCTCAGCTCGGTGCAAAGTCAAGTTACACTGAACAACTCCCCTGAGAAGCGTCACCTGGTGAACAACCTGTAGTGCCCACACACGGACCACAGCATTAAGATCACCAACAAACACACACTCTGAAAGCCGTTTGGGGTCTTTTTGGTTTGCCTTTTTTTTTTCTCCCTAACAACCTTCTTTTGATATGCAAAGCATGTCCTGGACCCCTCTTCTGCTCTCGTCTCTACAACTTATCGCAGTGAATGACTTCGAGCCAACACTTCGCTTGTGCCACCGAGCTCTTGTCTGCCTTTCCACAGAGAGGATGCTTGTCCCCGGCCACCCCGGGGCTGAGACCCGGGGCTAAAGCGGAAGGGGGTGCCAAAGGAGGGAGGGAGGGACCGAAGATCCCCGGCGGCCGCGGGGTCCGAGCGCTTCTCCCTCGGTCAGAGTCCTGCCGCCGCGACCCCTGCCCGGCTCCGACGCCCGTCCCCCGACCCTTCCCCGCAGGGCACCCGGGGCGCTGCCCTGCCCGCTGCTTTGCCCCCGTGCCCCCAGCGCCTTACCAGGCTCCGCCGGGGGAACTCGCNTAAAATAATGCTAACAGCCAGAGCAAGGAAACACTGGGTCCAGGATTTGGCCCTCGGGGAGCTTTGACTCCAGCATCATGGCAATTGCAGCTGCAGGGCTGGTAGATGTAACAGCAAACCTGGATGCTACTGGCACCATCAATAACAGAATTCAGCAGCACTGATCACCTCTGAGCTTCTGCTTAAATCTAGAGAGGCCTGAGCTACATGGGTTTTGCTGAGGTAGAGAAACCTAGCTGAATTAAAGGGGCTACAAAAGAGCCGGAGTGGGGATGTTGACAAGCGGATAGAGTGACAGGACAAGGGGCAGCAGCTTCAAACTACCAGAGGGCAGGGTTACATGGGAAGAAATCCTTGACTGTGAGGGTGATGAAGTCCTGGCACAGGTTGCCCAGGGAAGCTGTGGCTGCCCCATCCCTGGAAGTGTCCAAGGCCAGGCTGGACGAGGCTTGGAGCAGCAAGGTCTGGTAGAAGCTGTCCCAGCCCATGGCAGGGGGTGGAAGGAGATCATCTTTAAGGTCCCTTCCCACCCAAACCACTCTGTGATTCAGACCAGCATACAGCAGACACATCCTCAGTTACAGACCAGGAGCTACCTAACACAGACTTTTTTCTACCTTTTCTGTCACAATTCAAACACATAAAAACTGAAAAAAAACCCAAACCCATAGCAATTTAACAGTGATCCAGGCTGTGGTTTGTATTTGCTTTTGCTACGCAAATTCACTTGGGAATCTTTTTTTCTGACTACATTTTGAGAGGGAAGTTGAGCTACCTCGTTTAATATAAAACAACTATTCATCCTGTACTTTTAAAAGGCAGTTTGTACCATTTTACTTATGACTTCCCTTGCACAGACCTTACAGAATACAGCATTTTCTTCCAACCCTTTTACCCGAAGATGACTCCTGGCATCAAACACACAGTTGCAAAATACTATCACCTTTCTTCGGAGTGTGTAACACTAAGTTGCCATCTCTGTATGATAGAAAGTTTAGCTCCCGATGCTACTTCTACTTGTGCCTAAGACCGTTAAACACAAAAAATTCAGTTTCTACTATTTTAGCTACACAATCAAACAGTCAGGCTAGGCTGCAGTTCCCACAACTTCAGTTAGGCAACTCGAATTAGCAAAAATCTGATCTCGTACCAATGTATGAACTACAAGTACAGAAAATCCTGGCGCTTTAGCTCAGCTCGGTGCAAAGTCAAGTTACACTGAACAACTCCCCTGAGAAGCGTCACCTGGTGAACAACCTGCAGTGCCCACACACGGACCACAGCATTAAGATCACCAACAAACACACACTCTGAAAGCCGTTTGGGGTCTTTTTGGTTTGCCTTTTTTTTTTCTCCCTAACAACCTTCTTTTGATATGCAAAGCATGTCCTGGACCCCTCTTCTGCTCTCGTCTCTACAACTTATCGCAGTGAATGACTTCGAGCCAACACTTCGCTTGTGCCACCGAGCTCTTGTCTGCCTTTCCACAGAGAGGATGCTTGTCCCCGGCCACCCCGGGGCTGAGACCCGGGGCTAAAGCGGAAGGGGGTGCCAAAGGAGGGAGGGAGGGACCGAAGATCCCCGGCGGCCGCGGGGTCCGAGCGCTTCTCCCTCGGTCAGAGTCCTGCCGCCGCGACCCCTGCCCGGCTCCGACGCCCGTCCCCCGACCCTTCCCCGCAGGGCACCCGGGGCGCTGCCCTGCTCGCAGCTTTGCCCTCGTGCCCCCAGCGCCTTACCAGGCTCCGCCGGGGGAACTCGCCCAGCACGATGCTGACCACCGGGATGCGCAGCGCCGCCGAGATGAAGTCCAGCTCCAGCATCTCCCCACGGCTCTGCGGGAAGGCGAGGATGGCGGAGACCCCCTGCACCACCACGGTGTGGCAGAGACTCTGCAGGAAGGAGACGGGGTCGTTGCTCCAGGAGGCGCTGGCTGAAGAGAAGGGGAAGAGGGGAAGGTCGCCCAGCCCCGCCTCGATCGCCATCACCACCTCCAGGGACAGGTTG
>VZRS01005489.1:89148-99346 GCA_013398055.1 Ifrita kowaldi
TTTTTCCCCCCCCCCCACCCCCCGCCCCAAGTTCTGCGGCAAATATAAAATTATTACAGGCTGTGTGCAACCCTTGCACTGCTTTGGTTGGCTTCAAAAGGCCACTTGGTGTAAACACTCAATAAAGATGAATAAAGACTGTTTAACTTTCAGGGAAAGGCTTCAATTTTCACAAGGTTAGGAGGGCACCCCAATGCTGCATCACTCTGGCAGGATCACAGGCTTCTCAGTGTTTGTCCCCTCCTGCTCCCTCTGGCTTAGAGGTGGGGGTAAAAAGGGAGGGGGGAAGAGTAAGAAATCACAGGCGCTTATCAAAGTTGAATTATAAGAATGGTGAAAAAAAAACCAGGAAAAGTCTGAACAAGCAAGCTAAGGGAAAGGCCACAACAGCATGTATTTAAGAAATAATTCACCCAATTTGCCCAGCTAAACAATTCTGTCAAGTTTACTGAGGGCTGCAAAATTGGCAAATTGCCTCATCTCCTCCGAGAAGCGTAGAGGCAACCTGGGCTTAACCCTTCTGTTTGCTGCTTTAGAAACTGACTTTGTAAACCCCTCCTCAAATCAGCTGGGGTGACCTTACCCAAATAACTGGCTTTAATGAGGATTTCTGGTACAAGCAAAATGGGTTTGGGCAGGAGTCAGCTGCATTCTTGAAAGTCGGCGGGCTTGCCCACACGTTTGGAGCTGCACAGCAGAAAATGCAGCTTGCCAGGGGTGCCACCCTGAAAGAGATGTGAGTGCCTGTGAGCATCCAGACCTCATACAGAGCTCCCTCCCAGCCTCCCAACAGCAGGAAATACCTCCTTGAACCCAGTGTGTCCTTTCTGGCCTTCAGCCAAGTGTGGTACCCACACCTGTGGATTGAGTCTTGTGTGGTTGTGATATTAAGGAGCAGGCTGCTGATCTCTCCAATAACTTGCTTTGTCTGCTGTAGTCTAGATTACAACTAAATCCCCTTCAAAATGGTATAAAAAAACCCATATGTGACAAAGAAAATGTCTTAGAAGGGCAAATTATTCTGAAGTTTGGCAGGATTAGGCTCACATAGGAGATTACGCTGGCAGAAGGCAAATGTCTGTAAAATGCTGACACATGAGATAAAGTACAAGTGAGAATGGCATTCACCCAAGGTTGTGGTTTTAGGAGGAAATAAATGAACTGGATATGTGGCTTTTGTTCCAGGGAGCCTTTAAATAATGTGATGCTGGACGCTCTCCTGGTAAGGTGGTGCAGGAGAAGCAATAGTCCAACCAGACACATACATATAACAAAGGGTTTTTGTCATACTCCAGAAGCAGCCTAGGAACTGAAGATTTTACACAGTCTGCCCGATGAAAATGGGGCCTGATCTTTTTAAAGTCTGTTTTGAAGAACACAAATCCCCTTTAACAGCACACTCACAGAATTCCCAAGCACAAACGCCACTGTCAGATTATTCCTGTTGTGCAAATACAGAGCAAGCTCGGGTGTTTTTAACGTGGTGCTGGATAGCAGAGGATAGGTATATCACGTGGAAAGAAAGAACAGAGACGGCTCAGGCTTTATGATGTAATCCTGGGCTTTGAAATTGTGGTGGTGCTTTCCAGATGTGTTATACACTCCGTGAGTCCTTTCTGAGTTTCCATGATCTTGCTGTCAAACACAGAGCCCAGCACTCCTCTGGCCCATCCCAGGGAGGCAGATGGGTGTTACTGGGAACTAAACACCTCTGAGAAAACACAGCACCACTTCTGCAGCACCAGAGAATCTTGAAGCCAACATCCTCTTGGCAAGTTGCTCTAAGCACCTGAGAGCTCTGTGATGAAGAGGAAGGAAGTCAAGGTATTTCTCTCTTGTTTGCAAACCTGGAGAAGAACTAAGTGTCAGCTGTAACTCTTATAGATGGAGTGGCTAACATATGAATCTCCAGCAAAACCCCCAAAGCATCAGAGATGGAGACATAATCATAACATGTTTAACTTGAATTACATTATTTTGCTTGTGTGTGTCCGAAGTCCTGTGCATTCCTATCCCTTGATAAAGAGCTAGGGGACAAACCTGCATTTTTGCTTTTTATTTGAGGTACTGAATAGGAAGACAAAGCAGTCCCTGCTCACTGCAGGGAGATTGAACTACATGACATTTAAAGGTCCTTTCCAACCCAAACTAATCTGTGATTCTAGAATTATTAAATAAGGCTCTTCAGCTAGCTCACCTTTTTGTCTTCTGTATTTTAAAAGGATCTTTAAGTAAGAAGTTGGTTGGGTTGATAAGACAGTGGACAGTTTAGATGCCAGGTCTCCAGAAGAAAGCAGTTTTCCTGGTCATTTCCACAGCAGAGCAGCTTCTGTAACCGAGCTGAGAGTGGGAATCTGCTACATGCCTCTAGGAAAAAAGAGATTGCAGAGAGTACTGGCACCCTGAGCTGAGCTGCTTCTCTCGCTTCTAGAGAAGCAAAATTATGGTCGGTCCTCACTGTGTTTTAACCCCAGCTGGCAGGTAAGTGCCACACAGCTGTTTGCTCACTCCCTGCCCTGCAGGATGGGAAGGAGAGTCAGTGTAGGGAAAACCCCCCAAAACCTCCTGGACTGAGATGAGAGCTTTTTAATAATTGAAAGCAGGACAGTGTCCACCCCTTATGCACCACTTAGGTCATGCCAGTCTCACACTTCCCAACGCACCATTAACTTCCTGATCTTTTGACAGATTTTCTCACAACTACCCTTCTCTTATTCTATGGACCACCCCTATACAAGTCAATTGAGTTTATTTTAAAAATTCCTGGAGTACTTAATTCCTAAAGTCTATTCCACCTGCTGTCTAATTAAAATGTTGCCACTCCAGCCTGAAAATCTAACAGTAAGGTGCGGAGTTTGTATAGTAAAACGATAATCAAGGGCTTATTTTTTCTCTTAGTGGCCCCAGTTTGGTGTTACTCCTGGGTAAACTTGTGTTTGTAGCACATTTCGTGCTGTTTTGCACAAAGCAAAATTCACACTGAGCACAATTATTTCCAATTCGGGAAAGTCTCGCTGTCGCAGACTGAATGAAACAACTTGTAATTTTCAGACTGAAAACCAGTCCAAACCACAGTAAATCACTGAAGAAGTGAAAAACATCTGGGTTTAAATATATGCAATATGAAGCTTGCATGAAATTTTTAGCTTTTTAAGATAAGGCAACACTGTGACAACTCTTATCAGCCATGGCAATGAACTTATACAGCTTTCCAATTATTTTTAAAATCGTCCTTTATGCCCAGAGCAGTGTGCAGTTTTAGCATGACAATGACATAGGCACACTTAATAAAACACTGAAAAAAACCTCCCAGTATTTTATTGCTTCACTTGGTGTAATTGTTAAATCCTTCTCATCTTCAACAACCTTCAAATCTACCAGTGCCCATTTCTGTGATATTCCCCAAGCACACATGTTATGAGTGTATTGGTTATTTTTATTTTGAAATTAAAAAACAGTGCTTTTGCTGTAGTACAGTGCCAAGACAAAATTATAGGAGGCAAGGGTAGGTGGCTCCATGTTTTCCAATTTAAGTTGTACCATAGTCAGCATTTAATTTAATTTAAAATTAGTTTAAAGATGTGTGTACCTTCAGAGAGACTCACAGAACACATTCCAAACCCCAGACCTGGGGTTCTCTTGGCCAGGTTGTGACCCAACAGGTCCCACCAGCATGTGGAACTCGCAGAAGGCTGATTTTGGGTAGTATTGGGGATCACAGGAGAAATGGAGCATGGAAAGGCAACCAGGACTCACAGTGCGGAAGGTAAATGCAAACATCCCATTAGTGCAGTTCTGAGTCACCTCCATCTCCACAATTACAGAAAAAAAAAAAGGACAGAAACTTAAAAATATGCCTGCAAAGGGCATTTTAAAACTGCCTGTAGATCTGAATGTAACCAGCATTTCACTTCAGAGGTGGAAACATTTTTCGCAGTCAGCCCTCCCCCATGCACTTTTTAGGCTTTTGCTTCTGGCTGAGGCTGCTGTTAGAACAAGAAGTGAAAATTGTATTACTCAGGAAGGAAGCTAATGAGTAGAGATTGGCTCATGGTGCTGATAACACCAAGGCAGGAGGTTTGATCCCTGCATGGGGGATTCACTGAAGAGTTGGCCTTGTGGGCTCCCTGTGGGTCCCTTCTAAGTCAGCATATTCTGTGGTTTAGACCTTGCCCTTGGGAAGGTCCTCACAAGTCGTTCAGGGCAGGAGAGATGGTGTGAGGTGGTGGTGGATGGTCACGTGCTGAAGCCAGCCCTGATTCCATTGCTGCAGCACTCGTCCGGTTTGGTCACAGCCCATTCCCCATCAGCGTGGTTGGGCTCAGATCCCCGAATGGGGAGTGGCAGAGATGGACGCTGTGAGGTGCCAGGTCTGGTGATGGACGTGCAGCTGGTGCAGGAAGCCAATTCTCAGCCAGAATCAAACTCCACTGAGGCACACAGCAGAATTCCCCATCCCCCCCAGTTGCTCACCGAGCGCAGCCAGGTCATTGAGCAAAATCAATCCCACAGATGGGTTTGTCTTTGCCTGAGGCAGGAGTAACCCAGGCTGCTTTCCCCAGCATATTTTTAATGTGTGCTGCAGGAACTTTATCCCTTTCTACATTACATAAAACTTTTGACTGGGCAGGAAACCAGAAGAGTCCTTTACTCAGTTTTGATGAAAAAATTCAGACTCCCTCCGAAGGCCAAATCCTGCTGAATTTGTGCACTGCTTGCCCGCAGCAAATTGACCTCGGTGGGAGCAGGGGTGGAGTGAGGCACCACTCAATGGGAGCAAGCAGTCTGTCAGTGACATTAACAGCTGGCCACCTGGGCATTGGCTCCTAAATTAATGGCAGAAGCATTTTTATAGCTGACAAAGGCTGAAGAGAAAGAAAAATTTTGGAGTCTGTTCAGAATACAGATCAGATTTAAGTGCTCAGGGTCTCCTACCTCAGACTTTTTCTGCAGGCAGCAGGAAACTCCTTGGGAACATCACTTGGGAAGATATTATTTTAGCTGCTGAATTTCAATATGAATGGGAAAGATGTTCTAGATCCTCAGAGGCATTTTTGCCGTGGAGGAGGCATCTTTAATTGCAAACTGAATTGTTTCCCACACGCACACAAATTGTTCATGAGCTAAACCTGAATAAATATGTAAGGATGACAGCAGAGGTATAATATAGCCACACTCATTACTTAAATGTCCCAAAGTCCCCAGCCATCGGGGATATCTCTTATGGAACTGTAAGCTGGGAGTACACAGCTACTTGGTTTGGCTAGGAATGGAACTAAGGGAGAAGACAAATGCAGGAATTTGCCCACTGAACAAATAATAATAGAAAAGGGGTGTCTGACGTGAGTTAGATAAAATCTCTCTCCTATAAGGAATCATAAGTATTTTGGAGTGGAGGAAAGTGAGCACAGGAAATCCAATATTCAACAGCCTCATGACAAATTGATGTGATCTGAGTCTACCAAAAATAGCAGGTGGTTTCTGCAGCTAGTATTTTGAGAAAACCCTTATTTTTTGTGTTTTTTTTTTTATTAGGCTACTGGTTTGTTTACAAGAGTGGATTGGGTTATGTGTAACAGAGTTCTTGTACTCCAACTGAGTGAATTATGTGTATTTTGTCCCCTAAAATTACTTACACATATAAGTTTATTTGTCTTGGGTTTGCTTTGTTCTCCAGATATCCTACCAAATTAAGAAGAGAAAATTCCGTAAGGACACTGGACTTCTTTGAATACATTTTTTTGAAAGTAAGTATTTCATCAGTTCAGATGTGATTGGAGTCCTAAACTATATTGATTAGCTGGAAATTGCACAGTTGTATCCTGTATTCTCAGAGTGGGAAAAAGAAGCTAACATTCCCTTAGTCTCCCAAATAAGTCCCCACCTGGTTAATTAAATGAATGAGTTCTAACTCAAATCCGTGTCTTTGAGTCATAGTTTTGCAATTAATAGAATAAGAAAGTTGTCCTGAGCCCTGTGTGCCTGATGAAACCTATCATGAATTTGAATTCTGTCCAGCAGCTACTTACAAGAAGCTGCTTTTGATAGATCTACAAGCTGAGACTGCATCTGACAAATTTTTTGGGGGGAGCAACAAATATTCCAGAAAGAAGCATAAGCTGGTTGCAGAACAGAAAAGAACCAAGATTCACTAAGGCTGCCATGAGTTATTCACTGATGACTAATAATAATTAAAAACCCTCAGAAATTTTTGTCTAAGTGTGCTGTCCCTGCCTTGCTAACAACCTTCAGCTGACGAGGAGCACTGCAAGTTTGTCAGGGAGCTAAACCTGTCTACAGGAAGAAGTTGAATCTCTTTAGCCTGATATAGGAATCGTTAGTTAGTTCCAGTGGTGCCAAACGCCCACGGAAACAATCATAACCCAAAATAAGCACCATTCAGACTAAAATATGAATGCTTTTATGCAGTGCTCCAGACTGGTTTAAATAAATCCTTTAGGAAAAACAAAAAATCACAATTTTGTTTAAAACAGTGCTATTTGTTCCTTGTTCAAGGCTTATATTCTGTGAGTTAATCCACAAAACTTGAGGTTGTGATGACAATGGTCATGTTGACAGCATTTCAATCAAAGACAGAACTATATTTTTAGAACAAGTTGCATATTGCATTTTCTGTCTGGAAAAAGGTCAAATTCTAGACTGGTCATGAGCCAGAGATTGCTGTCCACGGTGTTCCTTGAAGAAAACCAGAAGGAGAGTGTGACCATTGTGTCTTCATGACCTGCAAATTGAAGAGTCTGAAGAGCCAAGGAAAGCAAAGAGCATGATTGAGCTTGTTCTGTGTGTTTAAAGTTAGCTTGGATACAGATGAATCATATGTTAATATAATACTAGACCTAAATGAGTTTATGAACATAAAGCCAATAGGCATTCAGCAGAAACCAGGTTCCCTTTGACTATTCCAGCAAGAAGTCATCAGTCGTGGGAGGAATAAGCATATGAGTGTAGTAATGCTTTAATCACACTGAACACATTAAATTATCTCAGCTGAAGGCCTTGTCATCCAACCACATAATTTGCAACAGTAGCAGGGTCCTGGTAGAATTAGGCTAAGTGGGGAGGGTCCATGATGGTTTATTTGCTGCTGCTCTCCTGGGGTCCATGCGGTTGTACCGATCCATGGCACCTCCTGAGGACTGGGTAGTTTTAAATATTAGAGCCCTCCAAATGGTATTAATACACTGAATTAAGAAGCAAGAGCAAATATTGAGTTCTGCTGGTACCATGCCAGGGAAGCATATCCTGTAGAACATTCTGCAGAGGACTGCCATAAAATCAGTGAGCATTTGCTGTTAAAAAGTTGTCAAAATACTCTTGTAAAAATAGACTTACTGTGAATAATGAAAAATACAGGTGAAAAATGTGTACAGCTAATGAGTGAACAGAAAGCCAAATTAGTTAGAAGTGCTTTAAATGCCATTTTTCTTTGTGCTAGATAAAGGGCAGCTTTCTAACTAAGTCAACAGTTACATATAAAGTGGAGATATATTTTAACGTCCACGTGAGGATCAGGAGTTTAGAAAAGATAATAATCTTTTGTTAGGGATTCGGAAGATTCTCAAAAACTTTAGAAGCAAACTGCTTCCAAACGACGGCTGGTTTTCCTAGAGCAGACGTTACTGTCATGGATAACAGATGGCATTTTGGGAGGAGGTCCTTTGACTCTGCTGAATGAATAGCTTTGACTGCTATTTCATTTGAAAACTCACAGTGATGGGGATAGAGATTTTTAAGGGTGAGAGTTTGTGAGTGGTGCAAACCATGATGACCTTGAACCAAACCCATGATGGCAATTAAAGGAATAGTTGCTCTTAAGTCAGCCCTTTTCTAATTGGAATGGCTTCCTTGAGGAAGGGCCATGGAGTACCTGGCAAATGCACAGCCATCCGACTGAATCAGCCTGGTGTCTTGGTATGTGCTCGTGTGGCTCAAAGAAAGGTCAGGTAAAAAATCCCACAAATCTGAAAGAGTAAAAAAACTTACTCATCCCCTAATCTGTGCGTTTTTCTTCACACAGAAATAAAACAGGTGGTTTTGCTCTCTGCTGGTGGTTATGCCTTCATCTCCTTCTGCTAAGCCCTACAGGAGAAGACAAGGTTCCAGAGAGGCTTTGTTGAGGCCTTTCAACACTTTAGGGGACCTATAAGAAAGGTGGGGACTGACTTTTTAGTAGGGCCTGGAGTGACAGGACAAGGGCTAATGTTTTTGATCTAAGAGAGAGTAGATTGTTTACAAAGAGAATGCAGAAATACTGGCACAAGTTGCCCAGAGAGCTGATTCCATGCCTGGAAACCTTCTAGGCCAGGTTGGATAGGGGTCTGATCAACCTGGTCTGCTTGAAGATGTGCTTACCCATGGCAGAGAGCTCAGACTAGATGGCCATTAAAGGTCATCCTTCTAGCCCAGACTATTCCATAATTCTTCTGTATTCACAGTTTTTTGCATCTAGTTGTGTGAACGTGACATGCAGATTTTGCAGTTCAGTGGTGGAAATAAGCTCAGTGATATAACCCATTGAATGAATGAGTCAATGAATCAATCAATCAATCCGTGAATTAACCACTGGTTTCACAGGCATTTCAGAATATTGCCTTATTTCTACCCCAACTCTGACGAACTCAGTAGCACTCTGTGGCTGGTGGTGGGCAATTATTTTCTCACTTAAAAGAAAGTGTGTCAAAACACAGTAGAACGCTTGCTGCAGCTGTGCTTGTCAGACAGTTGTGTCCTTTCCTTGTTTCTTTCTCTTTCTTTCCTTGTTCTGTCACTGTCTACATCTTCTCAGCCTGAAATCTTTCAGCACTTTGCCTTAAATATTTCTGCCCCCTCCATGCACCATCAGTAGTCACCCCTCATGACTGCTTCTTTTTCTGTCCTGTCTGTAATTCATACATCCACTTTCTGCCACTCTGCAAACCTTAAGCGAGCTAGTAATTCTACTCCAAGTGACATGAGAGTGAAGTTGCACATATGAGTATGTGCACAGTGGATTTTTGCAGCTCTGTGAGGTATGCCTGAAAAGTTCTGGAGCATTTGTGTGTCTGAAATACACCATACAAATTATATTTGCAGCCTACTAACACATTGTGTTGGCCATAAAAGGTATATGAACAAAATCAATCCCAAGCCTATTGACTTACAGAATGGCAAAAGATTGGATTCCTGATGTAAACCTTATTTATTTCTAGCCTATTCTGGAACATGGTTAGGCTTATCTAAGCAATTTTCCCCATGCTGTCTCAGAGTCTTCTGTAAAATTCCAGTACTTTTCCTTTGCCTCTCTGCTTCTCTTTTTATTTAATAATCTTCACAGCATAGGAACCAATGGAAAAATTGCATGTCTTGAATGTATTCCTGCCATTTCTTGTTATTTTCAGGTAGAAACTGCTTGAGGGAGTATTCCTTGTGCTGGGTCATTCAAGGGACTGAGGATCAAATTCCCAGAGGTGCCTTGAGTTGCTTATGCAGCTCTTGCATCCCAAGAGACTGTCACCTATGCATGATCACTTGGACCAAAATGAGATGCTCAAAAACAGTTTTCTAGTGTCCCCAGAAGATATTTTTTCCCCTCATTTTCATGACAATGACCAATGACAGATGTGTGTTAGTATTGGTGTGACAAAGTTGTTTTCCTTCATTGCAGAGAGGGAACAGTGGATATTGGGTTATTTAATAGGAGCAGGCCTATTTAATAGGCAAATTAATTAGGCCTATTTAATAGGCAAATTAGGAATGATGACTCTGCAGCAGTATGATTTATAAGGTTCGTGCTTTAGTAGCAACAAAAGAGATGCAAATGCTAACATTACAGGTTGCACTTAATTTATGTGTTTAGGGTTTGTCATAAGACCAGAAAACTTTGAGCCTAGAAATAAAATCAGAATTTACACACCTGGGAGTGTGACGAGGCAGAACTTTGAATTTACTGTTAAGTACATAAACCCTGAGAGAACTTTGCATCTTTTCACAACAGCTTCTGAAATGGATAGAACCTCTTCCCACTGTTTTTTGATTTTTATTTAAAAGTCAGCTTTCAGACATCCAGAAGAAGAATGCCAATATTAATGTCTGGAATTCTGTAATAGAGAAATATTTTAAAACGTCTGAGCTTCTGGGATTCAGTACAAAGAAGGGTTAAGGTTCTAGTTTTGGGGGGGGGGGTTTTGTTTGGTTTTTT
>VZRS01005489.1:99408-142841 GCA_013398055.1 Ifrita kowaldi
GGGGGTTTTTGTGTGATTTTTTTTTTTTTTAATGTATTTTTTTGCAAAAATGTTTCCTATTTAATTTATGATGCTTTGTGGAAGGATTACCCAGTTACGAAAGGTTTATAGCAGACTGATATTATAATACTTTTTTCCTACCTTTTCATATTCCAGACCTGGTAATTTCACTTTTCTCTCTTCAGGTTAGTGTCAGTGTAGCTGAGGGATAACATTCAGCACCTAATCTGAAAAGGGAATCCCCACCACAAGTTCAAGAATCAAGGTGAAATACTGAGAAAACAGAGGCTTGTAATCAAAAAGGAAATGAAATACAAAGAAATGAGAGCGACAAAAAGAGGTGAAGATATTGCCAGTTAAGAAGGCTGGAATACTGATGTTTTTTATCCCAAGCTTGAGGACAGTAAATACTTGAGGGCAACAGAAGGCTATGAAATGCAAAGCAATTTTATCTAGACTACCCCTTTTTTTAGCTGAGGTGTTTGGCTCTGGTGTCAAAGAAAGAGCAGCAGATGTTGTGTTCTCTGGCTTCAGGAAGGCAGCAAGTACTGGTGAAGGGCACAGTGACCATGTGAAGACCAGGGGTTTTAGCTCCTGGAGCTAGAGGAGTGAAAGGAGAGCAAAACCATTCCACTTCCAAGAGAAAAACAGAAAACTTGCAAATCCCCAAGACGTGTTCTGGTTGGTTTGGGGTTTTTTTGTTTGTTTGGGGTTTCTTTTTTGTTTTGGTTTGATTTGGTTTGGTTTAGTTTTTTGTTTAGTTGGTTTTTCGTTTGGGTTTTTTTGTTGTGTTTTTTTTTTTTAACATGAACTCATTAGATTTGTCCTGTGTCCTACTCCTGTCCAGCCTATATGCTTTGGTCCTTCTCTAACCACCTGCCCAGGCACTGCTGGCAGAGTTAATGTTTGATGGGTAGATCAGACTTGCTCAGTACTGGAGTCAGAAGTTTTCTTAATGTACACCTTATATAAGTTTAGCTTTTCCTGAAAGTTAGGTTCACCTTTGTTATTTGAGTGAATTTAGCTCTTACAAGGCTTGAAACAGACAGGTTTATGTCTATTTCATAGGCAAGAAATACCATCAAAGCTGATTTCATTGTGGCTAGGACGCAAAAGCTCGGCTCACTCAGGTGCTTGTCCTTGTCATAAGTCAGAAAATGAGTAGTCCTGTGGACTTCAGTCATCCTTTTATCCCACCCCAGGGGGGAAGGTGTTCAGAGGAAGGCTGTTCAAAACCTTGAGGTTTGAACCATAGCCTGTTTCTGCTCCTCTATACAGGGAATAGGGTTTTATCACCTTTTAAAATAATTTCAGTTACTTTAATCATCATGATAATGCATTATGAAGTGGGGTTTCTTTTCCAGTCTGAGGTGAGCTTTTGAAGAGACACTCATGTAATTTGTGTTGATTTTTATTTCTCTTTTAATAATATGCAAGGCTTCCTGAATTTTTCGCTTCTAAACAACAAAACAAGGGAGTTTGGATATTTATGATGTTGAAATTTGCATAGAGATTTAACTAACTACTTGGCCATTATCTGAGCTCAGTTCTCTTGGGAATTGTGAATGAACGGGATATGGATTCCTATTTCCTTTTATCAACAGAGATGACAAAAGGTAGTCATTTCTTCCATCTGCAGGTGTGGAAATCATCATAATGCTCTGGCTTCTGCTCGTTCAATACTATAAACCATCAGGTGATGGAAACTAATAAACTAATTTTATTTGTCTGTAACAGATACAAGAGATTCTGAACAGAACTTCCTTCTGGATATAACTTTCTGAATAAGGGAAGCTACTTTGTGCTTCTTTGCATGGAGTCTTTCTAATCTGTTGACTGAAACACTTTTGTGGGAAGAACTGAACTTGTTTTAAAGGTGAAGCTTGCTGCTTAGGATGTTCATAGTGAAAAAAAGGTACTTAGAATGGTCTGTGGTAATTACCTGGAGACCTAATTTTTTCTTGGTCTTCTGATACTAAGTTCTTGTGGCATTGCATCCACATAAATCATTGCAGATTGCTTTCCTTCCAATTTTTCTTTGTGTGCTTTATATATAGCAACAGAGTCAACCTTTCCATCAAAATTTGTTGTGCTTTTGGAAGCTGTATTGAACCTACTATTGCTGATGCCTTGCTGGTCCTTCTTTTAGTAACCTGAACCACTCACTTGCAACAGATGCAAACAAAATGTTGTGGGGATCATTTAGTTGTGCTTTACTGGATTTCATAAACATGAAGCTCTTTTAGAGCAGTTATCATTGGCATTAACTTTTTGAAGAACTGTGGTAATGATGATGTCTGAGAGAAACTAGGGTCTTCAAAGAGAATCAGAAAGTGTTTTAAGAATATAATATTCACCATGAGTTTTGGTCCATAAGATGTTATAATGCCTTCGGAGGTAATCACTATAATTTTCTTTCTTCTTGAGAATTCTGAAGAAAGTTAATTCCTTCCTTGTTCTTGCAACAATTCCACCTTGCAGGACAAACCCCAAACCTCTTCCACTTCTCTGTATTTTCCATTTCCTTCATAGGTCCTTTGTCCTCCACACCCTGCCCTGTTCTATGTCTCATCTGAGATTCTTCTTCCCACCCTTCTTTCCTCCACATTGGGTCTGGATTTGGCACTGCAGGAGGAGTCTGTCTATTAATACTCAGATCATCTGCTTCAAACACACTGTCAGCTCCCTACTGCTTCCTCTGGGGATGATCTGTCAGGTGGTGATTTCCCAGGCCTGTTTTGGGGGATGAAATCCTAACGGCTACTGCACAGACTTTTTCTAATATCCATGTGTCTCATGTAATCTGTTTTTCTCTCTGATATTTTGCCTGATGGAACATTGGCAAATGGAGGGAAAGGACGGTGATTTCTGAGCATCAGCTCTTCCCTGAAGGTTGGACTCAGGCAGACACTTTTGATTTTCATGATGGATCATGTTCCAGGCTCTTCATTATACAGAGCCAGACGTAAAACAGGCTCTGAAAGGTTTTTTTTCTTTTTTCTTTCTTTCTTTTTTTTTTTTTTTTTTTTAAACTAGTCTATGTTAGTTTAATTTGTCTAAATAATGCAAAGCAGATAGTAAGATCTTGGGTGAAAAAGGTGACTTAGCATCCTGACATGCTGTTGCCAAGGACAATTCAGCTCCTTTCGTTAATCCACAGCAAGAGAAAGTAGGATCATCCTGCAAATACACAGCCAAAGTTGATGTATTACAACCTTATGACTCACCAACTTCCTTCTCCTTCTCAAAACTGAATTTTGGATTGAAATCCTTTTAGAAAAATTCCTGTAGGCAATAGATGAGAGTGTTCTTCATCAATCTGTGATGGGTTGGATTTAGTAGAGCCCTAACTCCAGACAGTCATTCCTTGCAGACTCAAGTCTGACTCATGGTTCATTTCTGCTTCTTGGTTTTTTTCCTTGTGTCTTGATTCACCACTTTTTTTCCTTTGATGAGTAAACGAATATGTCATTGAAGAAACAAATCCAGTCTCTCTCTCTCTCTGATCGAGAAAGAGATTTGTGGCTGAGGGGCTGGGGAGTAAAATAAGAACAGAGGATTAGTGACTGGTTATCCTGAAGGTCCAATTTTCCAAGTCTGAATACTGAGCTATTTCAGAAAATGAGGTAGTATTGATGTATCTGATGTGGGACACACTAAAATGGAGAGTCCAAAATTACTAATTGATTTTGAAGAATTGGATCTTTGCTGAAAAGGCCAGCATCCTAGGAGGAACAAAATTTAAAAAAAGAAACAAACAAAATCCCCAAAAAGCCACAAAAACAAAACCAAAACAAACCCCAGACCCAAAAAAACAAACCAAGCCATCAAAAAAAAAAACCAAACAACCCATACCCCAAAAAACCCCTAAAACCATACACAACAAAGCAAAAAAAACCCCAAACAAACAAACGAAATCAAAACCAACCAAACAAAAAACCACAAAACCAAAAACAAAACAGAAGAAAAAAAATTTAAGAAATAAAAAAGAAAAATAAGATTAAGACTTTCCCATTACATAGCACATTGGCAAATCTAGATTTTTTTTTTGCACACAGACAAGCACCAAAATGGCTGCAATTAAAAATTCCGAATAAGCATGTGTACTCTTTGTAGCCAGAGATGGGGTTGATTGATTCCCTGTTCTGGCAGTGCAAAAGGGATGGACACCAGGGGAATGAAATGCTCTGCAACTGGAGAGGCAAGGAGGGCACTCATGCTTTTTTATTAAAAGCCCGTGCACTGAGAATTGCTCTGTCTGCTGTGATTAACGGAGTGAAATAAGTGATTCTGTTGCAAAGGGGAAGCCCTCTGGGCGGTGCTGAGGTTTGCCCTGTGCCACAGGTGATCTTCAATGTGAGACAGCAGGTGAAAAATATCTCTCGGATAATTTAGAGGATGATAATGTGTTGCATTCACCATGCTGAAAACTGCGTGTAAATCAAATTGCCCCCACAGTAGATTTAATGGTGTGGAATCGTTGTCTTCATTCTCAGCCTTTTGTCCTTTACTGTGTTGCCATAATTCAAGGAATTATGTGAGAAAGGCGTTGCAGACATCAGGTGTTACCCAAGCTATTACTTCTTCACGAGAGGTATGTTGCCCTGCCTACTAAAGTCTCTAGAAGCCTGAGCGTGCTGAGCACAAGCCTGGTGGTAAAAGGATGGAAAAGCACTGTAAATCTGTAATTTTCCATTTGGAATTATTCATGGGTGTTACTCAAGTCACAAACAGGAAACTCGTGTATGAAGTCAGCTCGACACAGGCGTTCATTTGTGAAGAGAGCTCAGTCATGTGAAGGTTTGCCATATGGTCTCCCCCAGAAGAAGCAGAGATCCAGAGCCATATTTCCTGCTGGTGTACACAGGCCCGGATACATTGACTTTAATGAAGCTGCAGTTTACATGAGCTCAAGGTTTGCCCTCTGTCCTTTGAGAGGTTTTGTTGTTGTTTCTCTACTGACCCATTTATTCTTCCTTGAGTTGGTTAGAATGTGGTTATATACACAGGCTCATAATCTCTCCCCTACAATTGTTTTGGGTTTTTAGGTCTCTTCAAACCACGATATGGATATCTCACAGGGGATGCTGGATATTTTGTGCTTTTCTTGATATTCAAGAGGATTCAGATGTTTAAACAATGATAAGAATAGGGATTGAAAGTATTACTAATATGGTAATAATGGCTACTATAACATATTCAGATTAGGAGGGACTTGTTTCAGAGGTCAAAATATCTTGTAAGATTAGCAGTTCCTGTATTAAAAATGAGCAGTAAGTTATCACAATGGGTTCTGTTTGCCTCCCTCCTAATCTTCCAGCACTGCCTGGTGCCATATGTTTATTTTTCAGAAGATGCTCCACTTCTGTACTTTCTCCCTGGCACACCTTTTCTGCCCTGTGTTACTTGAGAGCACTGTGAGAACAGGGTGGCTTCTTGGGCTGAATGAAGGGTTTCTCTCATCACCTCACGAAGGTGGGCAGTGGGCAGAGGGCTGCATGTTGAAAGCTCTGGCTGCAGGAGCTCTCTATGATCAGTCAGTGCTGCCTGGATGCAGATTATGCCTCCAAAAGCCAGAGTATTCAGAATGTATAAAGTTAGTGAATTTTAGCAGTTTATGAAAGGTCTCATAGTAGTCTGAGGATGGAGATGCAATGAATAATAACTACAACTTTCTTGGAATGTGATGGGACAATTCCACATATTTTTATAGCAAAAGATGGAAATGCCTTAGTTAGTCCTCGGTTAAACCTGCAGGGACATTAAAGAATAAGATTACATCCAAATGCATTGACTTCTGTGACGATTCACTACAATTTTTCCTGACCTGCTGGTTGGACAAGACAGCAAATAGCCAGCCAAATGTATTTTAAGCCATATCAGGTACTCGACGCTCAGTAATATTGCTACTAAATATTCCTGTCCTTGCCTAGGGACAATTGCCCAGGATGTTGATTTCCAAAGCAGACAAAAACTAGCACACAAAAGAAAAATCTGTGCTGTCTTCAAGTGCAGCTTTTTAATGTCAAACATTTGTGCCTGTTCAGCTCTTAGCAAGCAGTGGGCTTGCTAACAAGGTTTGAGAGTATGTAGAATGATTCTCACTCATAAGATACTTTCTCTGAAGCACACCAAGGAAGAATTTTTGAGATGAGAAAGGCAGAACCACGTGCAAGCATGAGTCCTTGTTAGTGCTGCAGCCTTGTGCTCTGCCAAGTGTAGGAAGAGACTGCAGGTGAGAAGAATGAAGAGCTGAACTGCATAAACCCCATCTCTGATGCTGGCACCTGGAGAAGGTGACACCAAAATGAATGGAGTCCTGGGGAGGGCTTTAAATATCCGGGGGGGGGGTTTAAAAGACAGATGGCAGATGTGGCCCTTGGGGACATGGTTTAGTGGTGGGCTTGGCGTTGCTGCGTTAACAGCTGGACTCAGTGATCTGAAAGGTCTTTTCCAGCCTCGGTGACTCTGGGATTCTCTGAGTCTCTGGGATTCCCAGAGTCTGTGGTTCAAACCACACCTTCCACGCAGCACAGAAGAGCAGGAAGGGCTGCATGCTGGAAGCTCGCTCTGGTGGTAGAGCTTCCCCAAGTCCTGGGTGATCAGTGGACCTGGGCAGGCGAAGCAAAGGAAACAAAAGGATCACAACCGGCATTAGTGAGGAACTGTCTGAGACTATTCCTAAGCAGCTCCGTGCAGACCCCTGAATGGGAAAGCAAGCAGATATTTCAGGTCTTGTAACCCTGTCAACACTAGCAGCAGGTTAAAGAAAACATGGACTAAAAGACCTGTAGGTGACTGCCACATTGCTGTGGTTTAACCGATGCCTCATACAGCTGGCACACCATCCACACCAGGAAAACCCTGACTTCTCTTCTTAATGACACTCTGCAATACTACAACAACAGTAACTTTGAAAATTTGCCTATAATTCCAGTTTTACTTTTCTTGTTTCTTTTTCATTCTTGAATAATGAAGCTAACCTAATAATTCCATTTTCTCTCCCAGGAAAAAGGTGTCTATTTGGATGTGCAATAATTCAATATTGTTTGCATCTTGCACAGATCCAGGGACAAACCAGCTTTACTATTAAAATAAAAAGGTGCATTTCTTTTCCTCCTTGTTTGAATAGCATACCACTAAGCTGATCAGTTTTTGTAAAATCTAAACAAGTGGGGCACAAAATAACCACTTACATATTTGTTCCTGGTGTCTGAAGTAGCTGAGGACATCAGGGTTAGAAAATAAGTGAATTCCTCACAATTAAGCAGTAAATGTACATGTGAAATCTAATTATTATACAATATTTTAACCAGATGGGTCTGTCTTGTCTTCTGACTACAAAAAAGGTTGCCACAGTGCTGAGATCTCATGACTTCCTTTAAGCTCTTGACTCTCCCCTGGGCAGCTGTAAGGATTTGGAAATGAGAGCTGTGTACTTCTGTGGTGTGGCAGGGAACCTCGTTTGTTTCCACGTCTTCTCTGTCATGATCCTGCTCCAGCACCTGATCCAGGCTGGTAGGAAAGGGGGTTCTGCAGCTCTGCTTGCCTGGTATGAAGCCACTGCTAATCAAACATCTCCCTTTGTGGGGGCAGGTAAATCCAGGATCTACTTGGAAAGTATATTCTAATGCAAATTAAATACAACTTGTTTGAAGTTCCATGGCAGTCTCTAAACTGGAGGAAATGTTGCACATCATGCCTGTGTGGGTAATTCTGGGTCCAGCTTAGCATGAGCAATTGGAAACATATGGTGACAGTGTTTGTGTCAGAGTTTTACTTAGAAATCAGAAATCACAGCAAAAGTTACCGAGGAACCTCAATTCACATCCAGATTTGGACTTAAATTTTGTGTCTGCTATTTCCACCCCTATTTGCTTTATGGTCAACCCAGTAAAACAAAATTAAACAATAAATCCTAGTTCTCTGGGACATCTATTTTTAGAATCAAATGCCTTTCTTACACTTTAAAATGCTTTCCTATACCTAATATATCAAGTATACTTGGACTGAAGAAAACTCTTCTGTGTTCATTATAAATCAAGTGGGAAAACAGAAACTCAGTATATGCTGCGTTGTGATCGGGTGAAATGAAGTGTGATGGCAATACATGGAAGAATTAAACAGAAAACATTAAATTCTGGCATTCAGAGAGAAAACAGTGGAAGTTATTTGTCACCCTTTCCATGCTGTGAAAGGTCAAACGCCAGACTGGTCACAAGACAGAGACTGGTGTTATTTGGAGGACACCAAGAAGAGAGAGTGACTGTATGTCCTTTATGACCTGCAAACTGAAGGCTCTGAAGAGTCAAGGAAAGCAAAGAGTGTGACTGAGCTGCTCTTCTGGTGAAGCTAACTAAGGCCGTGGTGGTTTAGGGAGTTTTCTGACACTATTTGCTTGAAGCTTTTCAGGGCAGATGCTTTGGTTAAGTTCACCAACTTGTGACCACTGATGTGCCGCCTCATTCAGATTTCATGCTGAGGCAAAGACGCAATGGAAGCATCTCATTTTTTAGAGTCTATTTAAATAAATGCCCTGCACGTGCCTGACTTAAGTGGAAAAGCTGGGCTGTGAATTTACAACACACCTTTGCATGCAAGTTAGAACTTCGTGTATTCTTTCAACCTGGTTCTTAAGACAAGATTTTCAGGCAACATGAAAATTGAAAACTGTGGTAAAGTTGTTTCCCTTATTTCAGAGCCCTCATTCTCTTGAATGAAATTATAAGTTAATACACAGATTTACTGCCTTTATTTTCTTATCCTTTTGGCTATAGACACACAAAAAAGGTCATACTGTTCATTTCAATTGGTTTTTTGTGGACCTTGGCTAGATTTGTCTTTCTTTGGGCCTTTTCCTGGACTAAAGTAGGAGAGTTGAAATACACCTTCCAGAAGAAAAAAATTCCTCCTGCAATTCCCATGATTTTCTTGAAGCTACTGAATGAGATGTGGGATTGTTAACCACAAGAGTCAGGCAGAGATGTCTTTCTAGAAATGCACTAGGGATGGGAACATATATTTTCATGTGGCTATTATGTCAGGAGCTGAGACAGCCAGAGGCTACTGGCCTGAGCAAATGAGCAGTGACTCATGGATGTTCACTGACATTTGTCATAATGTGAGCAGACTTCTTAGGAACGCTTATGGTAAAAAATCATCCAGTTTAAAGAAAACGAAGATGAAACTAACACCTGCTATAACCCATGCCATTGGCTAAAAGCAGTCCTATAAAGAAATGCTGCAGTGCTTCGACAGGAGTAAAAAAAAAAGTATACTCCCATGACAGACAGATATATGTCTCTTTGTCTTACTGCTCATGTCAACCCAGGAACCAGAGATAACTTCTGAAATCATAGCAGAAAAGGAATTTCTCATCACTTCTGCTTCACTTGTAATATTTCAGTCTCATAATATTTGCCTGTCATAGTATTAGGATGCTGTAATGATTGATCAGCTAAGGTTGATAAATACTCATACCTCAGGAAGAAAGGCACCCATAGCCCTGAAACCAAATAAACTCACCACCAGAACCAGGGTCCAGTTCTGGTTTTCTGTCTCTCTGATGCCTAGCAGGAATTTGTCTCGTAAATGTCATTTTGATAACACAAGGTGGCTCTTGCTTTTGTTGCAGGTGCCAGGTTGTTAAAGCCACATATTTTGGCTCAGCAAACAGCCAATGCTTCGCTAGAAAGCCTTTCTGTGGAGCTCTGCTCTCTAAACAGATACAGTGGCTGGCCTTTTAACTGTTTGGAAGAAAAGCTGCAAGAATTACCTGTTCTCTGAGAATGTTTTAGTATCAGGGCTCCTTTCTTTAGGGCAGGAGATTGAGAGCTCTGAAAATCAAGAATTTTCTGTAGCTTACTTACATTTTTTCATTGAAATGAAAAGGATATGAAAACTAGCCTAATTTGTGAGCTTTCCAGTGTTGGTTTTATTTTTTCTTATTGAGAGAAAGTTTTAGTAGTGGATTTTGAGAGCTTTTTGATTTTGCTTTTTCAGAGAGGGTCTAGTCTTTCCAGTTTCTGAAAATTCAGGCAATGTGAAAGATTCTGTCTTTTTCTCTTACATTTCATGAAGCCTAAAAGTACTTTCTGTTTGCTTTGAATTTCAAATATGGCTACCATGAAAAAGCTGTTCCTCTTGGTTCTGTCTTTCAGAAATCAAATCTTCAGAAATAACTCCATCTTGAACCGGCAGGTCCAGAAACACACGCAAAACTTGAAGAGGCACAGGAGAAACCAGCACGAAGCCGTGACCCTTTTTTCTTTAATTTTCATCCTTTCATTGAGCACCCAAGGATGCAACCTCCATGTTTCCTGTAAGGTGACAGACAGATTAAAGCAGAGATGAAGCCTCGCTCTTTGTAAAGGTACAGTTTTGTAGGACTGTAGACAGATGGCAGGAGACAGGGCATCTTTCTACTCACCTTGCACCCCTCTCTCCTTTCCCATGGTTTTTGTGGGAGCAGTGTTAAAGAACTGAAGAGTTCACAGAGGGGGAGGCAGCTGGGAGGCTGAGATGTGCTGAGCAACCTTGTGTGTAGCTCCTCCTATCCTTCTGCAGCTGCCCCTCTGTTGCTTTCGCTGTATTTTGACTCCATGAAATGTTTTGGAGGTTCTGCTTCGTTGTTCTCCTGTGAAGTGCCCTGAAATGTTGAATTGCTGCCCCATTCCCCAGGGCCGTGGGAAGGAGGTCCTGGTACTTCCTATCACCACACTGAACAGGTAACCAGGAACAATAAATGCAGGAGAGGACAATGGAGGTGTTCCCTTCAGGCAGGTTTTGTTCTGAATATCATCAATTAAAGAGTGACTTACTCAGCGACAGCTTGTGCAGGCTCCTGCTGCTCTAAAGGCCTCTGGCAACATTTGTAAATTTCTGGAGCTTGAAAACATCCCATTGTAACACATCTTTTCGTCTCTGATTTAGGATATGACCTTTTGGCTCGGTGTGGTCCCTGATAGCAGCATCAATCCTGCCACCTTCAAAACAGCTGTTTTGATGAGCATAAATAGAAGCTGGTCTCTTAGAATTCTTTATTTTGTCTGTGTGCATGTTTTGTTAGGAGGAGAAAAAATAAATAAATAAAAAATCTGCGCATATATCTGAATGTCGTGTACAGTGATTACATGATTAAAATTCTCTCAGAATATCTGTCTGCATTTCTGACTTGCACAATGTAGCCTTAATGGCTTGTAAGTGCTGAATTTTGTCACAGATGAAACGAACACAAGAAGTGCAAAGCTTGTTAACATGAGCCAAGCCTGCCATTTATCTGATATTTTCAGCACGCTGAATGTGAATGGCAGTTTTGCTGCCATTATGTAACTTATTTTAGACATATCAAGTGCCAATTTTCTTTCAGATCATAAAGAAAGGCCAGAGAACAGGAATTTAGTTGTTCTGTTGATAAAGCTTGTCCTAGATCATCACGAAAAGGAGCTGCAACAAAGCAAGGTTGCTTGCTGCACACAATGCAATAAATAGCAGTTCATGTCACAAGTGACAGAATTAGAAGCCAATTCCTGCTGATGCCTCTTATCTATGCACCGAAGTGTAATTGGATCAAAGTGATGGGAGCCACAGGGAGGTACAGATACACACTTTTGTGACAGACTGCTGAGTCTGGGGGCTGTGCTGGAATGCACAGGACCAGGAGAAGACAGGGATGGACAGAAAATTTTCAGTCAGGTGTGGGATAGAGACCAAGTATCCTTACGCTCCTGTCGTGCAGGAGCACCCACGGTGTAAAAGATCACTGACTCCTGCTTGGTTTTGGATTGGGTATTTATGTCCCTTTTTGTCCTGCACTTTGTGCAACACAGAGAGGCTGCAGGATGAGTGTTTGGCTACCTGTCTCTGAAAGTGACGGTATCAACCCACACAATGTACTCCAGACACTTTGCTTGCTGATTTTGGTGGTGGGAGAGCAGGACATCATTATTCAGGCCCTGTGGCTTTTTTAATCCTGGTCCTAGGAGAATTGCTAGGAGAATTTAGAAGCCTGAGAGTGTTTCAGGTGCAATGGCTGGAAGGTAATTTTTACTATCAGTGGTATAACTCAGGAAGCTGGACTGGTTAATGATATCTTTGATCATTTCCTCCCTCTCAAATTTGCCTTCACTCTCTGAGTCTGCGCGTATGGCTGTGTGTACACTCACATACAGGTGGCTGAGGCTTACATTACCCTCCAGTGGGAAGGATGTGTGAACAGAAGGTAGAAAAGTGGCAGCTGAACTCAGCGTAGCAGCAACATGAGCTACAGGTTGGTATTGGCAGCAGCAGTAAGATTTTGAAGAGGTAGGAGGAAGAGAGATGTCCCATAAGGACTCAGATTCCTGCTCCTGGGGACCTGTCTGAAGTTTTGTCGTGAGCTTTCCTTTTGAGTGCCAGGTGTGAAGAGTGTTTCAATTTTCTGAATTCAGCTGCAGAAAAAAATAGGAGTTGAGCATTCAGGAAGCACGAAGAACCAAATAAACCAAAACCACTCCAGAGACCAAACCAATAAGAGCAGTTTGCTCACTCCAAAACTCTCTGCAGACTTCCATGGGCTGTGGCTGGAGCCGTCAAATCGCCCCATAAATGACAATACCAGGTCTAATCTAAAGCTCTTTCCTGACAAGGTACACGGTTTTCTGGGTGCAAGAGAAACAGAAAATGCGATTGATTCCTGACACAGTGCTGTGGGACACTCACATAAACTGCATAGTGGAACACTATGCAGAATTAGGGCCTGTGAACCTATCTGCTGTCTTATTCTGGAAAGATGTTGTAAGTGATGTCCTGAGGGTCAATTGTAGCAGGAGATAATGTCTTGTTTAATTACTTAAATGATAAAATGGAAATGTTGTGCTAATCCAGATGGTGTGGGGCTGGGAAGGGCTGCGAGCATGATGGGTAATGGGTTTAAAATTAAATATCATTTTGATAAATTGCAGAAAGTGCATGGTATCAGCAAGATGAAATCCAGTAAGAGCAAATGCAATGTACTATTTTAGGTTTATTTTAAAAAAATGTGAACAAAGAAAAGTTGGGTGACAGAGATGCAGAGATCACAGACTGAGTCTGCATCAGCTGTGCTGTTGGGGAGGAAGGAGGAGGGGAAGGCAGTTTTAATTAAAATATCTCTTCAAAGGAAGATCAAACGTTGGATGTAGAAGGAAATAATGCCTGGGCACCATTGGGGCCAGGGCCAGGCTCTGTGTCCCAGTGTAGGCAGAGGAGTGCAGGAATGTTTTTTGCAAACTGGAGGAGGGAACACAAGGAGTGAGGACAGATTTACGGAACAGGGCCTGTGAGGGAAGGTTGAATGAATTAGCTGTGTTCACCTTAGCAATATGAGGCTGAAGGGAGATGAAGAGTAGCTGTTTTTAAGAACTAAAATACTCACATAAGGAACAGCAATAAACCATTCGGTATGACCTCTACTCGGGGAAAGTTAAAAGAAACTTCCAGCTTAAAAGAAAAAAAAATTATCTGATGAGAGGTTGGGTAAAACTTTTTACGCTAAGGATAGGTGATCAATAAAAGGAGGTACCTGGGGAAGTTAAGAAATATGTTTTTCTGGATGCTTTAAGGAGAAATAATAGTAATATCTTGTAGATACTTAGGCAGACTTTAAAATTACCAAATTATTCTTCAGGAGAGAGGGAGAAGGGACTACCTGGAAATAGTAATCCTCTCCTGCAAGAATCTAGGGATCAGGGAAGTAGAAGCTGAGTGTACAGATCCATAGCCTCTACCCTTCTGAAAGCCATGCATTTCAAGAAATCTCCTAGCTTTTCTGGAGACCTGGTGTATCAGTTACGTGCTTAGGAATATTCTCCTGTATTAAGTGGGTGTTCAGGTAGCCAGAAACACATAGAAGAGGTGTTCTGAAGAAGTAATAATGTAATGAAAGTGTAGGCAGATAAACATGGTAGATACAGCTTTAAAATTCAATTATTTCCTTTTTCATTAGGAATTTGCTGATGTTTACAATGAGGGTAGCAGACAAGACAGCCTGTAAACAGCAGTTTGTATCCATCACACTCTTTATATTCTTGCGTTTCTTCCCCAAAGACCTGTCAAAGTAATATGTGTTCAATCTTTTGGCAGCTGTGCTCTTCCCTGCCTTGCATTATCTGAAATATTTTCATGCAGAAAAAACTTTACTTTTCCCTTTTGGTTCCCTTGGAGTTTACAAGTCTGGTTTAATAGATCACAATTAATATATGGATTTTAAAACCCTGAAAGATGTTCTTGGCTTGGGGCAAAGGGTTGCAATTGGATGACTTCTCTGAAATCCCTTCCAGCCCTACTTTTTCTCTGATTCTATGTTTATCTTTTCCTGACTCAAACATAAGAAATTCAGAGAATATTCCTGAGCGTGGAGTTTACAGTACAGAGGTATTGGTATTTTCGTGTACAACACGGTGGGATTTTAGGTCTAAATAGAGAAAAACACAAGGGAAATGTTGCTTTTCTTCCGTTTGCAACTCCCTTGTCAGAAAAAAAAAAAATAAAGGGTTCTCTTACAGCAGGGAGTAAAGCAACTCCACCGTGGTTTACACTATAGGGGAGAGGAAAATTCCTTCCCCTACAATACTTCAGGACACATAGGGGGCTGGAGAGGTTCCTGTTTTTGCTGAACCTTTTCTTTCTTTTTTTATTTTTTTTTCTTAATTATTAACTGTTAATCAGAAGGAGTAGACAACATGAGCTGTAGGGCTCCTCTTTCAGTAGAGGAGTGTATTGGTTCAACTAGGCAAAAAATTTCAGATTTTGGATTTCTTTAAACGTACAATTGTTCCATTTTCTTATTTAACATGGTAGTGACAGAGAAGAGACAAGGTGTCAGAAATGGTTTCTGCTCTGCTTTTTGATAAGCTGAATTTTCTCTGTGAGATTTCCAGGCAAAAGCTCTCATTTCACAAGAGCTCCAGATTTGTACCACGCTGACAGAGGCAACATTTGATCTTCTATTAATTAAATCAGATATTTTCTACTTTCATCTTCATCTAAAGGCAGACCGAAAGGATCATTCTTCTATTTTGTTAGATAGGAAACAGTGTGTGAAAAAGAGGAATCTTATCTCTTGTCAACCTCCTTAAAAAAATTGATCTTTGGTGTTCCTTTCTAGCCTTTCCTACACTTCCAGGCAGGGACAAGGTCATGGATCTTTACCCTTCCTATACAACAAGAAACGAGCTTTGTGGTCACAAACGTACAGCCTCTGGGGGAGTACCTGGAATACAGCTAGGAACGTGGTAATGTCTGGAGATACTGAAATGAGTGGTCTCTGCACTTTTTCCCTAAGCAGAGGTCTTCTGCAGTCTCAGAGAAGTGTATAAATCAGCCTGGAACGTTCTGGAAGGATATTTTTATGTGGATGGTCCCCTTAGAATAGGGAACTATACAGAAAAATGAGAATTCCATTTATTTACCACTAATAATTACAATCCTCTACTTTTATTTTTGCAGAGAAGCTTTTGGATCTTTTAGAGTCCTAGGATCATCATATTTTTATTTTAGTACCGGAGGAGCAATTGGTGTGGTGCTGCAAAGATATTCCTCCTTTCTAAACAAAGAAAAATGGAGCTAAATTTCCTGAAATTATTTCCCAACAATTTGCCTGCTCGCCTGTGTTAGCAGGAGTGCATGGATTTGTTATTTTCTGGTAACTTCGTGGATCACTCTTTGATGCTTTCCTCCCTGCTGTGGGTCTTACAGGTTCTTGTGAATCTCTGCCTGTGGCACAGCCAGGCTGCAGGAAGGGTACAGATCTATCAAGCAGCCCAGAACAGAAAGGCCTGGGTGGATAAAAACAGGTTTTCACCTTTTTCTGAGGATGTGTGCACCCAGCAGTCTCTCCTGCAGCCCATAATCCTGAGCTGACACCTCCCAGCTACCACAGTCATGGTTTACATAAGAGAACCACTTGGTTTTCTGTGTTCTCTGCTTTATGATGTGCCAGGACCCAGAGTACTGCCTTATCTTCCTGAGTTACTACCCTCAGCTCCAGTGAGGCTAAAGCAAACCTAATTACATCCTTAAAAGTACCCAACCCTCTGTTTACAACAAATCCAGACATAGCTGTGTCTGCACGACAGGCTCTTAGAAGGTAAAATAGAGCTCAGGATCAGGGTTCATTAATTCCAGTCTTTGCTATTAGGACTCAGGCTGAGGAAGTGGGTTACTGAGCAGCTGAGCAGCAGAGAAACACATTTTCATAAATTGTTCTGTTTGCAAGGTTGTGCAGATACATTTCTTAGTACAGAAAGGGACATTGTGGCAAGAGGCGCAGGGATTTTCAAAGTTGTGTTTGTGGAGGAAGGGAGACACAAAAACGAAATAGTAACAAACTCTCATTCTTTTCTGTAGCTCATCTACAGATGGTCTGTAGTAGCATTTCTTTTTTTTCCCTTTGATAGCTTTTTAGCTATTTTCCTCTGGTTTTGTTTGTTTGTTTTGTTTTGTTTTGTTTTGTTTTGTTTTGTTTTTATACTTGAAAGTCGGGAAGCTTTAGTCAAAACTCTGGTTTCTCCGGTTCATTTTCAAACAAAGCAAAAAAAACCAAAGAAGTTTGACCTATCCCACCAATCCTTTCACATTTTTAAGAAAAGCAAGCACTTTTCTTGGCAGTTTTAGTAAAAGGTAAGTATTTGTTCAGTAGTTTAAGTAGTGAGTATGTAGGAGGAGTTTGAGTAACTTAAGTGTAACTTAAGAAACTTTAGAAAGAAAGAAGCATCAGCTAAAAATTCAGCAGTTAGACTTTCTCCTGTCCCAAATATACTTTGGATGAAGAGAAGTGTTTAGTTCATACACTTTACCCTGGAAATCTAAAATAAAATTTAAAAAATAGTAAAAACATAAATCCAAAGAACTAACTGTGAGAAAACCAGATAAAATTCTTTCTGATTGTGACAGTGAAAGAAATACAACAGAAAATTCGATTCAAAATGGTCTTTTAATAAAGTGGACTCTTTTGCTTCTTTTGGTCTGATTTCTGATTTTTCTGCCAACTGAACTTGACTACAGCAAGTGCTGGATATGCATTAGCAAAAATGCCTGAAAATAATAGGGATAGCAAAGCAGTGTTCACACACTGACACTGCAGCTAATATTGGATGAGAGGGTTCAATCAGCAGAATTGGAAATGTGCATTTAAAAGTGAAAATCCCTCTTTAGAGCTGTTGTTATGAAGGCATCATATGAGGTGGAAAGCCATAAGAGACAATGAAGGTCTGGTCTGGCCGTGGATCTGTGCTCCAGAGAGAAAAAGGAGGTTGGTCTCATGAGTACAGTACTGTGCTTGCTTTGGACTATGCAGAAATAAATCTGGCTATTTTGTTATTATCATAAATCAGCAACTCAATTTCACATCCCTCTTTTTATGCTAGGTATACTTTTTGGAGAATCAGGTGCCATAAATCTGTACTATAATAATGAAAGGAATCTGTCCCTTTATTGGCTTGTAAAGAACTTAAAAGATATCCATGGTCTACTTGAGTTTAGGAAATTATGACTGAATTCTGCTGAGACAGGGATTACTAGACAAGGAGGCCACTGATCAGTCACAAAAAAAAGAGAAGAGCTCGGGCTTTCCCAAAAGAGATCTTGGAAGGAGCATAAAGGGTCTGCTGACAATATCAGCAAGATGCTAAAGAATTCCTGCAATTAATGGTGTTTCTTCCGCTCTCTCGGAGCGCAAGCCGCAGCTGTGGCTCTGCTCACAGTAATCCGGAGTTCTGAAGCAGCGAATTGCAGGGCACTGCTGCAAGCCCAGCGTTTAACCCCGAAGGCAGCGCAAACACAAACGGAGTTTTCCCGGCACGGATCTGTCCTGTCACGTCCAGGAGCCACCAGCTCCAAAAGTGTCAGAGACTCCAGCAGGTACAGCTGGAAGAACTGCAGCCCTGGCAATGACCTTCAGAAAAAATAAAGGCCTCTCAGGAGCCACGACGCTCCCGCCCCGGCATCCAAACCTCTGCCAGGATGAAACCCGGCAGTAGCTGACCTAATTATAGGACTAAAATCTTGTCCTTTTGTTGGAAATAATATAACTTCTAATTTTTTTTTTATTTTATTTATTTCTCTAGTCAGGCTTGATTTGCCTTTGCCTTTGGGAAAGGAATTTTAAAGGATTTTTTTTAGGGGATGTTGCACCACTCAAAGGAGATGAGCTCAACATCTCAACAGACAGGGAATAGCCGAAAAGATACACAAAAAGATAAAGACGATCAACAAAACATCAACGACCATCAGCAAACATCACAAACATCTACCCCACACACTGGCCCCTGACAATTCCTGATTCTCTTCAAATACAGTGTTAGAGGGTTCTTATTTTCTTCCCGAGTTTCAGTGACACTTTGAGACACCAGATTTGGTAGTGGTTCGTGGTTTCATTCTGATGTCACTTTTGTAAAGCAAAGCACCCACGTGAAAGCAAGGAGATAAGGGGCATGCCTGAAAAGTGTAGTAACTGTTAGTTCCCAAATTTAGGACTGAAGCAGTACAGGGGCCCTGAAATCAGTAGGCTATTGAATGCTGCACTTAACTGAGGGCAAATAAGGAAAACTGCCTTCGGTGTGATTTTTTAACAATAGCTGCTGGCCTGAGGTGTCATAGGGACTAATTAAGAGACTAGTTATAGTCTTTCTTTGATACCTTGAATTTACATGTGCAAACGCATTTAACTCAATGGGTATTAGGATTCATGATGCACAAGGTATCTGCCTTCCTGTTCCCATCTTCCTGTTCTTTCCTTCACAGCTGCTGTTTTTTGAAAAAAAAAACAAAAAAACCCACCCTCTGGTTTTTTCAGTTTCAAAAGACATAATCTTGTATCTTGTAAGATTAGTTCTACCAGTCCATATTGACAGGAGTTTCATCACAAGTCTAAGCCAGCGGTCCCACCAGACTGGAAGGGTACAAATCTAACACATTTATTTCCTTCTGAGTGGGAAGCATAAAAAACTTAAAAAAGCAACCCATAATAATCATAAATGAGCCTTCCCCAGGGCTCTAATGAGTAGAAACTGCTCTTTGTTTTATGCAGATGTCAAAAAGAGCTAATACAGCAGATCACTAGAATAAGCATGTATAATAGAATTTTCATAGTCTGTTTACCTGTCTAATTGAATAAATGGATAAATCCAGACTGAACACTGTAACCTGCCTTCGCCAGAACTGCTGCTGGGAATAATCACCTCCATGTTATGTATGCTTTGTGGTTTAGCCTCTTAAAATAGATAAAAGGGTTGAGGTCAGGGGCTGAGAATAATGGAATGATATCACTTTAGCTATTTGAAAATGATGAGAAAACACAACTGAAAAAAAAAAAGAATTAGCATTAATAGTTTGAACCTTCTTGCTAGATGGTGCTATCAATTCTGACATTGCAATTGGTGCACTGTTCACAGAGTTTGTTTATATTCTGATGGACTATATTTAGTAAGACCCATCATCCTAAATCCTTCTCTATTTGTCTTTCTTTTTGCTGTTGTTGTTTTGGTGTCAGAGGCAGAGTGCTTAGATATTTGAGACGCCTTGTGTTTAATTTGTATAAGCTGCATACTGTATTTGGAAGACATGGCAAAATGGTGTGATAATTCAAATTCAACTGCTTTTCAGGTAGCAACTCATTTTTCTGACCACTTTACCATGTTTAGACAAGAACAAAGAACAAAGCACTATGTGAAAACACAATGTATGAGTGTCATATGTGTTTCTTCAGCGCAGTGATTAAACAACTAATTTTCTCTGTAGGTCTCAATGATAATATAAGCCTGAATGTTCTTTGGAGTGCCAGAGGTGAGGAGGAAGCATCAGACCTCCTGAGCCGTGTCCCTTGGAGAGATCTTCCAAATAATTCCACAAAGCATTGCTTTGAAACTGGATTAAAATTCAGTCTGACTGGGTACCAAAGTGCTCTGCTGTCCTGAATCTGACTGACCTGTCTGTGCAGGACAAAGAAAGGCGGCTGGCTTGTGTGCTTGCCCACACCTGGATCTCCAGCTTGTAAGGTGTGACCTGGTCAGAGCTGAAAATGAAACCTTTCTCCAGCCCTCTCCTTCCCTCACCAAAGGGCTTACAGCTCCACACTCCAGCAATTTGGGGAGGCACCTGGTCGTCACCTACTGATCTCCAGCTGGTTCCACCTACTCAGCTGAAAGCTGAGGGTGGATGGGTCCCCAAGGACGCTATAACTTCATCCTGGCTGTGTTCAACCTTTGCATTCAGTACAAAAACCAGCCATACGCGGATTTATGGAAGACAATGAACTCTCCAAAATTCCTTACTTTGACTTGCACTGTAGGCTATTATCACAGCCATTAATCTCATACCATCAAAAGGGTGAGATAACAGATGAGCTGGATTTTGTCTAATCTGCCTTCAAAGTAATGAAGAGTAATGACACTGACAAGGAAATTCTGCAGAGAATCCGCAGGGCAGCCTCAGCTTGAAATTGCTTGAGAAACTCGCACCCCAAAGCCTAACTGGCCACAAGGATTTCCATATCAAACAGCTCCACTCTGCTCCAGGTAATATTTATGTTACTTTTGGTCCAGTGGTTAAAATCAATGACAATTTTCCTGGTGAAAACAGCACAGGATTAAAAACTGCTGAGAAATCTTCCTGTGTCATGGGGTAACATGTCAGCTGAACGTGGAGCCAACACCGTGTGACAGGGCGCTTCAGGGGTCTGTGTGGCATCCAGCGTCACTTGGACCTGCAGCATCCTTTGCCAGCAGGTGTCACAGCTCTCAAGTCTGCCCCACCTCTGCTTTGCTGAAACCTGCAGCAGGATTCCTGGGATTGAGGCAAATGGGGCTCCAAGATGTCGTTTCTGCTGCAGTACTGAGATGGTGACAAACATGTTTTACAGAACCAGCCTAGAGACTGGAGATTATTTTAAAGTTACGAACAAAATAACAGAATGCTGAGTAAATCATGAAGTTGCTCACAGATATATACCAAACTGCAATCCTTTCAAGGTACACAGAATGACTTTTAACATTCATGTTTGTGGAGTTATAGTTTCCAGATGTTAAGAATTGAAACATAAACCATTTGTCATTTGCTCTTGACCTTTCCAAAGTCTTATTAGACATCTGGTATGCTCTGCCTATCACGTGTAGAAGAACAGAATTGTCCAGCTAACACAATTGCAAAATGCAATAACTGTTGAAATTTTTCTTTTATTTTTTAGAGAAGTGGTTGCAGTGTCATCATGTTTCTGTTGCTTTGAAGCAGAAATTTATCCAGCATTCACCTTACAGACTTCACAAGATGAAGACTCCTTTGTGTTGCTTATTCTCACAGGCCACATCTGTTTTCACTTGCACTACTTTAGCGTGCTAAAGAATTTGTTGTTATGTATTTTTATTCTTCTTTTCAAGGGCATTTTTAGATAATGTCTTTTCCCCCTCTTACTAAGGTTTGAAGATGTCAATTTTCTCTATTTACAGACCAAAGAGGGGATCTCTCATGAAAACTCTCCTCTCTTCACAGAGGGAGAGGAACAGAATTTGTCAGAATGGACTAGGTTTGCAAGGTATCATTCAGTATCTGCAAGGCACTGGTTACCTCAGAAGTGGATGTAAGAATACATAAAGTATTTTTACAAGTATTTAAATAAATTAAGGGTGCAATTAAGTAAAAATTTAAGCTGTGACTTTATCGTGAGAACTTAACTCCTAGCATTTTAAAATCCTTTATTACTAACAACCTGCTTGTTTTTCCCGTAAGCCCAGCTTATCTTCGTCCTTGGGGCAATCAAGACCTTGTTTTTATTCCCTTACGCTCTCCTCCTCCCCTAAACTGATTTCTTTTGCTACTGTTGTGGTGCATCTTCGAAATGCTCCTTGCTCTGACAGGGTGAAACCATTGCTGACTGCTGCTGCTGCTGCAATCTGCATGAGAGAGGATTTTGTGGTGGTGTTGATGTTTTTGCAACACCAGCAGATGGAAAGGAAGCTGCATTCACAAAACACTTAAAGCTACATAATGGCTCTTGAAAGCCAAAGCAGGGTGAGGAAGGGAGTGCACTCTGAGTGCTCTGGAAGGGTACATGATGTCTCTGCCAAATGCCAAGCTGTAGAGAGGTGCCAGCTGAGCAGGGGTCCGAGGAGTGCCTGTGGGACTCACACTGCCAGCAGTGCTGGTTGCTCTCCTCCTCATCCCACTGTGCTCCAGCTGTAGAGGGTTCAGCAGTGGCACTGACTCCAATGGACTGCACAGTGTGTCTGTCAGTCCCACCTAATCCTTTTCCTGGCAATGCTGGTGGGGCTAGAAAGAGGTCTATACCCTTTCTCCCTGTGCTGGGGCAGAAATGGATAGAAGAGATCAGGCTGCTGTCTTTTCCCTCTCTATGCAGGCAGTGAAATTGCTGTCTTGCTCTATACACTCAGTGGAAGAGGGCTATGACTCATTTCAAATCACAGTCCTTGAAGCGGAAGAAATCGAGTTTTTCCATGATGGCTTCTTTGTCTTAATTCTTTCCTTTTTACTTGAAGAGGCTGAGCATTATGTGGACAGTCAGATGTTTCACCATCTGCATAATGAGAGCAGGGGAGAAGGGTACAGGGCTCTTTTACCTATGGGGTTATTTCTCTGATTTTGGTGCAGAAGCAGAGCTCTCCTTAGGATTCTGTGCTTGCACAAGGTTTCCTCCGCACTGGAGAACACAGCACTCAGAGCAATATCCTTGGTGAGACAGACTTTCCCATACTATGTATAGATGGGTAGGCTCTCCCTCTTCTGGAGTTTTCAGGTGCATTCTGAAATGACATCTTTTCCTGCTTCCCTGGTTAAGACCCACCAAACTCGCAGCTCATGAAAGTAGTTCTAAACCATGAGAAAATGCGTGATACCTTTGAACAGGGTTGGTTTTCAGTCTCCACAAACAGTGTTGGTTTTGCACATGTTAAAGTCAAGCTTTTCTCATAGATACTCTGGTCTGGTTTAAGAAATGTCTTTGTTGCAAAGTGGTTTTCATTTGCAGAGGCCCTCATCTCTTTATCTTGATGCTGGCCCTTCCTTCCTTCCTTCCTTCCTTCCTTCCTTCTTTCCTTCCTTCCCTCCTATCTCCCTCCTTCCCTCCCTCCCTCTCTGCCTCCTTCCTTTCTTTCTTTCAATATCAGATGTTCCAATAATCAGTAGATCAAACCCAGGGCTTTTCTTGTAAGCACTGTGTTAGGTTTTCCCTTAGGGAAACTGGTGCCTGTTTCAAAAACTGGAAATGGACCTGCTCCATTTTGTATTTTGGGGACAGTGGAGAACATTGCTGGTGTAATGGGCGCTTCATTTTCACCCCACTTTTCTATTTCTTCATTAAAATTATTTCTCCAGTGAATTTTGAATCTCCCTTTCTGAATGAAGCTTTTCTTGCATTTGTTCTTTGAATCCAATCCACCATCAATGAATACCAGATTAATCATACTGAAATCAACAGTGCCATGGTGATTCAGAATAGATGGTGTCATGGTTCTGTCTGGAATAGAGTTAATTTTCGTATTGGTATCTGGTACAATGCTGGTGTTGGATTTCATATGAGAATAATGCAGATAACACACTGATGTTTTGGTTGTTGCTAAGTAGTGTTCACCTTAAGTCACAATCTTTTCAGTTTCCTAGCTCTGCCAGTGAAGAAGTGCACAAAAAGCTGGGAGGGAACGTGTCCAGGAGAGCTGAGCTGGCCACAGGGATATTGCACACCACAGAATGCCATGTTCAGGGTACAAACTGGAGGGAGTTGGCCAGGAGCTGCTGATCACTGCTTGAAGATAGTCTGGGCATTGGTTAGTGGGTGGTGAGCAATTGTATTGTGCACCACTTTTTTCTCTTGGGTTTTATTTGTCTCTCTCTCTCCCCACCCTTTATTTGTTTATTTATTTATTTATTTGATTTTTTTAAAAGCTGTTATTATTATTGTGGTTGTTATTACATTATCGTCATCCTCATCAACATCATCACCCTCTTGTGGGGTTTTTTTTTATTCCCCCCCCTCAGTTATTAAGATAATCTTATCTCAATCCACTGCTTGTGGAGATGAATTCAGTGAATTCTTTCTGGTTTACCTGCAAGGTGATGTATGCAATGTGCTTCTGGAGAGTCTTTTGCACTTTCTGCTCGTCGCGCTCTAATCTTGCTGTGCTCACACTTGTCTCACCTATGGGTTTGGTGTATAAAACATTATCAAAATGTGTGGTGCAGGGGCCATATTTTAGCATCTTTGGCCTAGAGAAAGAGTACATGATTGCAACTGTTGTCTTGCATTTACTCTTTTAGCTTAATTTGGTTTCAAGCTTTAAAATGCAGGGGCAGTGGGCTCCATTTTTCTCATGACTATAGGAGAAGCAGCTCTTTCTTTGGGTGCTACTCCTTTCTTCATTATTTCATGGATGTGGTTGAGTGTCTCCATGACAGACTGGGTCAAGAATATAAAAGGACTGTAGACCACCTAAGTATTTGAGGAAGAGAGGCCTCCTTCCTTTTAATTAGTGCCCACCGTACTGGTATCTCTGCTAATGTGTCGGTCTCTGCTTTAATGCATCCTCTGTGTTTGTAACTCTTCCAGGGCAGTGAGGAGTTTCTCCCTGGCTCTGTTTGTCCTCTGCCTCACCCAAGAGCAGGCTGTCACTGGTTGAACAGTGGGCCTTTCCCCGGTGACCTGGGAAGAGAGCAGCTGTGTGCACAGCATATCACCACTGGTGCCAGCTGTGTTGCCTTCTGGCCACAGAAGGGTTGGAAAAACACCAGGCAATTTTAACTTTTAATAAGACAAACCTGTGGCCTGTGGGTTCAATACAGGGCTCAGAGCTGGAGAGATTTTTTGCCCTGGGGGCTCTGTCCTACTTGCTCAAACACACGTTTTGGATTTCTTACTTTAGCAGCAGCGTGTACCTGGAGGGGTGTTAACAAAGCCCTTGCTGCAGAAGATATCTTGAAATGGCTATTGAATTGCAGTAAACAATAGTAAATGGAGGTTGCCTGTTTGGAAAAGTTGTGCATAGCCAAATCTTCACTGACAGAAATGAACACATGTGTTTAGCAAAAGACAGACAAAATCTTTTCTTAAGGCTGAAAAAAAGTCACATTTTGTATATATTCGTGATATAAACGGTATTATTATGTTGTCTATCCCCATTTTTCTTTTTCTTTTAATATTTAGCCAGGAAATTTTGCTTGCCCAGAATATTATATTAAGAGTGTGACTCTGGCACTCTGCTGTGCCTCTCAGCTTTACAAATGCTGCAGACCTCCAGCTGGGGACCTCAGGCTGATCTTTCACTTCCCATTCACTTGTTTGACATATCAATATCAGATAGCATTAGGGTCTGAATACTAAGAAATAATCCTCCTAGTAAATGTCTTGATTCTTAATTTTATTGAAACCAAGACATGGGAAATATTCTGGTGAACGGTTTATACAGAATTTGGGCAAGCAATCCCCCGTACAGTCATGAGCAGTGACTGCATCACTGATCTAAATGAGCAGTGAGATGCTCAAGTGACCTCCTTTAAAGGAGAGGCAGAAGTGTCACAGCATAACAGGTACACACTCCCCTGGGATGTGGGAGTCTTGGTAAAAATCCTCTTTTGCCTGATTCAGCAGGATTGGCTCCAAGGTGTCACACACCATTAGTGACTGCCTTAAGTGGAATATGAAGAACTCTGGAACAAAATTTTCTAAATATCTCAGGGCAAGGCCATTCCACACGGATAGGTCAAACAGATATTAGAAGTATAATTGCAAATTAGTTTTTCAATTCTCAGGGAAGAGTCCTACTGGCTCAGTCGCAGGTCTAGGAGGTATATAACACTTCAATAGGAGAAGCTGAAATGAGTTATTTGCAGAGCACCATAAATTAGCTTTATAAGATTACTCATCTAGGAGGCTGCAAAAGTAATGCAAGGAAAGTTCTTTGCTTTTGTAACAACTGGAAGGACTTGGTTTCTTTGTTTTCTATATTACTCCTAAAGTTCAGTGTTGTAGGGTTTCTCCATCCTTCTCTGATTTTATAAATCCAGTCTTTTACTTCTGTTAAAAATATTCCAAAACAAACATTCTTTTTCACTTGAGTGTTTCTTTTTACTGAAAAAAAAAAAGTAATTCAAGTAAATTTGAATTAAAAATATTTAAGTCATTTAAGACAATGAATGCCTTCACATAACTGAAGGCATGCACATTGGTGTGCCTTGGTGCATGATTTTACCATACTTTACTTATATATGTGTAATAGATTTTGCATTTTGTAGCTGCAAAAAATGTCGTTTGCATTTGCTAAGGGTTTGACCTGTAAGCAACATATGTGTTGACATAAACAAACAATGAAAATGACTTAGAAATAAAGAATACAATTGCTGCTGTACATCCACGTGAAAGATGAGAGAATCTGACAAAAGATAAAAATGTAACATCTCAGCACCTTTGCTGTATGGCTGTCAGTTGAAGAATTTTAAACCTTGTTGCTGTACACGGGAATGAGTGAAATCTTGCCAGAGTTTTGTTGCCTCTGCCGTATCTCTTTTTCTGCCTGCAGATACCAGGGTGACAAGAATATTCTCTGTCCCAGCACCTTGAGATAGCTCTAAATTCGATAAAAATGCAAGGAGAACACAAATTCTTTAATCTTACATATGGCATCTCTTCATAGAAGTAAGAAAAAGCAAGTTAACCCATGAATCATTGCAGATTTCTGTGGGAAAAAGACATTTGAGGCAAACAGATATTTTCTAAACACTTCTGTGAAAACTGTCTCTTGTAGGAAATGCCTCTAATGAGCTAGGAAATGGAGTGAGACATGGCATGAGAATAACTGCAAGGAATTCTAGTGGACTTATTTGCTGCTACTTCATGCAACTCTTTTTCCCAATTTACACTTGGTCACTGGTTTCATATTCCCTTTTGAAAGTACTCTCCTCTTTATAACCTATAAATTGGCATATGCAATGCATCTAGGTGCACTTCAAAATACTGGGACAATTTTTGTTTGCCAGAGAAAATGTTTCTGTATAATGTGCTTAATTATCCTAGTGATTTCTGAGCATCTTTTTCTTCTTTCTGCCTTTCTCTTTTCTTTGCCATGAGCCAGGATCATCTCTGATATCACACTGTTTGGTCAATGGAGTTATTTAGCATGCTGTGCCGAATTAGTCCCTGATAAGCTCAGATCCTGCTGATATCCAGCTCTTCATCGGTTTCCTGTGCTGTCCTTGTTGAGGTAATTGCCAGGCTTGACCACCTGTGAGAAGGGTGACATGCACTTGGAGATATGCCAGAATGGCAGTTTGGCACGGATTGAATTTGTTCCTGGTCTGGTGTTTGGTGTGTTCCTGGCTGCTCTCTGCAGAGCTGAAGAGTAAAAATACTTACTGAGAGTAAGAGGTAAAGCTGACCAAAATAGTGCATCAGGTCAGGACAGACTTGCCTGCTGTGAGGGGACCACGGGCAGGTTAGAATAGGTAGATTGTTGCTGAGGTGGATTTGAAGTAAGACATTTCTGAATATTACCAGGAAGTGAAGCTTCCCCAGGGGAGAAAGAGCAGCCCTTTCTTTCAGGTTATGTTGATTCACCACATCAGCTCTCATCACAATGCTGAAGCATTAAAGTGCTCTAAGAGAAGATTTCTCAGAGATTTGCAGCAGCAAATTAAGAGGTTTCTTCCTTCAGCTCTCTCCTTGGTCTTCTTCCAGAGACCACCATTTTCAGACCAAAACCAGTAAAGTATACTAGAATGTCAGTAATCATAGATGGCATGGAAAAGGGAAAACTGTGGATTTTAACCTAGGGTCTGTGGTGTAGCGAGGGTATAATTGCAATTGTTTTCAGAGTGGCCAAGTGGAATTATTTTTGTTTTTGTTTTGGAGGTTTTTTTGTGGGGTAGAGTTACATTCCACTGAAAAGAGCAAACAAAATATTTAGACATTTGCATCCTTTTCTCTCACCACAGCTATGCGGCACTTCTGGGAGCAGTTTTGGGAGGATCTGTTGAGACTGGGTGCAAAGGGAGTTTCTGGTGCAACAATTTAGGTGGGATGAGAGTTCATTTCCTCTCCTGTCACAGGGCAAAGCTCAGGAGAGTTTCTTCTTGTACAGTTTCTCTCCACTAATTCCCTTGAAAACTGCGCTTGCAAACCTGACTTTGTGCTCAACCGATGCCAACAGAAAGCTGTGTCCCCTGCCAGCTTCCAGAGCGATGGATGTGCTACAACAGGATCAGCTGATGTGAGGGAGTGGGTGAGACACGCTGCTGGACTGGGGCAGGGAGAGTAACAGCAAGAGAGGAATCCATACCTTCGTTGGAACCACATGAAATCACCACCCAGGGTCTTCCTGCATACTAAACTCTCTTCTACAGTATAGAACTTAGGTATTTAATTCCCCTTTTTCTTACAGTTAGTTAATTTTAGGCTGAATGGTATTTTTAACCCTTTTTATGCAATCACATACGAAAGTAATTCATCTAGGTTGAAATAAAATACTCCTAATCTAATCAAAGTCCTAGTCATGCACAGATTATTCCTAGGGTGTTTACTTTATCCAGTTGAATTGGTGCAAGGAGTTTGTGCATGTTAGGAGTGAAAATCAGTGGACCTGCACTGCAACAGAACTCACTAGAAGGAACTCAAAAGCCCCTGGACCCTTTCCTGTATCACTTCTAGGCACTGTTATCCTGACCCAGTGTCTTGAGAATGTTCTTATTAGAGACCTTGTGGAATTTAAGCATCAGATGTACCTAATCCATGAAGGACCTGCAGAGGGTATGATGAGACACAGACTTCTTTGTGCCCCATTCACCACCAACACATGGCCAGTGGAGCTGATCAAAATTACACTCGCTGAAAAATACAGCTTCATACTTCAGCTTTTTTTTTTTTTACTCCAGTATTCACCTCCTCATGACAAGAGGAGGAAAGTTCTTTATGCCATTAGAATTTAAAGTCTGGCAATAAGTAGGTACTTCCAGAAAAAAAAATATTGCCTAGGCTGGTGAGAAATGCAGCAGGCAAAACTATATTCACCAGGTCCCATATTTAGCTCTAACCCTGCTGGCTGATTTCTTAAAAATCCAACGAGGGCAGAGGATAGCATGAGCCCCACAGAGTGGGACCAGCGCCTCTGAGAGCTCTGGAAGCCTTAGCAGGGCTGTCAGAAACCCCCAGCACCCATCCACTCACTCTGAGTCCACACCTCACTCTTACAAAGGCTGCATCACATAGAAGCTGTTGTTTCTTCCCAGAAATCTCCGTCTTCTGCACACATACTCCATAAACCTGAATGCATGACAGTTTCGCTCATTTGCCCCCAAGACTGCCCATGTGAGGGAATATCCCTATCTAGAGTACGGATATGTTGGACTGAAGCCACTAGCTCTTGATCTGAGAGCAGGAATTTGAGAGCAATAGATTTGCAAGTGTATGCTTGACTAAGTAAAGCTCTGGGAAATGCAGGCATGAGTCACTCGGAACATGCCACTCGTAAGAAGGAAAATATGGAACAAAGTCTGTGTTGCATATTTTTAATACTCCACTAAGGCTTAATTTGAATAGACCTTGTAACATTGGGTGGGTTATGCTTTTTTCTTCCTTTTTTTCTTCTTTTTTTTTTCTGCCTCCAAAAAAAGCCTTATTTTTCACCACAAGTCTTGATTTTCCCAGGCTTGTATTTTGGTGCTTCATGAACTGTGGTGTTTGCTCTACTTCAATTGTTTTCCCTAATGTTCCAAAAACATTCTGAATTGTTTGAGCACAACTCTTGCAAACTGCAGCTATTTAAAGATTAGGTGTTTTCAGAAAATAATTCAGTAGTTGTTGGAGACTATGTGCTTTTGAAGCTCTGGCTCCTCACTTTCCCAGCCCATTCTTTGGAGCAATTCTGCTCCAAATGCTTTCTTATAAGCAGTATGAATTCTGGACTTTGACTGTTCTTGGGATGAAATTTTAACTTTAAGAATGCTATGTACACTATGTGATGGCTTTGAGATCCTGTTATCACAACCAAAATCCTGCTGCGTGTGGCACTGTTTAGGCACAGGGAAGAACACCTAAACAGAGAACACATAAGGGATTTTTGATGTTATGTGTCAGAATTAACACAGCATGTGCCAGACAATATGAACTTTAACCAGGTTCCATTCCCTTCAGTAAAGACAGAAAATTCTGTAAGTTTACAGAAGCAGTTAGTATTTTGCTGAATGTTAGCAAGTATCTAAACCTCTGTGGCATTGAATTGCTTCTGAGAATGTGATGGCCCAATTGAAAGTACCAGAATGTGTAATTTTGCAAAGGTGCTGTGACTTTCAGATCAGAGTATTCATGGACAGATATCAGACATAAAGAAGAATGGAGATGTCCACAAATACAATGATAAACCTTACTTGCAGATTTCAACAAGTAAAAAGATTGGATTTTTTGTTTCTCATTTGAAAAAATAAAACCTGTTAATTTCTCTCTGACTTTGGTCTTTCCTTCCTTTTAGAGCCGGAATAAAGGACAACCCATGCTGCTAATCCCTGTACAGAAATCAGGAATACAACTTTTACTTGAAAAAGTATCTGAAGAAAGATCCCACTCCAGGTCTTGTATATTAATAGGTACTGATAATTGGTTTTGAGCAGCTGGTGGTTTTACTGATGCACACTGCTACTTTCCATAGCTTTGCAGAGCATAACAGGAACAGGCTGAGCCTGCTGTTGAAGGGGTAGGAGCGGAGTTACCCCCAGCATTTGCACCCTGGCAGGTAGACACTTTCAGCTGCTTCCTGCTCCCTGAATCCATGCTGTTAGGGATGCAGGGTTCCCTGCACTGGTTTTATCTGGAATCGTGTTCGTTTTCTTCCCAGGGGCTGGTGTGGGCTGTGTTTTGGATTTGCGCTGAACGCCGTGATGAAAACACAGGGATGTTTTGGTTATTGCTGAGCAGTGTTTACACAAAGCCACACAAGGCCTTTGGTGCTCCTTGCGTTGTCCCTTCAGCCAGGAGGCCGGGGGTGGGCAAGGAGCTGGGGGGACACAGCTGGGACAGCTGACCCCGGCTGAACAAAGAGGTATTCCAGACGGCATCATGCTCTGCATGGAGAGCTGTGGGGAGGAGAAGGAAAGGGCTTACTTTCAGAGGCAGTGTTTGTCTTCCCAAGTCCCTGTTACCAGAGCCCTGCCTTGCTGGTGGTGACTGAACCTCTGCCTGTCCATACAAAGTGGTGAATGAATCCCTTGCCTTGTTTTGCTTGTGCTCACACCTTTTGCTGTACTTATTTAACAGTTTTTATCTCAACCCATGATTTTTCTCACTTTCACCCTTCCAATTCTCCCCCTCCCCTCCCTTCCCCGCCCCCGTGGCATGGAGGGAGTGAGTGGGTTGGGGCTGAGTTGCGGGGGGAAATCTGATAACCTCTGAGCTTGCCCCACAGGCAATGCAAAGCTTCATAAATCTCTTCTGGGTCTCCCTCAGTACCTAAACACATGCTTTGAAAGGCTCCAGGCCACAGTGGAAAAGACTTTCCTCAGGCATTCAAAAGGAATTGTAGAATTGCTTGAGGGAGTGGTGAGCACAAAGCTGCATCTGGAGGTCTCTCTTCACAGGAGGGTGTGGACTGGGATGAGGAGCCTAAGGACTTGGAATCTATGGAAAACCATTTATTTTATTTTACATCTTTTGTAACCTCTTTCTGAAAATAGACTTGATTCCCTTAGACTGCTTTATGATGTTTTGTCAGAGTAGTCTGGGTATCATGAAATACAAAAGTGTTTCACTTCCACGATGCTCAACACATTCAAATTTCATTATCTTCATTATAGAGGTGAGGCATAACAGGATCGAAACTGGAGAGTTTTAAAACCAGATTCTTGGTCAATCAAGGTTATGACTCAAAATGTGAGGCAACATCCGTCAATCCACAAAACAAACAAACAAACCCACAAAAACACACAAAAAAGGGAAAACCCAATCTAAATATGACAGTTTTTTCCCCATTTGATCAATTTGTCTTACAATTTGATGATAACCTGTAGTGCTGACCTCTGCAGCAAATGGAAGTGACTCTGCATTTATCTTTATGTAGCACTGCCGCTATTCCTAATTTTGGAAAGTCAGCTAGTGATTTCACAGAAGCTGACAGAGAAGAGTTTATACAAAAATTATGATCTTCTGATTAAAACCAGAATAACTTCCATATACGGAGTGGGAATAAATTAACATTCTGACACTTCATAACCCATATGTGATAGTGCAAACTTCACTGTTACCTAAAGAATGTGTGTCCCCCCTGAGCTGTACTATGTAATGATTCAAACCTGGGTGAAACACTAGACAGCCATATTGGAGCACAGTTGTGTAAGAAAAACCAAAACAAAAACCCCAAAAAACCAAAGAAACAACAAAAAATAATCACACAAAAAAATCCCCAACAACAGCAAAAAATGCAACCAACAAAAAACCAACAAACCAAAACAAACCCTCAAGAAGAATTCCTACCATATTAATTTCTGATGTTCTTTGTTACAGGGCTAGATGCTCTCATGCATTTATCAGTAGACAAGAACATTTTCAAGGATACACCATGCTGCACTTAAACGAATCAGAAAAGGACGAGTGCCAACCATTTTCAAGATACGATTTCAGTTAAAAAAAAAAAAAAGCATTTTGTGCGCAGCTTTCACAACAGCAACGTGTTTGTTTTTTCAGTGTTCTTTAGACATGCTCCAGCTATGAGCATTGCCACAAAGACAGAGGTGGCAAAAGAGAAAGAGCCAAACTTGGGGAAGGGTTTTTGTGTTCAGTCATAGGATCTGTCACAGCAAACACATGTTGGAGACTGGCATGCAGGAGGGTATCACTGTTCTTTGTCCCATTATTTCTTTTACTTAAGTGGCATAATTTAGTCTCGGGGATATTATATGTATATATGCAGATAGGAACAATATAGGGCAAGTGCAGCCGACCCTTTTTGACAGCCAGTGATGGCACAGAAGCTGCCTGAGAGGAGTTTCTGTTTAAGCAGTCAGCAGCCTCTTAAAACAGCCAAGTTAACATTTCTGTGCTCAACTAGGATAGCTCCCGTTAGAAGCTGAAAGTGGAACATAACATAATCCATTATGGATGGATGTTTGAGAAAAGAGTTGTTCTCAGCACAGATATACTTTGTACCAAGCAAACATGGGAGGCTCCTACATCCAGAGGGATGACTGACTTTGCTGAAGACAGGCACTGAGCCTGTGGCAACATAACAGAAGTATTAACTGAGAGGCATCACATTAACCTTGTTTTTTCACAGGGCATGAAAGATAAGGTCAAACAGCAAAAAACTACAAGTGAAGAGAAATCAGAAATGAGCAAAGGTTCAAAGAGTGGAATGAAAGACAACTTCTGTTTACAACGAAATAATCTTTTTCAAAGAAAACCAAAAAGAGACAGTTGCCAGACCTGCCAGTCTTTCCACTCAGAACTTTGTTCCTTGAAAGACATACTCCTTACGGAGGGGAGATGCAGACCCTCTCCCAGAACGGGTTATAGGTCCCCCAGGTGTGCACTCTTCCTGCTGGGAAAACACCTCAGAACTCAAATGGTTACGTTCTTTCTCTCAAGCCTTGAATACACTGTACCATATGAAGGGTTCACAGAAGACTCTGAGGAAAATAAACGAGGAGCAAAGGGAATTTTGTCAAACTTCTCCATACACGTTGCCAAGTCGGCTGCAATTGCGAGCAAGAGAGAAAGCAGAGGTAGAAATACCATTCTCTTTTCTGCCACAAGTTCTACTTTTTGTCTCCCCAGTCCTTATCCTGGCGTTGGATGTGGGGCGGGGGAGGAGGTTGCTGTTCTCCGTAGTGGATGGTTTTGATCTCGAGCAGATAAGGTAACAGAAATAGCCTAAAGCTACCAGTTTCTTGAACAATGGGCTGAGACAATGAGACACATTATGGGCTGTCTAGAGATGGTCATCCCGTTAATGCAGGAGGCAGCAGAAGCTTGGGTGCTTTTTTGAGGATTTGCAGCCTTTCCTCAAGAAGAAAGGGAGCTGCTGTTTTAGGCAGCCGTTTGGGAATGCAATGGGTATTTACTCTGAAGCAAGACTGTTATCCAGAACATTTCAAAATTAGCATGCTTTAAGGCAAGTTATGGGATCTGTTCCAAAAGATCAATAAATCATTTGCAACAGAAAGGTTAGACTAATCTCGTTTTGGGTTCTTAGTGTTGTGTTGACTGAGAGCACAGATTTAGCCTGTTTATCTAGGCAGGATATAAATAGGTGTTAGATCACACACACACACAGAGGAATCTTTTTATAATGAAAGGTTTTAGTACAGAGGAAGAAAATCTAAAAACTGCGTATGTGATGTTCCTTGAACTGCAGGAACTCGTGCACTCCATGCTGAAGCACCGTAGTCCAACTCTTTCCTCCTACCTTTTTATCTCTGTATCAGTCCTGCTGTCACAAAGGTGTCTGCAGCTTCATGAGTGTCTCTACCAGGGCTACTGCTTGCAGAGCACAAGGGTTAAGGCTGCAGGCAAGGAAAACAGGCCTTGCATAAAAATATTTATTTGTATCCTAGATGATTTCTAGATGTACTGAACTAGTCATGAGCCAGTCACTTCTACACAAGCTAAGAAAAGAATTTATATTTGGCTCTTCTGACTATTCCTGATGCTCTGCATAGAGGGAGCATGATTAACATTTTGCATTATCAAGTCTGAATACTGTTAGTTGATGGTATCTGGCCACCTTCTTCCTACTCCTTCTCCAAAGATGTCAAAGGCATTGTACTCAGTTTGCTACTGACAAATTTCTTCAATTGATCAAACTAGACCTTGGCAGTGGGATGGAGTTGATGGGACAGAAATTAATTCTTATGCCAAATTTGGAAAATCTTCCATTAGCAAACAAAGAGTGTCAGCCACTCCAAGTACAGTCCATGTACAGGCAGATCTAAGAACTCCTGAAATTATTACCTGTTCTGGTTAAGCTTGAACCACAAGGGTGGAACTTCAAGAGTGTTTGAAAGCCTTACATGGTTTCTTGCTCGGAAAATTGGTGAAGCTGGGTGGGGGAGAAGGTTTCTCTTATGCTCCTCCCAATGTCTTTAATTTTCATGGTGGAACTCTGGTGGGCTCCAAAAGCTCAGCAAGAGACATGTCTGTGTGAACAATTGTTCAGCAGAAACTGCAGGGACACAGGAGCAGGGACACTGAGGGAGCTTGGGGTGCTGCCCTGAGAGAGGCAGGAAACAAAGGATGAAGCAGCACCGAGGTGTTGTGGTCATGCTCTGTTTAAAACAATGGAACTAATGGGAACTAAGCCAAAGGAAGGGCCCAAGTGGTGCCTGAAAGCTGAACTTTGCTTTATTAACTCAAAAATACATCTTGCTTTTCCAGCCTGGTGGCATTTGCTACCCTGTCATATGTTAATGAAGGAGAACCTGCACATGCTTCAGGAATGTGACTGAAGTCACTCAAACTCCACCTGATCATGGAGTGGCATGAGCTGGAACTTTATTTTTTATGACTCTTTCCTACAATTTGTGCCTCTGACAGCATCAGCGCATACCCAGGTGAAACTAAGCTTAATCAGGGGTGAAGTTAAGCTTAGTGAACAGAGTTTAGTTAGTCATTGGCCTCAGTATATTTAATGCTAACACAGTAAGTGCATTAAACAGCAGCAATTCTGAACCTGCATAATCTGTTTCTTCAATAAACCACACTACTCATGAATCAGCAATTGTGCAAGTCCTTACTGAATGAAACCAGACTTACAGTGCCAAATTGGTCATAATCAGAAACAAAGCCCAGCCGTACCCAGCCACTCTGATCTCTGAGTACCAGCTGGAATGCAGTTGGGTTTATTTTCTGCCATATTTCATCCTCTAATGCAACAGAAAAAAAAAACGTGTAGTCAGCAGGATTGCCGTGGATGAACTGCTGCAAATATGTAACAGTGCATAATTCTGAGAGGGAATAGAATGGGCCCAAAAATGTGGGGGAAATGAGCACAAAGTATAGTAGATAGAAAACTGTAGAAGTGTGCAAAAAGTTAAAAAATATAATGACAAAATAATTATTTGCACAGTATTAGAGACTCATTTATTTTGTGCACAAAAGAAAATCAAACTGTACTGTCTCCCTCCAAAATTCCAGATTTAGAATACGCTGCTTTGAAATCCAAAAGCGAAGTATTGAGAACATTACTGACTTTTGAAAGAGAGTACTAAGAAAAGCTCAGTACATGAGTAGATCTCCTCATGACTGAAACCCAAAACCTAAAACCAGGGAACTTAAGAAGGTATCGTCTGCAGCTGAAAACTGAGAAAAACAGCTGCAGGAAAAATTTGGCCTCTTGCTGGACCTGTTGCCATTCTTAGTTTTGACTAAAGAAAGCCAAAAAGTGGAAAACAGTGCAGACCCTGAAACACAGCATGGAGACCTCTGGCATGGTGATGATAATGATGAGATGGAGGAAGATTCTGATTACCCCAGTACCCATCATTTCCATCCTTATGAGGGTGAAGCAAGCTTTTGTAAGCTCCCTTGTTGGCACAAGGGCACAGATGCAGTGATTCCTATGAAGCAGCAGATAACCTAAATTTAAAGGCTGGTCACCAAAAAGTGAAAACTGCAGGAATTGATAGAATTTTAAAGAATGCCTCACTGCAAACATGTCCTAATGGCTCCCTGGTGATCAGAAATTAACCTGTGCTGAAATATTGGTTGGTGCCACTAAAACCTGTATTTCAAGGTATGATTTGTTGTGTGGCAAAACATGGAAAGTCCCCAATGTGTCAGTCTGGAGTTTTGCTGGACGAGGTGGAGGGGAAACAGCATCTTTCTGTCCGGAACAGCTGAGGTAAGATATGGGATCTTAATTAATGATTCCACTTAATTTCATCAAATGCAGGTCACATTCTAACTTAAATATTTCATTTGTTGTCAAGAATACATGCTCAGCAGCAGCACCTTCACTACATTTGCAAAACACTACTTAACTTTGACAACCTTCTAACCTTTCCCTGGGTATTTACTTCCAAAGTCAACCATTTGACCAAGAAAGAAGTAGAATTTTAGTTCTGCTCTATTCCAGTGAAGAGTTTCAGTCTCAGTTATACACACCAGGGAGAAGGATATTGGTATTTTGCAGATGTTGCATAATCCAATATCAAATGACTCGCAGACCCAGTCAGCATCAAACTGATTTATTCCAGGCACTCACTCATGGTTCCAGAAGAGTTAATACAAAATACACACTCAGACCCTCATCACTCCTTGGTGTTCCTCTGGTGTTACTAGCAGGCTGTCAAAACTGACAGCAGCTTTCTGGCCCACGTTTGCCTCTGGATCTGCATCCCTGCTTACAGCTGCAGCTGATTTGGTGGTCTTTGTTTGTTCTCAACACCCTCTCCAGAACTTTCCATCACTTCAGTTTCAAAAACCTTTTCTTCCATGGCTGGCAAAAGCTGTGACCTTCTCTGCACCAAAGACAATAAGGATACAAAAAAGTGGAATATTAATACATGTAATTGGTCAGAATGGCTCACAGTTCCATATAGTTTCTGGGTCCATTGCATCTTGTCCTTTGGATAGTATTTCAGAAGTGCATAATTCTACCCATCAGCTTTCCATCAATGCCTGGTGTGAAATGAACGTGATCTATTGCAGTAGTTTCCCAATAAAATGCACTGCAAGAGATCAATTGATGGAGCACTATTTGCCCAAGGTAGTATATTTGGGCATGCAAAGATACCCAGACTTGATGGAAGAACTGAAGCTGAAATCAACAAGATAAACTGTAAATATTTTTGCATCCTTCTATGTTACTCGTTGCCTATCAGTGCGGGTTGTTCAGCACAGGGACTATTTTCTGAAGTTTGAGTTTCACTGAACTGCAGTTCCAGGGGGGATGCTTCTTTGCAGGACCTCTCTAGAAGCAGGTCACTCATGCTGCCTCTTGTTCCCTAGGAAGAATACCCATGCTCCCATCAACCCCAGAGATTCAGTGTCACAACAGGATTCTTGGAGTATTCAATGAAAAGTCTATGCAATAAAAGTCACCCCTATCTCTTCTGGTAACTGTACCTCTTTGTTCTCAGTCTGATTGTCTGTTGACTGTCTCAATCTTCTGCCTAAAGTTAGACAGTGGCTTAATGGAAGCAATAACTTCCAAGGAGAGACAGAAAATTTGTTTTCCTTTTGATAGCCCTGACACTTATTGACAGCATGCTGCACGAAAAAAAGAAAAAAAAAAAAAGGGGATTTTGTACCCTGATTTCTGCTCTTCTCTACCCAGAACTGAATTAATCTTGAGACTTCCTTCTCTGCTGTAAGAAGTTTGAGACAAATTAAATCAGGCCTTATGGATGATTGATTCAGGCAAGCTTAACAGAATTTATATTGCCCAGTAGAGAGAGATATCGATTGCTGCGTGTTTCTCCAGAAACTTATGGATAACAAGGAGAGGAGAGAATGACTGTCTCCCATGATACTATCATTCAAAGATACATGGTACTTTTAAAAAGTTTGTTGAAAGATAAAACCGGTGCGGCAGATCACTGATGTACTCACGCTTTTTAAATCAGGAATGTCCACTTAAAAAAAATTTCCCTCCTGCTCAGCAGAGAACAAGGTGAAGTCAGGGAAGGGGTAACCAGAGAAACATTTCTAAACTTGGAAACTGCCATTGGAATTCCACTTTATAAGATGCTTGTGTTTCTTTACTACAGTATCTTCAAAGTCACTGAAGGAGAGCAAAGTGAGCCAGTGAGTGCCCTCTCTGTGTTCTCACGCGGCCCTCAGTAAAGGACCAGTACCTGCAAAGTCTGTGACAGAACATTTTAAGATGGATCTACAGCTTGTGCTGTTTCCAGAAGGAATCTGTCTCTTGCAGCTGGCAGGGAGAAATCAACATGGCACAGAGCAAGGCGCTCTGCTATTTGTAGTGTAAGGCACGATGACACCATGCCATGTAAAAATTTAGGAAAGGTAGACCCACTTGCTTTCCATATTATCCACAGATTACTGGGCCCAGGGGTGACTAGACCTTGCCCTTCTTAGTTTGCATGTTATCTGTCTTCCAACTCGTTGCAGGACCTTTATGATGCAGAGTCACAGGCAATCTTACAGAGTAACCAATTTGGCACAATAAATCTGCTCATTTTCAGCATGAACTTTCACAACCACAGATTCACAGTGTGGTTTAGACTAAGTCTGGGAAAACTCATGATCACAGACTCACAAATAATGATGTTTATTGATTGCTATGACAGAATAGGATTCAGAAATTACTATTTATGAGCACACTGGTTACCATGGACTAAAGTTTACCTGACAGGCATCCTTATGGGGAGAGATGGGTACAGGCTGTCAGCTGTCCCAGGACAGAAGAGTGACATCCCTCCTCCCTGAAGTTACATTTATATTGTTATCTTTGAGGGTGAGGGAAAGGTAAAGTTGGTGTCATTTCATGATCAGGTGGGGTTTGAGCAACTTTAGACATATGTGTAAAGCATTTACAGGTTTTACTTCATTAGAGTACACAGAACATGAAAAGCAATATGTATTTTTGAGTTAATTAAGCAAAGTTCAGTTTTTGGTCACTGGTGGGGCCCTTCCTTGGCTTAGCTCCCACTTGTTTTAAACAGAGCATTGCCACAACATCTCAGTGCTGCTCCATCCTTTGTTTCCTGCCTCTCTCAGGGCAGCACCCCAAGCTCCCTCAGTGTCCCTGCTCCTGGGGCTGCAGACTGCTTGTTTCTGCTGAATTATTGCCCACACAGACACTTCTCCTTGCTGAGCTTTGTCTTTCAGTGTTTCTCCTCAGACTGAAGTGGCAGACGTACTTTTCATGCCCTGAACTGGCAACCCTAGAGATGGAGGTTTTTGACAGACCTGGTTAGAGGCATCCTTCTGCACCTAAAGATCATAGCTTCTTTGTTCAAAAAAGGAAAGGCTGAAGAAGAAGAAAGTGACAAGAACAATTGCCACTTCTCTCTGTCCTAGTTATGGTGCAATACTGCACTTACAGCTTTTACTGAGTATGACTCTTGCTATCTTAACTTTTACTGTTATTTACTGACTCCGGTACACACACTGTCTTCTAGTCATTCCTGAGATTTAATTCCCCTTAGACATTCTCATCCTGAAACAAAAAGTTACAATTTTAAGTAGAGCATTACGTAGCTGCTTTCTCATGCTTGGACCCCCCTTGTTTTATTTTCCCAACCACATCAGTTAAGAACTAAGAGACTCTAAAATCTTCAGTTTGCACATACAGAAGTCTTTATGGCTCAGATATTACAGGTAATGATGGGTCTTATATATCTTTACGACGTAGCAGTCATAAAACTAAAAGTCATCACAGTATTCGAGATGAGCTTTTAATTGTGCTTATAACTCACTGAAAATTCCCCACTAGCTAGCCAACATGTTGCTCAGGTCAAACATAAAATTTGCGTTTGCTAGCTGGGAGAACAGAGAGAGCTCAGGAGTAAGGTTGTTTTGTTTTCTTTTCTTTTCTTTTTCCTAGCTAGATTTAAAATAAAGGAAAGCTGAAAGGTTTTAATCACAGGTTCATGTGCTCATCTGCACAGGTGATGCCCCAGTGGATAGTCCTGAAGTCCTGTAGGTTTCAGCTGCCTCTTTGCTTCTGTGTTACTGCTGAGTAACCCCTCTCATACTTCCTCTAGAGCACAGTAGGGAGAGCACACCATATTCTTGGCAGGTCAGGATGAGCTTATATCTTCAACCCGAGAATACTGCTATTCAAAGTCTATTTTTTTTTTTAAACTCTAGCACTTACACCCCTCACTGTGTTGCCCATCCTGGTTTAAATAACTTCTTAGTCTCCTTCCAAGATCATTAATTTTTAAGCAGACCTAAGCTCCTACACCTCCCTAGAATACTTAGGTATTCATACAAATGTACACAAACATATCCTTAACATACCCAGGAGAATTTCTAATTAACTAGGACCAGATTATCTCCCTTTCCTCTTAATGGCTTCTTAAAGAATGATTTTCTGAGCAGTGAGAGAACTTAGTCTTTCAGAGAGGCCATTAAGGAAGAACTTCAGAAAAAGACAGATGTTTGCAAAGCCTAAATATTCCTTCTGCTGGACTGCAGAGGTCCTACATTGTTTTGCCTTTTAAACTTTCCAGTACTATGGCTGAGCTTTTACAGCTCCTCATTTGGTGTGAAACTGAAGGACATTTCCAGGGTAACCGAGTCTAACTATGAATTTCCCAGAGGCATTCCTGTGGATGCTGGTAACAGATGGCGATTCCAGATTGAAGAACTGGGGTAACCCAGCTGAACTTGGGAACATAAAAGGAGGACAGAGAATGGGATGGTTTCTGGCCATCCCCCTCCCAGGTGTCATCCTGTCACCTGCATCAGCTGTGCAAGTGGTCTTGGCTAATAGAAGTCACCTTGTGTTTAGTCTCTAAGTGTCTTTGCTGGGAGAAAATTCATTTGTCAGAAAGGCTGTTAGAAGTGGTCCCTGTGACGTGAGAGGTTGGTTTAGAAGGTGTCACTTCCTCAAAAGCGCACAAAAACCACGGGGAACACTCAGGAAGCAAGAACACAAGTGTTTTACTTCTAGAAAGCCATTGTGTTAAAATTTTCACCAGCCCAGACTGAACATTTTTTGTCACTTTAAAAGAATTTTTTTTTCCTGTGGCAATTACTTAAATTCTTGTCGCATACAAGCCTAGCTGAAAACAAACCAACAAGAAGATTATCATATGTTAGAGTGTAGAAACATACCTGAAAAAGGACAGCGGGAAAGAACTTGGATCTGATGACCACAATTACGCACATTTGCCACTGGGAAAACTTAGTATTTTTAGAAACACTTTTATTTTCTTCTTCCAGCCTTTTAGTCTTTTTCTATACTCTCACTTGACTTTCCCTCACATAGCTCACCCAGTGGAAAGTAGATCTGCTCATCTTATACATCAGACTGTTGAACTCTTCACAGGGAATAGCAATCAAGACAGGCAGCACACACAAAACTCAGAAAGCACCAGATGGTTGCAAAATGCACTGCATTTTACCACTGTTCTTTTTTCCTTCTGAAACAAGGGGGTTTGTTTGTGTACAGCTGCATCTATTTCAGAATCTCTTTCCCTTTCTGGTACATTCTTTCCTTTCCCTACATCACAGAATAACTGGGGTGGGAAGGCAGCTCTGCAGATCACCTGCTCAACCCCATAAACCAGACAGAGGAGGAGCAGATTGCTCAGAGTTGTCTCTGGCTGGGTTTTGAACATCTCCAAGGATGGAAATGCTACAAGCCCTGTTCCAGTGTTTGTCCACTCTCCCTGTAATGAAACTGTAGTTTACTTTTTTTTCCCCTTAAAATCTAAAAATGGAATTTTCGGTATTTCAGTTTGTATCTATGATAAAATAACATTGATGGAAGCAGAAATGGGTATGATCTAAATGCAAGAATTAGAATCTTTTTTCTTGATTTAATAAAAAGAAAGCCACAAAACTTTTCTTCACATAAGTTTGGTTGGCTCGCAGTTACTTATGCACAACGTTAGTGAGGAGGCAGGCATTCCACCCTCACCAGGTAGTTAGAAGCATCTGGTTGAAAAAGCAAATATTCAGGTGGACACTCACAAATTTGTATTAGAAGTATGACTTGTTCAGGGTGTAAGCACAAGCTTTTAGATGGCAAAATATTTCTCTTGTCAGTTCCTAGGTTTTATATTGAACTTCTGTGATTCCTATGTTTTTGGTTTTCCCCTTTTTCTCCAGCATAAAGAGTAGTCTTTGTTAAATTTTTTTTCTTTATTGTTTTGGCTTTTTTTCCTTTTTCATTTTCCTTCTTTTCCTTTTCTTCTCTCTTACGGTTCTCTGGAGAAGTTTGAGTAGCATGTATTTGAAAGGCAGCTTTCACCAGGTAACAAAACTCAAGAGTTTGAGCTGTTTTGTGGGAAGAATTTGTTTTGTTTTTCCCTCTACACAGGACTAGGAAAGGAGTCCTATGCTACTCTCCTTTGTCTAGGGAATGAGAACTGCACGGGCTGGTGTCCTGCAGCATCTTCATGGGAAGCTGAAAACAGCTAACAGCAGCTAGGAGGTTGTTTTCTGCAGCTGGTGTGCCTGCAGATAATCAGTCCTTGACTTCCTCAGTCCTCCCTGTTTATAGGAAAAAAGAGGATAGGAACTGCTTTAAGAGCAAATAGTGATATTAGGGAAAGCTGGCTTCCTGAGGATCAAGGCCACAGGTGTGCACCTCTGTAGTGTCCCACGAGGGGTGCCTCATGTGGTCTCCCCCTGCTCCCTTCGTTAGAGGAGTCAGTCGGGTTCTCACAGCTCATTGCCCATTGTAGAACACTCGCAAATTGCAGCGTTTTTGAGACCTCTTGTCTTTCTTTCTTTTCCTTTTTCTTCTTCTACTTCTTTTTTTTTTTTTTTTTTTTTTTTTTTTTTTGTTTGGTTTTAAGGG
>VZRS01005489.1:144739-159399 GCA_013398055.1 Ifrita kowaldi
CGGATGAGTTACAAGGGAGGCTGGAGAAAGTCAGCTGCGTTTTCACACCAGAGTTTTTCCTAGGACTAGGAATTACATTTGCATGCAGTTCATCAACTTGAAAAGGATACGGGTCCTTGTTGTCATACCCGTGTTTCTGTGCAGCCACCAGTCTTTTCTGCATAAGCAGCTATTTTGTTCTGATTCCTCCTGTGCTGAGCACACACAGGCACTGGGTGGGGGTGCCAATCTCGTGACCGGGGTCTGCAGAATGTCAAGTGAACAGGCCTTCCTGACACCACAAAGGCACCAATTTTAGTTCCTAAAATCTCTTTCTGCGCCCCTTTTCATTCAAGAGCACTCTGTTTGCTTCTCATTGTGTATTCTTTTCTCACATTAAGTTACTGATGAGACTGCTGTAAAAGGTGCTTTCCTTCTTAAATCTCAATGGGGGATACTTTGTACCTCCTTTAGTCCATGTCCTACATATTTCTAATGAAAGCCACACATCTGAAAACCCTTTAAAAAAAGAAAATTGGAAATGTAGCTATATTTCCAGTGTGAGTATTTGGATGTCTTGTGTTTTGACAATCTACCAAGACACTATAGTTTGCATAGCTAGGACTATGATAGTCCTGTTTTTTGTTGAATCCTAGAAAACAGGATTGATTGCTACCTATCAACACATCATCTCACACTGATCTAAGCTGTCTGCCTTTTCTGAGGCATGAACAAGAATAACTATGCTTTAGAATCTGTTAATTTGACATGTTCCTAAATGATTTTAGTAATACAGGTTTGATAACTTTCCTGCAGAACTGTTAATTATTATTGCACTTTAAAGTGACTGGTTTCTTTTAATGTTCTGAGCCTCTTTTGATATCTTTAGCCTAAAAACTTAGAACTGTTGTATACTGTTCAAATTGTCCTTCCTTGGCATAAACATTTTATAAGTCTATCCCTACTTTGAAAAATACTTATTTTAAGAGTAAAAATCTTTAAGTAAGCTCGAATGTAATCAAGTAATTAAGTAAAAAAATTACTTAAACAAGTAATCTTGAATGTCTGTGCTACATAATAGCTGGCAGATTGTTGTAAATTTTCAGATTTGCCTCAGAGTTGCCTTAAGTTGGTGAAGAATTGGTGAAGAATTACATGAGCTAGGCCCTGTGCTTATCTTGCACCTGGCTCAGGCAAGGCCTGAAGACTGAAATATATCTGGAGTGAAGCAAGTCCTCTCAGCTGATGTTGTTTCAGTGAGGCGCAGGAGAACATCTGCATCTCTGCACCAGCCACTGGCCTCACTCCCCCTTCACTGTGAGAAACAAGCCTTGTTATAAATCTGGTTTGTTAAGGAGATAACGAAAAAACTCTCTGTTGAAGGTCAGAGAGCCTCTACTGCTGCCTCAGAGGGTGGAGGAGGACCCAAGTGTTTATTTTACCTTTTGTATCAACTATAAATTCTGACCAAAACCAACTGAGGCTCTCATTTACATATTAGTTTTCACCCCCCGGAGAATGCAAATGAAGGAAAAAAGAAAACATGCCTTACACGTATGACCACGGTCACCAACATCCCACCCTATAACAGGCGATCGTTCCACCCCTTTGGGAAGGGCAAAAATTATAGTATAAAAGAAGGGGGGTGTTGGTGGCAAAAAAGCAGAGGGGGAAACATCTCTGTTCGCTTGGGATCGGTCCACGGTTCCTCTTTTCCTGAAGGGCCACCCTTGGGTAAGTTCTGCGCCTCCAGTTCCACTGGAGAGGACATGGAAATATACATATATCTGTGCCTATAGATCAATTATATTATATAAATATATTTATATATCTGTACCTGTAGATAGATTATGTATTTTATACATATATATATGTGTGTGTATATATATTGATATATATATATGAAATATACAATATATGTATTACATTATCTATATCCCTCTAATAGATCTCTGTTACTGCACCCTGACGCTCTGTAGCCAGTGCACCTCTCACCAGTAGTTCTGAATCTGCCCTCTGTTGTTTCAATGAACTGATCCGTGAATTTTTGTGAAGTTCGGGTGAACTCACACGGAAGTCCGTAATTCTGGATTGTGTAGGTTCTTTATGAGCTCAGCCAGGGCATCAAAAGCTGGTAAAGTACATTATTTGTGAGTCTGTGATCACGAAAGTTCCTACTGAACATGACCAGGCTGATGGTGCCAAACTGACTATAAAGAGAAACGAAGCCCAGCTGCTCCCAGCCCCTCTGATCTCTGAGGACCAGCTGGAACGGATGGTTGTTGGGTTTTTTCCCTGCCAGAGTTCTATACCCTTATCACTACACTAGTTTCAAAAAACAAGAGAAGGAAACATACCTTTTGAGTGATGTAAAGAACAGAAGAAACCGTTTTTGCATTGTACTCCCCTAACTCTAACAATAGCTTTAGTTAGTCTCCTGTGCGGAGCATTTTCTTCTGTTATAGGACATTTCGGATACACAGGTTTTGCCTAATATCAGGGATTGAAAATTATGGCTCTGTTGCAAAAACTTTGAGCAAACATCTTTAGGCTCTGCTTAAATTTCCTTTGAAACCCTGCAAGCCTGGCCAGCTTTGCATCATTTGATCTTTACTGGTATCATGAAATGTGTCTGTGTACAGCCAGGAATTCTGTCTCTTGAAGGCAGCTGGCTCTGTGACAGAATTCCACATCCATTTTGACCGTGGATTTTCCATTTTCTTTAACTTGTGAGTAGTACTGTATTTTCAAGGGAGTAGAATACACAGCTCACACTAAAATTTGATGTCCCTCTGCTCACAGGCAAAATCCCCTGGATAAATACTTGCCTAATATGTAACATTTTTGTCCAGTGACAGCTAAGAACTAAGTTGCAGTTTCCTTAAAGAAACTGATTAAGGTCACACAAAAAAACCCCAAGAAGCTACTGAAAAAACTTTGTCCAGGGATTTGCAGGAAAGCGGACCAGAATGGGAGAAAAAAATCCCAAAAATCTTCTTTCCTGTAAGAGGGGAGAGGTAATACTTAATTCCTTGTTTGTGAGCAGCAGCATATTGGCAGGAGGGATTAAAGTGTTCGTTGTCAGCTGGGAGGGCTCACAGACAAGAAACATTGCTCAAAATTTATGTGGAAGATTGGTAGAGAGGTGCACGAAATTCTCCCCTGACCCCTAAATATGTGCTGTCTGAAGTGAACAGCTATTATTTATAGGAACCCTTGAAAAGTGAGGGTGGCAGTTAAAATACAACTTTGAGGGATTTTTATGGTAATGGGAAGATGGTTACACTTTGTCTAATTATATAAAATTTTGTGATACCACGCTGTAAATTTCAAATGAGAGAATACCTGCAATATCCAAGGATTGCAAATCCCTACATGTTATTAAAGAGAATACTTTTACATTCCAAGTACTCTTACATTCTGAGTACTCCTCTTGCCTATTGCAAAAGGATAAAATTATGCTGATTAGAAGAATCCGATTTCTATTAAGCTATTTGCCAATACAATGTGACTTGGCACCATGACATGAGAGAAAATGCCAGTTTTTACTGCAATGCTCTTTATGGTTAAATTACACTCTAATAAATAGTGTAACTAACAGTCACCCTCAGAAGGTCATCTTATCTGTAAGAGAGCTTATTCTGATTGAAGAAAATAATAATATTAATTCACATTTGTAGCCAAGACTGTAGGCCCCGCATGGTACACCATGATGAGAAAAACCAGGGCTGGATTTACTTATTGGAAGCAGGGAGGGGGAATGTAAGAAGCTCAAATCACAGTAAATTACAAATCACACTACAAAACTGTCAGAGTTTTCTGTACTGTCTCATTTGGGTGAGAATCTCAGTTTCCAGTCACAGAGATAACTGGTGTCAGACCAGCAGAGGGTCCTTTCTGGGGCACGCAAGTTAAATGACAAAAGTGCGGCAGTTGCCTTGCTCTCCTGCAGTTCAAGTATTTGGCAGTACAAGTGGGCATGAGGAAGGATTTCTCCCTAGGCATTAGCACAGGCACCCTTAGATGCTAAAAGAACAGGCAGTGATAGCTAATGCAGGTATTATATGAGCACCTGGTTGGCCTCAAAGGAAAATGTTCTTTGCTTCTCACACTGATCTGCCTCTGTCCTTCTTCCCTGATGACTTCAGGGATCAGGTGTGTGGCTTTTCTTCCTTGGGCTTAATTCCTAGGTTCTGCATGATGTTATAAACACGAACTGGTTTAGCCTTGCACTTTCTTTTCATTGCAAACAGGTGCTGTTTCTAAACTCCACGCATGCAGCTTCTTAAACTTCTGCCATGCCCATTCGACCGAGCACTTTTTTCCCCCTCTAGATTTGCCAAGAAAACAGGAGTGTCCAAAATTATCTTGTGAAGTGCCTTCAACTCCAGTAAACTGGCTGAATGAGAAGTGAAAAGTGTGTGTGTGCGTGGAGCTGGCAGCACTCAACAGACCAGCTGTGCAAAAGCAGGGCTGTTTCAGTTTCGTGGATGGGCTTGCAAGAGATCTGTGTTCTAAAAAAAAAAAAAAGGCTGGAAGATGGGGTAGGGAGAATCTGTGTTTATGAATCTTCTTTTTCTTCCTGTAGCATTTAATTAAAAGGTTAGGGTACCCAGTTTAACTCAAGAGACACAGAACTGAGTAACAGCTCATTTCACCCTCTTATGGGATTTTTTTCCATATAATTGCTTAATTCTTGATTCAATATAAACTATTTTCTTACCTTATGAAGGATTTCCAATCTTTCTATGCTTATAGAATCTAAGAAAGTATACAGCTGCAGAAACTGAAGTGTTTTGTGCTGGTATTTCCATCAGAAATTACCTGTGGAATTTTCAGATCACTGGAAATTAAAAAAAAAAAAAATTCATTTCAATTAGGAACGAAGTCATATCAAGAGAAAAAAGGAAGTTCCTGTAGAAGGGCACTTCTGAGATTAAGAAGTCTTCTCTCTTACAGAATTCAGGTGAGACAAAAGCTAAAATAAAAATATATTCAATTATACAAATTAAATCCTACTTTGGTTTAATGTTTTTTGGATGTGCAGAATGTCAAGAAGCAGGTTGGTATATCCAGCAGATGCATTGCTATATGTGTGCCACAGGGCAGATAGGAAGATGAAGATGTAATGACAACTTCAACACGTGGTATTAGAATTTGAATAATGAGAACTCTGTACCCTTTTCACTCCAGATCACGCTGTGCAGTACCTTTGAGCTCTCCTGATGAGCCCTTTACCTGCTCTGAATACTTTGGGAAACTTGGTGTTCTGGACCATCAAAACCTTTGGAAAATATCTGTGAAAAACAAAAACAAACAAACAAAAAAACAAAAACAAAACCCAAAAACCAAAAATGAACAGACAAACAATACCCAAACAAACAAACAAAAACAACAAAAAAAGAAACAATGACAAGAATCAGTGGCATTAAATACATAAAGTTCAGCTACAGCTTTGATGCTTCTGAAAGTCTAATCTTATGGTGTCCTGAGTCACAAAAATACATTTACTTCATCCTTTTCCTAGGATTGTAATGGAGAGTGGCTCCAGAGAGATCAAAGTAATCCACAACTGACGCTTTCTTCCTGTTTTTCTCCCCCACAGCAAAACATTCAGCAGGACGAGGTCTCAGAAGAAGAAGAATCACATCACATCAGGTGTGTGCAAATAATCCCCCTCACAGAAAAATGGTGGAGGCAGTGTGGTGCGTTGCTGACAGGCTGCGCTTTCAGCTTTCAAAGTTTCTTCAGAAATACACTGTATGTTTAGATGGAATGTGATACATCTGGATTTTGGGTTGAGCTGTTGTGCTCCCCCGCCGCTCCCCCTCGTTATTTTCGCTTTTGCTAGGTACACCTTCTTCTTCTGTAAGACAACTTGAAAAGTATAATTTATTTAATCATTTGTTGCTTGGATACTGTTAGTCTTCTTTGACCTAGAGCTGCACTCCTAAATCAAGCTTACACAAGTTGAATGAAACTCTAAAGTAGCTTTAGATTAAAAATAACCATTGCATTGCGAAGGCATAATTTTTTTTCCAAGAATGACATAAATCTGGCCTTGTGATGGAATTTTCTTCTGTGTTTTTCCTGTGGTACAGTTAAACAGTCCTAGCAGCTAGAACACAATGCAGATTATTCTGTCAGAAAGAGTTTTGACTTTCTTTATAAATAACCATTCTAATGACTATTTATTTTCTTTTGTGCTCTTTGAGAACACCACAGAGACACAGTCCCTTAGGAATACTGTGCACACTTCCCCAAGATTAAAATTCGGATAGCAAAGAAAAACTTCTATTTCATAACCAAATAATCTGTAAACATTCGAGAATCACTTCTTCTGCTAGAAATAATATCGAGCAGTTAAATTATATTTTGTTATATAAGAGTCCTGAAAAGACAGATTTCTGTTTGAGAGAAAAATACTAAATTTTGGGAATGCTTTCACATAGAAGCTTAATATATGCTTGTCTATGTCATGTAGATAATTGCAATATTGAGTATTAGAGCTGCCTAATAGCAGGTTGAAGGTCAATGGCACCAATGCTTTGCATTCACCACTAATTGTGTCTTTTTGGGCAGCTAGAAAAGGAAAAGAAAATGAAAAATCTAGAAATTAAGGACCAGGTACTACACATGCATCATCTAACTAAAAAACCTCATTATTTCATGGGTTACTTATTCAGTTCAGGGTTAAAACCTCAAACACCTCACAGCTGAATGAAGACCTATCCATAGAAAGGGAAGGGTCTCCCTCATGGAAAGGAAAAAAACGTTTCCATCGGAATCTGCAGAATTTTTCACGTCTTTCTTCCACCTTGTCCCCATTCAACAAGACTTTAAAAAAAAAAAAAACAGTAGACATAAAAAGGGAAATTTCTGCCTGGAAAACTGTGAGCTTGACTAATACATGAATGAATGCAATAATGTTACTTACAGCACCAGTTAAAACCTCTGTCGTACATAAAGGATGTATTTTGCAGAGGACATCGTCTTTAGGTTGGGGAAAATGTATGAAACAAACCATAAACTGCCATACAGGGTATTTTTGCTGAAAATTACTCCTGAGCCTTCAGTGCAGACGAGTTCAGTGAGTCGGGGCTTTGCCAAACTCCTCGGATTTTTGTGTGGCCATATCAGCACTCCCCAATATCTGGGATAAGCCCTCCCACCCTCCCAGCCTCGGCAAGGACTGGATTCAGGGCATTCCTTGAAGAGGACCTACGCCTGCCCACTGAAAAATTTCTGGGTAAATGAGTGTGAACTTTGGTTTTCCGGAAGCGTTAGCAGCAAACTATATTCAGGAGAACATACCTGGCAGAAATGCCACCTAAGCAACTGTGAAATAATTGTACAAAGGTAGAATTTGAAGCCCAGGTATGAATTCCTTCCTTTCAGGGACCATCGCTGACTGACATGCCATCAATACATTGTTGTAAGCGGGCTTTTAGCACTTTTCAGATGTCCTTATCATCGGCTGCCTCTGCAATCCTTCACTGCATGACCAGGAAGGAAAACCTTTTCTTCTTACAGTTTTTTCCCTGGATCACTGAATTAGCCATCTATCTCTAGTTAAAACCTAAGTCTGGCTTTGATAAGTGCGACTCTAATGATCACAATAAAACAACTGGTGAGTGGTGAATCAAGATCACAGGAGATCTGTGTAGAGGGAGATGAAGTAAATCACAGCAGTCAGTCACAGCAGGGCTTTTGACCCCACCTCTCTCTCACCAATTTTTTTGTATCTAACTCTGTGCCTCCCCCCCTGAGAACCCACGGCAAGAACTTAGTGATTTAAAGTCTATTCACCCGAACTATGCAAAATGATAATGATGAAAAAGGTATTACTTTCATCCCTCAAAAAATTTGACTACAGGAAGCATGCAGATCATCTTAACTTTGTATTTTAGACATGTTCTTTCCAGTTTCACAAGCAACGAAAGTATTCTTAGCTAAAAAGCTGGCAGAATAATTTTGAGTTTTTCAATAATGCTAACTATAGATTTTTTTTTTCCCTCTCATTCAGAATCTGTGATTTTTGTTCTGGAGAACAAAATGTTCTTATGTTGTCTTGTCTTTTAAAGATTGACAGAAAAGCTGTTATGCCTTTGCCAAACTATCATTCATGAGATCAATATTAATCCTGTTTTTAATAGAGCAATTAGAAGGTCAAATACCAGAGATAGTGTAGTTTCTATTACCTTGAGCTGAGCTGAACAGAGAAGCCATGAAAATGAGAAACACTTTCTTTTTAAATTTATTAGAATGACATAGCTGAACAAGTTCCTCCATCTGTGGCTCTCTGCGTAAAGTATGCTCATAAATGATGTTAACTCAAAAGCCAGATAGTTTACAAAAAAAGAAAGCAAATTGCTCTTGTTTGAGTCTCTCACTGTGTCCTGAGAAGTTCAGACTAATGGATTTGCACTGTGAGTTAAAGCAAATGAATAACATGGTATTTCTCAAATTAAGGGCATTTTCTAAAGGAAGTTTTTAAATTTTCTGTCCATTTTTCTTGGCTATTTACAACTTCTTTGGAGAAAATAAGGCACCTTTTATCGTATCAGCAATAACAGGGACTTCTTGAAGGTATAATTGCTCTTGTTCTTCCTCATCAGGAGTTGTTTCTCAGAGTAAGGAAGGTACTAGAATTTTATGTGCCTCCTGCCATGCAGGAATTGCTCTTATTAATGGCCTTAGGCCAGCTTTACTAAGAGATGCTGACATCTGGGAAGCCCCTTCCTATCCAGCTCTCCCCAGCACGAGATTTTGCTCTAGTGATGGTTTCAGAACAGGCTTGAAAAAAGGAGTGTTTGTGCCTGTAAATTCTTCCCAGGACTACACCAAGTTGCAAAAGGTTTGATCAATTGTGATCGTGTGACATGAAAGTTTTACAGATCTCTGATTAATGTTTTTACTGTGCTTTATTCAAAGTATTAAATCACTGTTGCCCACACTTGGGAATACACATTATTATTGTTTCAGGTCCCACTGACTACAACATGCACCACCCAAATATGCTGCAGTTTTACTGAAAAAGGTTGATTGAGTCTCAGCTTTATCAAGACAGAGTTCTGGGAAAAGGAACTGTTTGCTTAGAAGCAGCACTCTGGTAGGATTTAGCTGAGGTACGATTTTGGCTTTATAAGATTTAGAAATTAATTTGAATTAGGAGAAACCGAGACAGCCTTAAAACCTACATTTGATGCCACAACTCTTTAGTTCATTTTTATCCACCATGATTTATGGGGCGTCACATCTTTTTACACTGTTCATTAACAATAAACAGTTCTGACACAGCTGTTTGTTAAATATATGTACAGCTTAGACAGAATAAAGTCTGATAGGCTTGAAACAAAACAGGCAATAAAAATTGGTACCTGCTATTTAAAATACGTTTTCTTTCCCCCCTTTTTCTTTGATCCACTCTTTTGTTTGGTAAGTGTTTGAAATTACAGGTTCTGTATTTCTGGTGATGAGCACAAGCACAGGATGAAGCTCAGGCTGCCCAAGCAGCTGTAAGTCCCACCAGGCACTCACTTTGCATTTCCCGATTGAGGAGGGACAGCAACTTTACAGCAGTACTGGTAAAATAAACAGGCGCCACTTCCACAAAGGGTTGCAAAATTGGACACAAAATGCCTGGGAATAATTATGACATGCAGTCAGACAGCAATTTCCACCTTTCTGCATCTTTTCGTTACCTTAGCGTTGCCTCAGGGGTGAAAGTAGCAGGCCCTTGGGTGAAAAACTTGTAATTTTCGGTGTCGGGGCTTTTTGTTTAGTTTTGTTTGCTTGTTTTTCTTTCTTTGTTTGGTTGTTTTGTTTGGTTTTTTTAGTGGCCACAGTGCTTGAAGGAAGAGCAGAGGATATTGTTGCTATTCCATTCCCCGGAGTTCAGAAATTTTCTGAGACTGCTTTGATGCCCAGTGTCCAAGTGGGAAGGGGAGAGTTCCAGGACTGTGAGTTTCCTTTCCTCAGTAGAGAGGAGCCTTGTTTTCCATCCTACCTGAGTTAATGATTTAGCTACCCACTTATCCAACTTCCTGATTTTGGTGCCTGAAGGCAGATGATGCGAAGCCACTTTCTGCACCAGTGTTTTGCTCCGTTTTGACAAATTGGTGATTAGAGTTTCACTGTGCGCTGTTAAATGAGCTGCAGAGTGTGCAGCAGCTGAGTTTGACTTTTGGGTATAACTTTATGACAGCACTTATGGAAGCAGCATTTGTGGAAATCAGCTTTTAGAGACTACAGTCCAGAAGGATCTTTACCACTATCGTTTGATAGAAAAGATGTCCACATTTCGCTTTTTAAATGAATTAGTCGGCTGAGAATGTCTTTTGCCATTCAGTTTTCCTCATAACTTTTATCTTGCTCTGGACATACAGTACCATATTGTTAGAATGCCTTGTCACTAGTAGGTTATTTGGTTAGTATTTTAAAATACAGGAAGACAAAAGTGTCCAAGAGTGAGAATAAGAGTAAGAAAATGGAAATAGATTAAACAGGTAAATGCTGAGAATTGCTTTTAATAGGAATACTGGCAAAAGCCTTATTATAAGACATTTTTCTGGGGAAAGCAGCATATTCAATAGCGAAAAAAACCCAAAACCTTATGGCTTTAAGACAGCTTTTCAGAGCATGCAACCGAACATAGATGTGGCTCTGCACAGATGCTGGGGGCAGCAATGAGGGTCCACTCTGCACCGAGATAAGCTGAGATAGGAGTGCCAGGCTTATAAAATAGAGCTCCCTGGCAGAAGGAGGAGCAAAGTAGCTGTTGTTTTGCAAAGTGTAATTTTTTATCTTGATTGCTGCTGGAGCACTGCAGCAAGGGGATGATTTACAGGCTATAACCAGTCTGGGCTTATTTTCTCAGTCATGCAGATGACTTCTGTGTCAATTGGTCTCTGAGTACATTGTCAGCTTCTACTTTCCCAACAAGTAATTAGCTAAAGATCGTTAACAAGGGGGGCAAGACCATGAGACAAGATGCCTCTCATGTTCCAGGATAAAAGCTAATTATCTGAGTTCAAGAGAAAATTAAAAAAAAAAAAAAAAAAATCAGAGTCAAGCTGCAGTTTAAGATAATCGCTCACTATACACAACCCAGGAGCAATTTTTGCATGCTTTAAGACTGTTCTCTCATCCAAATGACCCTGATTGTTTTCTATTTTTATTTAGTGAGTACCAGGGGTTTTGTTTTTTTTCTGAACTCCTGGACTTCAAGGTATGGTTTTCTCTGCTTCGGTGCGGCCAACTTGGTCTGTGTCATCCACTGCTTCGCTTCCTTGTTTTGGAGCAGCAGAGCTTTGCTGATACAAATTAAATCCCTTTTTACAGAGCTATTGACTAGCCAATAATTCCTTAAATTAATTTATGCGGTTGATTATCTCTACTCACACAAAGAGCTTAATTGTATCGCGTAAGTGATTTACTTGCTCTTCCTTTCTGCTGCTCATTTATTATTGTCTCTATGGAAAAGCGCGTGGATGTGTGGATTTGTGCACAATTTTGGGGAGCAGTCACAGCAACAGGCAGGTGCTGGGTTCTGTCTTAGGGTCAGGAAATAAAGTAATGAGAAATATTCTGGAACAACTCACCATTGTGTGAGGTCTTCTCCCTTGTTAGCTCTTTGTAAAATTAGCTTCTCAAAACTGCCAGAATGGAGGCGAATTTGAATGCATCCCACATCTAAGTGGTTTTAAGTGAGGCTTAAGTGATCCCGTGTCTTAAATTGCACCTGCAAAGAGCAAAATCACAAACAAAATCACAGATTTTTCAAGAGGCCCAATTCCTTAACACCCAGATATGAGACCAGGTTCAAAGATGAGGTTGCCCAGAGAGGCTGTGGATCTCCCTCACTGGGAATATTCCAGACCCATCTGGACACAACCTTGTGCCGTGTGCTTTGGGATGGCCCTGCTGGAGGAGGGAGGTGGGACCAGCTGACCCACTGTGATCCCTTCCAGCCTGACCCACCCAGTGGTTCTGTGACATCCGATGCTAAGGAAATCCGGTTTGGTTTGGTTTGTGCTAAGCAGCAGTGGTTATAAACTGAAAAGGAGAACATTCTGATTCCACAAAAGACAAAAGCAACTACAGGGTAGTGAGCCTGGCAGAGGAGCAGGGACCCACGGGGGCTGTGAGAGCCTTGTCTCGGGAGGTTTTCAAGACATGACCGGATGTTGTATGACCCTGAGCTGTCAATCTGAATGTAGTGCTGACAGAGTCGTGAGCTGGAGGCTGCTCTAGAGATTCCCCCTTGCCTCTTTCAACTTTAATGATTCTGTGAGTCCTCAGGAGTGGACTCACAGGAAGTTCTGAACCCCAATATATATAGGAAAGTAGACAAATCACTCTGTACTACCTGTGTAAAATGTAGGTGAATTCTGTCAGCTGGTATTTTTCACCATGGCTGGAATTTGCAAAAATGATCTTTACAAAATTTTTAGTGTCTTGCCTTTGCCCCCACCAATACAGTTCCATTTAAAATTTTTTCAACCATGGTGTCTTGGGTGATGCCTGGACCAAGTGTATGCACACCAAGCTACACCAAATGCAAATGGTGAAGGAAGAAAGCATAGACAAACATTCAATCTGAAAAACACTTTCCAGACTTCTCAAATAGCAAACACTTTGCATAGGGGAGGAATGGACAAGTTTCCAAACTATTTGCTAAACAAAACAGAGGCTAAATTCTTTATGAATAGGATTAATAATTGAATAGTCTGTCAGCTTTAGCTCTAATTTTCTTTCCCTCTGCTGCATTACTGTGTTTACTAAATCATTTCAGAACACAGGTTCCCAGGTGACCAACTTTTCCTGCCCCTGGCAAACCTCTAAAAGTCAGAAGGGGGTCAGGCACGTCTCCTTGGAGGCCGGGTTCATTACCTAGCTTATTATAAACAACATTTCCTACTTTGCTGCTGGAGAGGAGGGAGTAAGATGGAGTGCAGAACAGTTGAACAAGGAAAGGGGGAAAAACAGGTGAAGGGAAGGTAAAAATGAAGTGGTATTTGCAAACAAAAACTTCCTCTGTTCTCAGAATTAATTCAAACAGAGGAATGACGACAGTTTTTTTTTTAAGGGAAAACAGGTTGTGAAGAGAACACAAAAAGACGCAGCAGTTCAGAGAAAAGAGATGGTTGCTATGTGTTTGGATGTAAAAATAAAACAAAAATAATAAAAAGCTGTCAGAAGCCTGTCTTTTTGAAAAGATACCTTTTGACAAACAAAAAGGAACTGGGGAACTCTTGATTTCAAAACACAAATGAACATTGTGGCAGTTAGAATAAATTAATAGTTAGGTAAAATGAACATACACCTGGGCATGAATTTTCAGGGGATATCTATATTCATAGGATGACTGCAAAAGAAAGCACCCCAACTGCTGCACAAAATACAAATCAGGATTTGCCAGTGACTGGGAATTTGAGGATCAGAGGGAGGAAGGCGCAAGCAGCCATTGCTGCCCATGCAATCTGTGACAGACATTTTTCGTGGACACATTGTGCTAGGAATAGGCTGAGCATATAGGAATAGGCTGAAGGGAGCTGGAAGCATTTAAATAACAGAGAAATGGGCCCATTCTTTCCCATTTTGTATACACCTTCCTATCCCTTCTGCAACAAGAATTTTTTAACCTATTAATCTGTCTGAATACCTTAACGCCACCCCAGCCATTCTCATTTAGTCAATCTAAGCCAGTCAAGTTTTTCTTTTGTCTCAACTCCTCAGTCATTCCCTTTATTTTTTTTTCTCTTGTAGTATGGTATAAAAAAAAAATTTACCTGATTTTATTGCCCTTGATTCCATGATTTCTGGATATTCCCATTACACATCCTCGTCCCTCTCTCTTCTGTTCCTCTCTGAACAGCCAGTAGCTGCAGGAATCCTCAGTGTGCTGAAATGGCAAAATGTTTCCAGACACAAATTTTATTGGCATTATTGCCTGCTCCAGACTTGGTAGCTGAATTTAAACTAGAGTTTGGCATTCAATGCAATAAAATGTTGAATCAAGGCGAAAGTGTGATCTTTCACTGGGCCTTGCTTCTTCTACTTCATGCAAAGCTTTGCTCCTTAGCAAGTGAAATAAATTTAACATCTGAATGCTTTCAGTACTATATAATTGTTCTGCAGTTTGTCAGTAACTTTTACACATTGCACACCGTGACTGTGCAGATTTTCAGCCAGCTAGGAGAAGCCTTTGGTCATTCGTGTGTTTGGATTATTTCTGAAACTGGGGGAAGTTTTGTTTTGGACACACCACTTCATTTTTACCTTCCATTCACCTGTTTTTCTCTCCTTTCTTTGCTCAGCTATGCTACACTCCATCTCACCCCCACCTGGGCTGTGAAAGCACTTTCACACTGCTGCAGTTTGCTACAGGAACACCAATTATGTCTCCTACGGCACCAGCCCATTGATTGGACTCAATGGTCTCCAAGGTCTTTTCCACACATTTCCAACCTTCTCCCACCTTGATTCTGTAATAATTCAAATTCCTAAATTTCCATTAGGCTTTTGAAAGGGTTCATGTCCTTTATGGGATGTCCAGGGCACTATGTTAAGATGCCAAAGTCCTACATGTAACTCCAATTTCCTCCAAACACTGCTGGATTCACCAGGTTCCTGCCTGTGGGCTGGAGGAATTTGGGCTTGCTGTGATGGGACTGTTT
>VZRS01005491.1:0-10202 GCA_013398055.1 Ifrita kowaldi
GGGTCCCACCAGACCTCAGACATACATCCCAGATCCTCCAAGAGATCCTGGCACCAAATCCAGGCAGGGCTCTGCTCTGTCCCATGGGACGTACCAGTGAAAAAGATGTAGTCGAACTTGTTCTCCAGCAGCCTGGTGGTCTCCGGCACACCGCCAGTCACCACAGCAAAGCAGTCCTGCAAGGAAATGAGAAAGGTCCCCTCCTGTCACCATCTGTCCTCACCAACAGCATCCCGGGAGGCTGTGACACTAGCTGGGCATGGAGGAAGGAAGTTGGGCAGCACATGGAACCCGAGATGGTGTGTGAGGCAGGCACAGAGCACAGCTCTGTGTGTGCAGGGGTGGCCCAGCCATGTCACAGGGATGGGGAGAGTGTCCCACCTTGTCCAGGTAGCTGGGCAGCGCTTCTGCCACGAGTCTCTCCGTCTTCTTGGATACCTCTGAGGGTTTGATGATGGCACAGTTCCCTGGGGGAAGACAGACAGGATGTTGGAGCTGTGACATGGTGACAGCCAGCCCTTCTGGGGACGAGGTGTCCTTGCCAGTGCCCTTGCCAGTGCTCAGTACTGCTGGGATCCTCCAGGCCAGGGGACTGTAAAGTTGTGCTCACCGGCAGCGATGGCCCCAATGAGGGGCACCAGGAAGAGCTGGATGGGGTAATTCCAGGGCGCTATGATGAGCACCACCCCATAGGGGTCCTTGCGGATGAAGGCAGAGTCCAGCTGCATTGCCTATGGGACACTCACCATGTCAGGTCCCGCCCTGCACCACCATCCCACGCGGCTCTGCCTCCCATCCTCTCTCTCCTCTTCCCTCTCACCAGAGTCCTGTCCACCTGCTCATCCTTCATCCAGTGGGACAGGTTGTTCAGGGTCTCATGGAGCTCGTTCTTGCACAGGAGGATCTCAGATAATTCAGCTTCAAAGGGTGCCTGCGGACACCAAGGACCCAACACGTCACCTTGGCATGTCCTGCAGCTCTTATCCCAACACTCCATAGTGCTTTGCCCAGAATTTGTGTTCTGGAGCTCTCTACATCCCATGCTGAATTTGAATCCCCAAAGGTGTTGAGCACCCCCTGTGTCTGCAGCATGAGGTTTTTAAGCATTGAATGCTTAAAAATAGGAAAAATTATGCAGATCCCATTCATCCAGACAACAGGAAGAATGGGGAGGGTGTCCAAAGAGACTAGGTTGGAGAAGAGAAGACAATGAGCCCTGTGTGGTGTTAAAGCTCTGTCTGCAGAGCCAGGGGATCCAGGCTCAGAGAGTTGCAGCCTGGGTGAGCCCTGAGAGAGGGAAGGGGGTGACATCGGGTGGGAAGTTCAGGGCAGGAAGCAGGGACAGAAATCAGGGATTAACCTGGCCTGGGAAGAGGGAAACTGAGGCTGGTGGGTGTGGTAATGGCTGTTGATGTTGAGGGGCTCCCCACAGCCTCCTCTGCCCATGGCAGAGCAGGGATGGGCTCTGGACAACGGTGACTGGGACATACTTCACCTCAGTCTCCCAAATCCAGAGGCTGAGAGCCTGGGGAAGAGCCCAGGCAGGACTGGAGACTGTCCAACGGGAGGAGGACAAAGCACGCCCAGCTGGGCGATGGGAGCCCCTCAGCTCCTCTGGCCACCAAGTCCTCCCATTCCTGTCCCCTCTCACCTTGCCCAAGTCAGAGGCAGTGGCTTCCAAGATCTGCTGCTTCTTCTCATCCAGGAAGCGTCCCAGAGCCTCCAGCTGGGCTATGCGGTGTGCCATGGGCTGAGTCTTCCCTGAGAGCCAGGATGCTCGCAGGTGGCTCACCAGCCCTGCAAAGGGGTTCCCGCTGTGGGTACAGCGGTGTTAGAGGGACGCCAGCCCCATCCCAGCTCCTCAGAGCTCCGCATCGCCCCAGCCCGACATCCAACTGCCACTCCAGGGAGAGGACAGAGCACCAGGACCCCTCCTGCCACCCCTCTGTCCCTCCACAGTCTCACCTCATGGCATCACCGTCCACACTCCCATTCCCACCATCACCCTCGGGGGCTCTCCTGGCCTCACTCTCGGGGAGCTGCGGGAAGGCAGTTCCAGTCTCCATGGTCCCACAGGCGTGGTGCGAGATGGTTGTGCTGGGGCTTTCAACCACAGCTTCCCTCTTCCCGGCTAACAGCGTGGCTGCCAGCTTCCTGTCCTGCCCCTTGGCTGCCTGCCCCTGACCTTTGGCCGCCTGCCCCGCCACTCATCACTGCTGGCTCCATTCCAGCTAAAACTGCTTCGGATGGGAAACGCCCCCCCAACCCTCCCAGCAGCACCCCAAACCAGAAGACAGAGGCACAAAGAGAGGCTGGGAGAGAGTTTGATGCAAAGTCTTTACTACAGGCAGAGTTACACAGAGCAAAGAGCAACAGCAAGGAGGGAGAGAGGTTCATTCCAAAGGAAAAGTCTGTGTGAGGGGACATGGGGCTGATGGAAGTGCTTCTCCACCAGAAAGAGAAGTTTGGAGTAAGAAAAAGAGTTTTTGGTCATTTCAGCTGTGTCCTGGAAAATGGTTCAGAGTGGAGGCCACAAGAGTGCAGGAGGGGATGTCCATCCCAGCCATCCGACATGCTCCAGGCGAGGCAAAGGACACCATGAGGAAGTGAGGAGCATGATGAAGAGGGAGAGGGGGACAGTCCTAGTTCTCTGTGCCATCTCCGCAGTGTCCTCAGAGCAGGACATGGCAGCCTCAGAGCAGGGTGCAGGTGCCCCTGCGCTTCACCTCGAAGGTGGTCGTGAGGAGGCTCAACTTCTGCTGGGTGTAGGGGGGGTAGCGCGGGGTGTTGAGCGTCTCCAGCCCCATGTTCCGGTGCAGGCAGCCGCGGTGCTGGGAGAAGGTGTCGAAGGTGAACTTCCCATGGTATTTTCCCAGGCCGCTGTTCCCTGGAACACACAGGACAGGTCTGTGCTCAGGACGGGACTCTGCTCCTGATGATGCCTCCGCCAAGCATCAACACGAGGGAAAAAGATGCCTACAGGATTTTCTGAGCAGCACAGACGTGGTGGAGGAATTCAGTTTTTTCAGTGCCTCCTCCACATATATGGATGCTCAGTCCAGCCAATCCTGCTGCAGCTCAGCAGTTTGGAGGCTCCAGCACCTCCTTTTTACCCACCTCCATTTATCTACACAAGCTTTGCTGGGTGCTGCAAGTCTGGATTTCCCTCCATGATGCTCCACTGTATCTCCCCACAGCTGGAGCTGTTCCACCTTCTTCCCGGAACGTTAAAAACCTGGAGCCACATTGGCAACACCAGTTCTCCCAGTTCCTGTGGCTAGTTTAACTGGAGGTTAAGAGCCCAGTGACTTCCCGTGGAAGCTTTGGTGCCATCTCACCCCAATGACTTCAGCCCCTTCACCTGCTCTAAAGTGGCCTTACCTGATAATTGGAGGTGGTTGGTCTGAATCATTACCAATTAAGGTAAGTTACGGAATGGGAAGTACCAAAAATTGTTCCCTGAGCCACAGGCAGGTGAGGAATTATTTGTCCAGGTGACTCGGGTGCGAGCCCCGACGGAGATGCTGAGCAAGGGCAGCACCATATGAAGAGATTTATCCCAGAAATATTATGGGGAGAGATCAAGACATGGGGAAGTATTGTGGGAAACAACGTTCCTGTATTCTTGTATCCCTGGACCATGCTGCACCCACAGCCCAGGGCTGAGTGGCCTCACTTTACACCTGAGAAAGCAAAAATTGGTGCCTCTGGAGACCAAAAATTTCTTCTTCTCTGAGAAGGATCTCCAAGATCTCATAAGAGGTTCTCCAGGTTTTCCTAAGAGTATTGTTCCTACTATTTAGTCCTAAAAGTTGGCATGAAGGTACAACCTGGCTCCTGAGGGACTTAAAGGGATCCAGCCCAGCACCACACTGGCTGCAGGAGGAAGCTCACCTTCCTCACCATGGCTCAGGCCACAGATCACACCTGTCTCCCAATGGCCAGGATTGGGGATTTTGGACCTACCAATCCCTCCAAAGGGCAGTGAGGTCAGAGTCACGTGCATCAGGGTGTCGTTGCCGCAGAAGCCACCACTGCTCGTCCGCTTCAGGACCTGGTTCACCACCTGGGAGGGAGCAGAGAAAGTAGATGGGGGACTCGCACTTGGCAAACTTTACCCAGTTCACCCATCGGATGTTCCCAGAGTGTTTGGGCTCTAAAGACCCTTCAAAACATGTCCTGGAGCTCACGGAGGTGGTGCCTGACTTCCCTCACCACTTTTTCTGCTCCACAGACACACCTTGCTGTCGCAGGAGAAGGCGTAGACGACCAATGGCTGTGGCCGTGCATTGATGAAGTCAATGGCTTCATCCATGTTGGCGATGACGACGATGGGCAGGATGGGCCCGAAGATCTCCTCCTGCATGGCAGGGTCTGAGGGCAGCACATCTGCCAGCACTGTGGGAGCTGCAGAGAGAAAACCCGACAGCATCAGCCAGGTGCAGAGGTTGGAGATGAAACCTCCCCTCAGGACCCCTTTTTAAGCACCCCTAAAACTCTTTTCCCTCTAGAGCCTCCCTTCTGGATGAAGACTCCCTGAAAACCCCCAATGTGCTCACCAAGAGGTGTGTGACCCCCAAGCCTCACCGATGTAGCGCTCTGCCTCGTCCGTCTGTCCCCCGATGGCCACGCGCCCGCTGCACAGCAGCGCCCGGATGCGCCGGAACTGCTTGTCACTCACAATGCGGCCGAAATCCGGGGATTCTCGGGGGTTGGGGCCAAAAAACTCAGTGATGGCCTCGCGCAGTGCGGGCATGAGCTTGTCCTGCATCTCCACTGTGCAGAGCAGGTAGTCAGGTGCGATGCAGGTCTGCCCCGCGTTGAAGAAGCGGCCCCAGGCCACACGCCGTGCCACATTGGTCACGTCGCAGGTGTTGGACACGTAGCAGGGGTTCTTGCCCCCCAGTTCCAGCGTCACCGGTGTCAGGTGTTTGGCAGCGGCTGTCATCACCATCCGCCCCACCTGGGAGCTGCCTGTGGGCAGGGAAAACATGGATTGAGGTAGGGATCCCACCAGCCATCGCACGGCTCTGGAATGTGGCACTGGGTCCCACCAGACCTCAGACATCCCAGATCCTCCAACAGATCCTGGCACCAAATCCAGGCAGGGCTCTGCTCTGTCCCATGGGACGTACCAGTGAAAAAGATGTAGTCGAACTTGTTCTCCAGCAGCCTGGTGGTCTCCGGCACACCGCCAGTCACCACAGCAAAGCAGTCCTGCAAGGAAACAGGAAAAAGTCCTCTTGTATCACCATCTGTCCCTACCAACAGCATCCCCGGAAGCTGGGACATCGACTGAGCGCAGAGGGAGGAGGTTCCGCACATGGATGATGTGTGGGGATGGTGGGTGTGAGGCAAGGTTGGGAACACCATGGCCCGGGAACAAGGGACAAGGACAAGACGGGCTTCTCACGTTGTCTAGGTAACAGCTCAGCGTTTCGGCAACAAGTCTCTCTGTGTTCTTGGAGATCTCTGAGGGTTTGATGATGGCGCAGTTCCCTGGGGGAAGATGAACAGGACATCAGCACAGTGACATGGTGACAGCCAGCCCTTCTGGAGATGAGATGCCGGCACTTCCAGGCCCAGGGGACTGGAAGGTTGGGCTCACCAGCAGCGATGGCCCCAATGAGGGGCACCAGGAAGAGCTGGATGGGGTAATTCCAGGGCGCTATGATGAGCACCACCCCATAGGGGTCCTTGCGGATGAAGGCGGAGTCCAGCTGCATCACCTTTGAGGAAGAACATGACCTCAGCACTGCCTTCCCCACTAGCAATCCCTCTCCCCCGCTTCCCTTTTTCCAGAGCTTCCTTCTTACCAGGTTCTTGTCCACATGCTCATCCTTCATCCAGTGGCATAGGTTGTTGAGGGTGATGTTGAGCTCGTTCTTGCAGAGGAGGATCTCACTGAAGAAAGCCTCAAAGGATGGCTGGGGACAGACATCATGGAAGTGTCACCCCAATACTGACCCCATCACTGAGCCTGTCACCCTAACACAGACCCAATCACCCCAACGCGAACCCCGCCACCCCAAGAGGCATCTCTCCCTTCTTCCAAACAGGAATAGCAGGAGAATCTTTTCAGCAGAAGTTTCCACCACGTCCTGTAACTCCCAGGAGGGAGTTATATATCAGTGTCCCAGAATATTATGAAAATAGGTATTTGACCAGAAGGAAAAAAACCCCAAAACTGAACATTTTCATGGTATTTAACAAATCCCTGAGCTCAGCACTGTGAACTGTAAATAGAACCCCAAGCCAAGGGGACACTGAGCAATGTCACCATCTCTGGGTGATGGGATCTCCAGGGATGGGATCAACCCCTGAAGAGCTGATCGTGGTGCCAGTGGCATCCTGACCACTTGGATATTCAAGCTGGAAGCAAAGCCCTGAGCTCCCTTCCACCACCTGTGGACCAAAACTGCACTTTTTAGTCTTAAGTTTAGTCCAAGTCTTAAGACCTTGACTAAAGGGAAGTAGTAAGAACACGGCTTAATTAAACCCCTTGTGATGGAGAAGTGGGTCCTCTCTATAGCCGCAGAGCACAGATCAGGATCATATCATCCTTGCAGGAGCAGTGTGAAGACACCAGGGATAGCCCAGCAGGCTCAGTGGAGCCCCTTCATGACCGTGGAGAGGAGGGGGAGCAAAGCTCCTGTGCTGTGACATCATATTTTGGACTCCTCCAACCCAAAAACATCCCTGGATTGGAATCTTCCTCCCATCCCCGCACCACTTTGGGGTTGGGAAGGCTGGTTGCTGATTCCCAGGATCTTCCACCACCAAGAGACCTTCAGGTCCCCAAAATGCAGCTGCCAGGAGGTGAGAGGACCCTCTTGGACGTGAGGGCTCAGCAGGCACATGAGATAATCCAGTGAAGCAACGGGGCTGTTCTCAACCCAGGACGACGATGGCATCACCAGGGTAACAAAGATGATGGTTCATTAAGAATTTTGATGGGATACAAAGGTTGTGAGATAGAACATTAAGGCTGAGGTCATCCAAGTGCCACCAATCATCAGCATCAGAAAGGAACCGGCACCACTGGAGGTGAGACACCACCTCAGGTACGTAAAAGCAGGTGAAGTGTCCATCTAACTATGAGGGCCCAGCTGCATTACAAGCTCATTACTGGACAACCGGATCTAATTAGGCGTAATTAGGAAAGATGATGGACACACTCAGAGCACTGATGCCTATCAAAGCCTGGTTGAAGGAAAAGGACTCACCTCCAACAAACAAGGCAATTAGGAGCCTTGGGAGATGGCAGAATGTGGAAAGACATGGCTGAGGGCATGGGCCACTGCACTAATGCCGAACAAAGAGGTGAGGATCATATCATGGAATCCTGGAATGGTTTGGGTTGGAAGAGACCTTGAAGCTCATCCAATTCCACCCCATCATGGGCAGGGACACCTTCCACTAGCCCAGGTTGCTCCAAGCCCCATCCAACCTGGCCTTGAACACTTCCAGGGATGATGATCTGAGACCACTAGAATTATCCATGGTACGGATGCTCCCGCTTCGCCAGCAGATCATCCAGGAGCTCCTGGCATGCCACAATACCCCAAGTCACATCCAGAGCCCTGCCCATGCCACCATGCCAGTGAAACCAGTCCCTTGGAGGCCCTGGGAGGAATGTGCAGTGCTAGCATGTTGCACAATGCCGGTAATCCTGGGCGTGCCGGGCTGGCCAGGAGCTCCCCAGGACATCACCTCTGTGGAGGTAACACAGACCCCCAGGAGGCAGACCAGAGTGTGAAACGCTCCCACCTCGACTGGCCACTGACAGGCCAACAGGGCCTTTGCCTGGTTTCAGGGCACCAGGGATGGGATCAACAGCACAGTCCCTCCGCTAACCCCTGGATCTGCAGGGACCCAGCACTTATAGATGCACCAGCCTGGGAGCACATCAAGGGGGAAGCAGGACCCCAAGGAAGGGACACCCCTATGCCCAGACCCCCACAAGGATGCAATACCCAGACAGGGGTGTATGAAGGACTTCAAAGACGCGACGCCAATGGCCCCCAATTCCCAGCCCCTCTCACCTTGCCCATGTCCAATTCAGTGGCTTCCAGGATCTCCTGCTTCTTGTCATCCAGGAAGCGTCCCAGAGCCTCCAGCTGGGCCACGCGGTATTCCATGGGCCGCGTCTTCCCAGAGAGCCAGGATGCCCGCAGGTGTCTCACCAGCCCTGCATAGGGGTTCCCACTGCAGGGACGAGGGTGTTAGAGGGGATTCAGCCCCATTCTATCTTCCCAGAGCTTCATGTCATCCCAGATCCGTGTTATCCCATCCCAGCACCAAACTGGAGCCCCAGATTCCCCGGGGACAGAGCAGGGAGTCCACACACACTTGTCTCCCTCGCTGCTGCGAGCAGCTTAGCACAGCGCTATTCCCAGCAGATCCTGTCTTCTCCCTTCAGCCATGCTGGGATGTGGTGGCCCACAAACCTCAGACTTTTCCCCCAGCATCAGCCTGGGGTTCCCATCACCCTGGCACTGCCACAGCTTCCCCTGCTCACCTCCCTGTCTCCCTCCTGCCCCCAAACCCTCTCTCTCACCATGGAGTGCTGCAAACCATTGGCATCGGCCCCTTCCCAATCCCGCTGCTTCCACTGCACCCAGCAGCTTTCCCAGGATCTTTGCCAGGATCACTGCCTGCGGTGCTGCACTTGCCGTAGCCCGGGAGCTGCTGCTTGGGGGTCTCAAGGGGCTGCTGCATGCCAAGCTGTGGGAAGGAGCTGCTGGTCTCCATGGAGAGCGTGGTGGCCCTGGGGAGAGACATCGCGTGAGTTATGCCAGGATGGAAGTGCTGGAGGTGCCGGCGCGATCCCAAGAGGAGTCACCCACGGCACCTTTGAAGGGCGGCTTGGTGCTCGGGGCCGTCCCGGTTGTGGGGTGACTCAGCCCAGGGCAGCTGCCAGAGGCCCTAGGAGATGCCTGGGATTCCCGGGATAATCACCATCCTCTGGACACGGACCTGCCCAGGCTGCCCTGCTGATGTAGGGTCACCTATGGGGATCTCAGGGACAAGACACCCCCAAATCTGGGGGACAGAGCTGCAGCCCCCCATCTGTCACCCTCTCCATGCCCAGACACCCACCCTTCCTCGAGGGAACCCCCCTGTGCCCCACAGCCCCCACCAGCATGGAGGGTGCCAGACGGGTGCCATGCAGGGAGTGCCAGTTTTGGGGACCCCGCAGTGCTTACCTGGGGGCTTGTGTGGAAGCTGGAGGAGTGTGAGGCCAGGCAGGCACTGCCGAGGCTTGGGGTGGGGGTCCATAAATGCTGTGGGGCTGGGCCCCATGGCCGGGGGCGGGAAGGATTGGGTCCCACCTCCGTGGGGCTGGCACTGGGGACAAGGTCTAGGATGGGATAGGATGGGATGGAATGGGACCTCCCCCTTGGGATGGTGTAATTCGTATGGCCACCAAACTACCACCATGAACCTTGACCCATTTGGACCCCATAGACACCCCTCATCCTGCTCCCATGACCACCTGACTCATGGGGTTCCCACTGACACCCTTCATCCTGCTTCCCAAGGGTTCCATGACCAATAGACTCCCCTCATCCTGCTCCCAGGACCACCCCCAGGAAGGGCCCTTTGCCCCAGCACCCCAGGGTGGCTCCCATTGCCTAAGGTGTGGGGGACCCTCAGGATGGGTGTTGCCCCTGCTCCACTGCCATGACCCTTCTGGGGCTGTTCCCTGCGTATCCCCCCTATCCTGCAGGAACCAGCACCCTCCCAAGAATCCCATCTCAAGAATCCCCCGCTACCGGCTAGGCCAGATCCTGCCCCGGAGATGTCACTCCGTCCGCCCTGCCCAGCAGTCCCCCCCCCCTGCCCCGGGGCACCCCGCCGTGCCACGCACCCGGGCACCCTCCCGGTCCCGGCTTTGAGGTGACACCAGGGCAGGCATATGCCCCGCACCGCCAGATTAGGGTGTCCCCCCGCCCAGGAACCCTGGCACATCCCCCGGGCCGGGAAGGGGAAGCGAAAGCAGCAGGGCCCAGCACTCAGTGCCACGGGGCACCCCGATGAGGCAGCACCCACCCCGAGGCCTGGTGGGAGCGCTAGGGAGGCTGGGGGGGTCACAGGGAGGTTGGGGGGCGGGGGTTGGGGTGCTGTGCAATGGGGGAGCAGTGGGTGCTGTGCGGGGGGGTCAGGGTGCTGTGCGGGTTGGGGTGTGGCGAGTGCTG
>VZRS01005492.1:0-24213 GCA_013398055.1 Ifrita kowaldi
CTTCACAGGAAGAGTGATGGGGCTGCCCATGGAGGTGGTGGGGTCACCGTCCGGGAGGTGTTTAAGAAAGCCTGGATGTGGCACCGAGTGCCAAGGTCTGGGTGACAGGGTGGTGTTGGGTCCCAGGGTGGACTCAATAATCTCAAAGGTCTTTTCCAACCTGGTTGATTCTGTGATTCTGTGATTTCAGTGATGGGCGTAGGGCATTGAAGAAAATGGATTATGTCAAAATTAATCAAAACTGTGGGATAAACTCTACCTACTTCTCTGTCCCAGAGTGAATAAGCAGCATCCTGACATCATTAGACCAACATAATTTGGAATTTAGTGGGAAGTATAAATTGGAAGGTTAGTGATGGAAATACTAATGATGAATTATCTATGAACTGACAGTACTTTGCAAGTCTGCTTAGAGATCTGAAATGATGTAATTCCAGCAGGATGGATTAGTAGTCAAAACTTAGAAAGTATATGAAAATGTAATTCAGCATAAGATTTTTTGGCTCTGTGTATTTTGCCAGTAAAACTTTTTGTGGGTGTAAATAGCATGAATATTTTCCAACATTCAAATCAGTAGGAGATAAAGATTAATTTATTAATTATTTAATTATGATTTTGTGTCATGGTACTTCATTTTGCATTGTGATCTGACCTACTTGGACATTTTAAGTTGCATGTTAGTCTTGTTCTGGCCTTAATAAAAAGATAAGATCATTGTTTTTCTTTGCCTATCCTGACCTGTCTGAACCTTCTTCTTTAAATACATTTCTGACAACCACCCCAATTCTCATGTTTTGAAAGGAAGGTGGTTATGACTTCCCAACCACAGCCTGTGCAATTTTTTAAATAAAAATATTGCTCCTTCAAATGTTGAAAGAAATCGTCTATTTTGAAACATGGAAGAAATTGTCTTACTGAGATTAAACAAGGGCAGGAAGTGAAGCGTTTGTTTGTTTTATGAAGTCTGGTGAATTTTGATAATGAGTTGTTTAAAATATACTATACTGAAGCTTTTCTAATTCTAGACAGATAAGAAATAATAGTTACATATTTCAGCTTCAAAGACAAAAGTTACCTTTTATCACCTAATTTAACAATCTTCTTAGTAAAATGTCTTAGAAGAATGTGAAGTGTTATTTAAATACTAAAAAAAATCACCATCTTTGAATAGCAGGGCTTTTTTAATTGCCATAATCAAAGTCCAAACACATTTCCCTGCTTGCTTTAAATAGACTCACACATTTCTTTTCTTGCTTTAAATAGTTTCTTTTAATGACAGGTTTTTCCTTAATGAGGAGGAGGATAAAGTGAACAACTCTGAGCTTGTCAGTGCAACTTCAGCATGACAAAAGTTCTGATTTTTGACAGCACCCACTAGGAAAATAGGAAAACTGGCAGTGTTTTAATTAATGTATAGTTTTGAATTGCTAATCTGCATTTTAAAATACAAACATATTTATTTTAGCATTAATATGTTTTAAATAGCAAAAAAAGCCAAAGAAATCTTACATTGTAGGTCACAAAATGTAATAATTCACACTTCTTTGTGATAAGTAATTCAAAATAGCTTTTGAAATTGGGCCTTCTTGTTGAGTTTACTAATCTTTTCTTTGATAATTATCTTAGAATAATTACACCATTCATGGAGTTCTTGGAGATAAGTCTTGTTCTAGTACTAAAATCTCCTTTGAGAAAGGGAGACTTCTAACAAATTGGTTAATAAACAACAGCAGTTAATGTTACCTAAATTCACATGATCATGTTAGCTGATGTGCAATCATACTTATCAGGAAAGGAGAAGATAATCCCATATTAGTGCTGATCAGATTTTCTGTGATTGACTGAACATCCAGACCACATCCTGAGTGTGGCCTTTTGTAGAGAGCATTGTAGGTTTTAATAGTAAGGTTGATTTGGGTATTAATAATACCTAAGCAGTAATTCAGGTAAAATACAAAATTTTACGGGAGGGATAGAAATCTGTTTTTAATATTGAGTCTCAACACAACATTAGTGACTCCAATTTATTTTCTAAGGAATCTTTATTGCAGGGGGTCCGATGCCGGTCAGCACCGGTGCGCCGCCACCTTCCTAGAGAGAGTGTCCTGCAAGGAACAGCTCTTCCATGGGCGCTGGCGGGCCTCCCTGGGCACGGAGGGATTGCAGCAAGTGCAGCGATGTCTCAGCCACAAGTGATTCCAGCTCTTGTGATTCAGCTCTTTGTGCAACCACCCCGGCAGAACTCGGGGACAGAGAGACAGGAGCCTTGTATGGCGATTCCACAGAGGGAGCTTTAATTGTCCAGCAGCCCCTGTGAAGGGAAGGCCAGGGACAAAAACTCCCAACTCATGGGCAGAAACAGGGGCTTTTTATGGGCTAGAAACTAATTAGCCAACTGGGTACAGGCTATTACCATATAGAAACAAGGCATGCTGGGGGTGGTTCACTTTGTCACCATGACCCTGAGGAAGGTTGCTTATCTCTGGGGAGATTCTTTTGGGCCTCAGGCCTCTCTCCTCCAAGGGAGTGCAGGGGGCTCTTGTGCCAAGGGCTCACAGCCCTCCACAATGTTTGTTTTCTAGAAATTGCTGGATTCTATAAGACTTAAAAGGAGTGGTTTCTTATTTTGCTAAGAAAATTCTAGATGCTCTTCTGGTGTGACAGCAGTAGTTTAATGACCCTTCTGCAGTGTCTCCCACAGCTCTGGGGGAGCTGCACAATTGCCGGGGCTGGACAGGGAACAGGGCAATGCTGGGAGGTCCAGTGGACTTTTCCTACTTAATCCCATCATTTCTGTTGCTTAAGCTTTCCCCTAAAGTCCCTCTAGCCTAAAAGTACAGAGATGTTGGGTGAGACCAGAAAGGGCCCACGATGGAGCTGGGAGTGAGGGAATTGAGGGGACACAGCCTCGGCTGCTCTGCAGCGATGGACTCGGAACTGGAGCCTGCCCAGGACACGGGGCCCCGTGTTTCCATACTGGAGGGAATGTTTGCACTCCTACGAGCTTCTTGCTAGCCTGTCAAATGGTGCTTATTTTTACAACCACAGGCTGCTCCAAGAATAATTACGGTTTTTTAATAATTATTGTGATTGCAGACGAAGACTGGTAATTGGTATCAGTTAAATTGGAGAGGAAATGGCCACGAGTTTTTGAATGGCATGAATTCTCTTGTTTTCTTTTGCCATCTGTAAAGCTATGAATAGAAAAAACATATGGACAGAATCGTTGTTTTCTGGAATGTAAATGAGACACAGGGCTGAGGAACATCTCCCTCTAGTGCACCCCTCCAGTGGCATCTGCTGGAAAGGTTACTGTACAGAAGCAGATTTGGAAGAATTCCCTCCTTTTTGCTCACTTTTCTCTCAGAAGCAGCTTGTGCAAAACCAAACTTAAATATGAAACTGGATTCATTATTAAAACAAGAGATTATAATTTCCATGTCATTCTATTCCCCACCCCCACTCCCCACTGTCTGATGATAATCTAGTGTCATAATGAAATTCATGAGGCCGCAACAACAAAGGAGCTCATGGAAGAGAACAGGAGCTTTTCAGATGGTATAGATTTGCATACTAATGAAGAGTATGATGTTATTAATATTACAGAAACATAGTAATAGCCAAATACCACTGAAATGGGGAATGGTAGATCATTATTAGACTCCAAAAACAAATAAAAGAATGTATTTTACAATATAGCTGCACCTTGCAGCTGCTGCAGAATTAAACCCAGTTCCTGTAACTGAATTATTTTGATTTCTGTGCCATATCAAGAAGGTTAAAAAATGTATACTTGTAGTACATTTTATTGTCTGTACTTCATTGGAATGGAACTTTACTGGAAAAAAAGTACTCAAAAGTTGAGTTTTTTTCAAGATATGTAGGCTGATCACTAAAAGTACAATGGGCAGGAGTTCATAGGACTGAAGTTCAGAAGTACATCATGCCTTTGACTTCCAAGTGTGATCTTAAAACAGGAGGCTCATCCGTGGTTGGGATTTTATTCCTGTCTTTACTAAAGGATTCCTGACCTAGCTCTGGACAACCTCCTGCCTCCTTTGCTAGTTCAGTAATGCAGCTTCACAGGCTGCACTGAGAGCAGGAGATGCAGGGCAGGACGAAAGTAAAGCTTCAACAGCTCACATAGAAAACTTTCCATCTTCCTTGTCTTCTGAACAGTTAAAGGTGTTGGTTTTCTCCAAAAAGTGTTCTTGGCATCTGTCAAGTCTCCTGTCAAATGACAATTTCAGCAGCAGTTTTCTGGCCTTGATTCCCTCTTTCTGTTTGGCATGATGATCCTGCCTGTGCAGAGACCCAGGGTGCTCTCAGAGCAAGGTGGGGGTGGTTTGACACCTACTTGGCATGGACAGAGAGGATTCCTAAGGTGCAGGACAGCAGACACCCCTGCTTCCAGCAGATCTGCCTTTCAATGACAACATGGAACAGTGAGGCCACCCTGGTTACCTGCAGCACTATGGATTTTTAGCATTTTTCCTGCTGCAGTTCAGGACATTGAGTGTTGGTGTTTGTGAGGAAGATGAGGAGGGTCAGGTTCTCACAACACTGGGCTGCTGTGAGAAGCTTGTTTTGTAGCTCCAACAACACAGGGAATTAATTCAGTGGAAGAGAAGCCTCTGTCAGTCAACAGGAGGGTTATAAAAAAGCTGAAGTGTCTCATTGCATGGATGTGATTGAAAGCAGTGGTGTGTTTGGGAAGATTTCAATGACTCTTAGGGATTATGATAGACTTGAGTGAAATTTAGTGTTTGTCAATGTTTGCAAGCCTAACAAAGCAATTTGTGCTACACCATGTAACTTATCAGGGTCATTTTGCCCAAGTTAAAGTAGTCTAAGCCTTAAATCTAAGCCAAGAAAGATGCTTTGAAACTGAAGCTTCCCAAGGACAAACAGCACCTCGCGCTGTGTCGGATGGGAGCAGTTCTGATGGGGCCAGTGTGGGAGCAGGTCCCCGGCGTGCACCCAGGAGGGCTGAAATCGCGGGTGCTGCAAAGCCCAGCATCCCCCCACAGCTGCTCTGAAGGGTTTGGGGGTGTGTGAGGGGCTTCCAGAGGAAGGTGGGGTACAGGCAGACATTTTGTGCTCTGCTCCTGGTCAGCTTCTTGCAGGGCTGGATTTGGAAACAAGAGAGCCAAGCAAGGGAGTGGCAGATGCTGAGCATCAGCAGAGGACTCTGCTGTGCCACTCCACAGCCCACGGCCTCCTTCCTCAGGCTCTGTGCAGGGAACAGGGCTGGGTGCATTATGCAAATGCTTCTGCAAAGAGAGCCATGGATTCATGTTAAAATATTTTTAGGTGTCTCTGTTTATAAAATTTTACCCTAGGCATTTTAAATAATGAAAGAGTTTAATGTTTTTCACATTAGAAACAGCTTAATTCTTTCTAGGATTTATGAAATAAGGATTTTCATAATACTCTCCTATGTTTAGTAGTCTTCTAAGAGCTTGAAAGGTTCTAAGTATCCCTTCCCTTCTTCTCACTATAAGAAAAGGTTTCTACTTTGCTGTAAATGTGGATTAATAAATCTGCATTGCATGAAATGTAGGAAAGTGATGTTCTAACAGCCTAAATTGTACTTATTTGTGATGTCTTCTTTCAGAGGCATCAATGATTGGGCAACAGTTCCTTGTAGTGCTGCTTTATCTGATCACAACCATTTTAATTTTAAGAGAACTAATACAGCACAGTAGCCTGAGAATAAAATCTTGGTTGGTGTCTCCCCCTTGGGTGCAGGGTGTTCCCTGCTGCTGTTCCTTGGTGTCTGCCCCATCCCAGGCTGCCAGATGGACCCGCAGGATGAGCTGTGCAGGTGGGCCCTGGGTGTGTGCTGTGTCCATCCTGATGAACATCTTCAGTCAGGTACCACGTGGATCTCCAGGCAGAGCCTCTGACAGCCCGACTCTGCTCTTTGGCTGCAAGGGACACTTGTCTCTGTTTAAAACATCTTTCCTGAGCTGTTAACTTTCCTCAGTTTCCCTTTGCTTTTTTCCTCACCAGTTTTTCATAAGGGCCTTTCATTGATGAGGGGAACCCCTTGTGAGGTTGTCACAACCTGCATGTTCAACTCCTGTGTACCCAAGCCCAGCTGTCAGCTTCTTTCCTAACCCAGAGTTTACTGTGAAAGCCACTCTGGCCTGGTCCAAGGTGCTGGGAGTGAGGAAACACCTGGTCCCAAGCTGTGGCAGCCGGGCAGCTCGGCTGTGCTGCCCTGATGGACCCTGCAGAGAAGCTGTGTTAATGCCTGAAGGCACAGGACACAGGGCAGAGCACTGAGAACCATAAATGCTGGTAGTGAAGGGACCACCTGTGTCAAAATGTTGTTGAGACACTGAGACCAGGTTGTAATTTGTGATTCTCTGTTAAACTGTGTCAGTCACTTGACGTGAAGCAAATTCAGAGAAATGTTCAGGTTCCTCTTGCAACCGTTGAACCCTGGTTCTTCAAACCTACTCATAAAGCACCACTTTGGATTGCCAAATATTCTGACTATGAGGTAGAAGCCACTGTACTTGTGTTTCAGACTTTTATTGCTTACAAAAATAAGCGTAAATAGAAATTTTAAGCAGTTTTGACTAAGCCTGTAGTTCTTTCTTTGCCTTTCCCAGCACAGACGATGATCCAGCACCTATTTGCCAGTACATGCATTAGTGGCCTGTAGTCAAAGCTCAGCGGTGGCCTGGTATTTAACAGTAGAGTAATTGCATGTCAGCATCATTTAATTGAAGTTTTGATGAAACTGGAAACAAAAGAGTGCTCTTACAGCTTTTACTGTGTTCAATAAGACTTGCTTTTAACCAAGGAACTAGTGACTGTTTTGCAAAAGTTCTCCTTTTGTGTGTGTGTGTTTTTCTTCAGTGTAGCACACTAACTGTATTTAGTGTGGGGAGCAGGGGTGTTTACCAAAGCCACTGTTCTCCTTCCTCCCCCAGCCTTCAGGTGTGCTAGCAGCACCCTGTGCTATTTTTTTGTTCTGGGAGTCTGGTGCTGGGCTGAAATGTTGGTTCACTGAGTGTCTGTACAGTTCACTGGTGCATTCAGGTACTGAGGTCAGTCTTGGTTGTGGTTTAAGAAGCCTGTTAATACCACTGGGATTTTGATGGTACTGGGGATGAAACATCTTTTTCTTCCCCTGAAATCCTGTTAGTTAGGAGGATATTGCTTTATGCAGCAGAAATGAATCCATTATCCATGAGAGAATGTGTTTCTAAAAAATCTTACTATTGGGGTCAGAAGCACTTCACTTTCTCCTTCCAAACAGAAATGTCAATAGAAGGCAATTTTCAGTTCTCTTGGACTAGGGCATGGCTTTGGGTGAGTTCATGACAGGGAGTGCTGTAACAGCCTGCATTCACTGTGCTTGCAGCCCACACTGGTTTTCATCCAGGGGCATTGACCAGAGCAGGGCTATTGCTTTGTCCAGTGAAGCATCATCTACTCAGGATGAATGCATCTGCCCCACTAACAGTGAAGTCTGATTGTTCTCTGATGTGTGAGGCTGCTTTGCAGAATTCAGGGACTGTTATTTCTGATTGGACAGAGACAACAGAAGAAAACTGGCTCCTAGAAATATCTGCTTATGCTTAACCTCTGTGGTAATTTCTCATAGAGGTGCAACAGACCATGGCAACCTGATTTAACTTTGAAGCCTTCTCTGCTTTGAGCAGGAGGTTGCACTGGAGACCTCCAGAAGTGCCCTGCAACCTGATTTTTATTGTGATTCTATGACACCCTGGAGTTTAGCAGGTCATCACATTCCTATTGTGTTCATATTTTGTACTGCTTAATGCTACCTTTCACAGCTCCACAGTAAAACACTTCAGCTGCCTCTGGAAACATGAAGGAATCTGTAGCACTTCCAATGATTCCCCAAAGAATTAAAAGGGATTTTATGAATTACATTAAACAGTACTTTTGAGCAGAACTATAAGACCCAGGTAGGATTAAGGAACAGGTGAATACAGGAGAGTGTTCTAAAGAAAAATGTAAGTTGAATCCTAGTATTTAAGAGAGGATTGTTCTGAAACTGTTTTTCCTTGCTCATTTCAGTGTGATCATAATTTAAATTACCTGTCTGCTGTTCCTTTTCTACAAGAATTTTACCAAAAAGTGGTGCCTGAAACCATGTTTCACAGAGCCAAAATTTTGCTATTTGAGGTTCAATAGATTTCCCTTTCCATTTAAAGGGAAAGCTCCAGGACAACAAACATCAATACTGTGACATTGCAGATGCTGGGCTGCTGATGTTAAATGCACTGCACGTTTAAATATTTTCCTGTGTCTTTCCCCTTACTTCTATGGCTTTTGCAATTTCTGAATTATTTTTCCCATCACAGCCTCATTCCCCTTTTAGTTCTTTTCATTGTATAAAGCTCTCTTAAGAAAAAAATCAAAGGGTTTTCTGTACTCGGTATCATTATTGTGTGTCTGTTTTAAGTTTCTCTTGCTTCCTAAAACAATTACCTCACCATTTCAGATCTGCTTGTGTATTAACAGCTAATCAGCTTTTACCCTCTGGTCTTCGTGCCCTCCTTCACACAGTTCCTGACCCCTTTATCAGCACGTCTCCCTTATTTTGTTCACAATTTAATTTTTGCATTATTCTGTCCTCTTTCATCTCTCTGTACTATGCATATTTCAGTCTAGATTCTCTTCTCTTCTCTCTAATTAACTTTGTTCTATTTCCTCTGCCATTTGAAGAAGTTCCACGGATGAAATGGTTCACGTAACAGAATTCCCTTTCCTGGTGCCGGGGCTGTAGCAGCGTCCAGGCCTGGGCACCCCCAGGAGTCAGGGGCATAACTTGTGCTGGCAGCAGTGGCACAGCCTGAGCCCAGGATAGGTACAGCAGTGCTGGCTAGTGCTGGTTTCAGACAAGCTCTCTGGGGGCTAACGAGCCTCGTTATCTCCTGGCAGCAGGGCCTGAGACGAGAAAGGAGCAGCCCGGCCGCCCCTCCGGGAGCGCACGCACCGCCTCCGCAGGGAACGCGCCCGAGCACCGGCAGCGTTAACAAACTGACCGCGCAACCAGCAATGTATCGATGGACTCCTCCTTTAAAAAGCCTTTGCTTTATTCGTGGAAGGCTTAGTGCATGAGGGATTTGGCTCTAAGAAAGAAAAAAGAAGTTGGCAGGGTTTTAACAAAGGAGCCCGGCCGGTTGTCTCTGCAGCACGGCCGGGCAAACAGCAGTGGGCACGCAGCTGCCGTGGCTGGAGCATCGTTTGTGCCCCCGTGCTCAGACCGTGGCACCTGGACAGGAACCCTCAGGGAGAATCTCCCTTCTCTGATGGATCCCCTGGAACTTCCTATAGCCCTTTGCTTTTCCATTAGTTTTGGGGAGTTCAGAATGTGGGTCTGAACTTTGCAATGTGAGTATCTCTCCAACAAAGTTACCATCCTTCAATTTTGAATTCTCCAGTTTCACCCCCTAGTAATTCAGAGAATGACTTTTAGAAGTAGCATAAGAAACTGCAAACGTCAATATTTTAAAATACTTACTCAGGAGGATTTCTGTGAGAGAACTATGTGTAATTCCTGTAAGTCCATGGAGCAAAAGTAGGTGAAGTCATAACTGTTTATATCCCTAACCAGAGTCCCAGTCACACAAAAACTCCTGTAAACTCACTCTAGTAGTGCTTTTAACTTTAATGCCTTGAATCTGAAATTACTTCAACTCAGCTAATTACCATTGTGGGCATTTATGAGGATTCAGATTATTGATGACAGCCTTTCAGCACCTTCTGCAGTTTTTCACGTTGGCCTGGAGAGGATGGACAACCTCTCCTGTAATTAACTACAAAGAAAAAATAGAGGGGTCCTGGAGAAAGATATCTGGTGGTCTTTTAATGTCCTGTACAGCTAAATCTTTAATGTCTCTTAATGAAAACATGATTAGTTAAAACTGAGATTAGTCCCTTCACTTTGTATTGCTCTCACAGTTTAAAACCTAAATTGTGTAGATGAGTACAAACTTTTTAAAGGATATTCATTAAAAATCCAAATAAGTCACAGGACCCACTTCTTCCTCTTGGGCTGCATCAAAACCAGCAGTGGATGACAGAAACTTGAGTAAGGCAGACATAGGTGAATGTTGCATGTAGCACTGATCAGCGTTACTCCGGTGCATGGCCAGCAGTGCAATTCCTGACTTGCAGCAGCAGACGTGCACAGAATTAATCTGAAGGCATTCTGTAACTCTGTCACACTGCACATGTTTTTTTGTCATGAATGTCACCCTTATTAACCTGGGAAATAATCTTTATTCTTCTTGTGGTTAAGGCTGTGTGGTTTAGTGTGAGTGTAAACAGAATAATTACCAAAGTGATGCATTTCCCTCCCTTAATGTAATGGACTTCTAAATGGACTCAAAGGAAATTAGAGAGTTACATGCTGAAAAGAAATGGCCATGTAGCATACTGCAGTCAGCACAGAGATCTATGTATATTTAATTAATGTTAAACCCATGAAAGAATGCTGCATTTCCTTTTCATGGGTTCCAAACCCCAGCCGCCCACTGTGATATATTAAGAAGTTTTTCTGTCATCTGGATATCAGATTTCACTTATGTGTATTAGTAGTCAAAATGCTGAATTACATTTTCAGAAGTGCTGAAACAACACTGTGAAACGCCTTCATCTCCACAGATCTGAAAAGCAACTGCACAGACTTCTCTCTTCAGTCTGCAGAGCCCTCAGAACTCACTGGGTGTATCGCAGCCATGCTCGGAGGGGGAAGCATTTGGCCAATAATAATGGGCAAACTAAACTCAATGACAACTTGGTTTCCAAGGAGCAGAATTTAGCTTTTGAATTTTAAAAAATGCCAGTGGGTTTGTAGGGTCTGATTCTGTGTGAAGAGTTACTGCATATCTGCCTTTTGTGTGCTGTATATTGTGAGGAGGGAGGAAAGGAGATTTAGATGTCTTGCTAACAGATTTGTTCATACCTGTAAATAATTAGGTGTATAGCTGAGGTTTGTACAGCATTTGATGACTGTTTTGCCAGTTGTGTCTCAGCAAATGTGGTTTCAGTTAAAACAAATCAGTTTTATGATGTCTGTGTGGAGCTGGAGACACCAAGTGACATTTGAGTTGTGTGCTGACCTTGCTGGCACTCAGAGCTGCATCTCCAGAGGGCCTGAGGGCTGGGTACAGCTTCTTAAAACAACACTTCCTAGAGACCGCTTGGACACTGAAATGACTCAACTAATGTGATGTTCCATTCTAATTAGAATTTTTAATTCTATCTGCTAACAAGTTTTGCAGCCCATTTTCATCAGTAGTAGAATTCCAGATCTTTTAAGCATGACTGTGAAATACAATTTTAAGATTCTTTTTGTATTTATTTATTTATTGTTTTCAAGTTGATTCATGAGCACAGACAAAAACTTTATATGTTGCCTTCTGGAAGTTGTTGGAAGAATTTTTTTCATGGCAATTAGGTATGCATCATTATAACATAAAGTATTTTCTAATTAGAAAATTTCTAAAAGAAGAAAGCAAATCAATCAAGGCATCTTTTGTGTTTGTGAATTACTTGAGTGCATTGTGATGCTTGAAGTTCTGAGAAAATAAATTTGGTTTCATGTGTCAGAGTAGGCAGAACAGCAGGATTTTAATATGCTCACAATTTGATGTAGTATCCAGCAACAGGACCATAATTAAAGAATATTAGTTCAATATTTGGACTGTTGCACAATTGGAAACGGGAAGAAATATTCTAGGATATATAGGAGAACACTCGTTAATATTGCTCCTTTATTGGTGGAGTAGCAAAGCAGTTCACATGCAGGGTTTGTGTGTTTACCACCTACTTGACACAATGTCAGGCATTGATGTTCCCTGGAATAAGAAGCAACATGAAAATGTTAGGAAACTTTAAAAATGGAAAATGAAAAAGGGAATGTGATTTGAATGAGCTCAGTATGGGCTTTTTTGGTTTACAGAGCAGTAGATTTAGCACACATGCAGGCAGACTGTTCTGTGCTGGGAGTGTTTTCCACAGGGCCTGTGACCCTTTGCACAGCAGATCTGGGATTAGACGCCTTTGCCTGGACATTTCCTGAAAGCGAATGGTGCATGCTGAGCTGGAAACTCATTGAAATCCTGACTTGAACAGTTCAGATATGTGCTAGGGAATAACAAAATGAATTCTGTAAAGGGGGATTGGCCTTCCTGAACCCTAGGAAATGATGCCCTTTACTTCCTGGCAGGATCCTGGCATTCAATTTTTAAAAGGCACGTACAAAATTGAACTTTGAAGCTAGAATCTAAATGAGTCATTGTCCTAGAAATGTGAGTCACATTTTTTTGAAGGCTAAAGGAAAAAGGGTGCTTTCTTTTTGGTTTGAACTAAACAGTTTATAATATTGCTATGTTTTTAGAGACAATAGGAGAAGGGTATAATACTAAATGAGAAGGGTGTGATGGGCTACTTTGGGGACAGAGTCAGGAGAGTGTCAGTCAACTGTGCCACAAGAAGGGAGATGAGAGAAAAAACAGAAACCTGGATACAAAAGAACTCTCCCCTCTCCTGTGCATGTACACAGCAGCTGGATGAAAAATCCACGTAACCATGAGCTTGGGGAGATTTATAGTAGGCAGTAGTGCCTATTTGGGTAACGAGGTGTCACTAGAGTGAAGATCACAAAATGTAACTACAAACGAGAGTAGCCTGCCAGGCATTGTTAAAGCTCTGCTTTTTACTGCAGTCTAAAGATTCTCCTAAATCCTTCATGCAATGAAAATTTTAAACAATGTGATTAACCTTAACTATGCCATTAATGTAACAGGGAGTGAAATGCTCTGTGCAATCCTGGCTGCGCCCTCTCTGTTAATCTGGAGTTTGGAACTCATCCGGGTGTGCAGCAGTGGGCAAAAGGATGCACTTGGGTCAGCTGGGGGCCACCTGCCCACACACAGGCAAAAGGGACTCCTGCCAGAGATGCATTCACACCTTCAAACACACAAAGGAGTAGGAGTGAATAGACACAGATTCCAGTTGTTGTTCCCTGTTAGGCTAAAATTCAAGTTCATTAAAATTTGGAAGTTTGGCATAGTTCATAGTTTGAACTTCATGGATAATTTAAGCATCAATACTACTACTATGTTACACATAACCAAGATTGTAACTGTCCATAGAGTTTTAATCAAATTCTCTGGATATTAATTCTGCTGAAGTTAATGAGTGCTTTTCTACTGATTCAATTTGAATCAGCATTGGATGCAAATATTGCTTTAATTTTATGGCAACTTATTTAAATAGCCAGAATGCTGTTATACCTCCTCCCTTTGAATAAATGCCTGATCCTTTCTGGGTCTGCAAGAATCTTACCTACATATTTCATCATCATTTCATGCTGGGTATTTGCCTGAAGTCACTACAGCCGGGAGCACCTCAAAGCATTTCCTCAATTGCAGTTTTCAAATGAAACCCCCGTCTTTGTATTTCTACTTGTGCCTGTTCAGCTGGCGCTAACGATGCAGGGAGCCCCGGGAAGATGCAAACACACTCTGGAATCAAACATCACTGTTTGAGAATCTCAGTGTCTTCAATGGGAGGCTTTTCCTCAAGCTTCACAGCTGGAAAGCTCAGACATAAAGATACAGGTTTTACCTGAAACCACCAATTTACAGCTATGCTTAGCCAGGTGGAGAATCTGACAGTCCTGTATCCTGTGTCTGCAACAGACCTCCTAGGCAACCGTATTCCAATCTTATTGCTGTAATTCCATTTGTTATCCAATATTGCTCTGATGTTTGAGAGACCTGGGCCTTAAATCTTACATAGTCTATGAAGTATGCCAGTTCTTATTGGATTGAATGATTTTGTTAAAAACAAATCGCAGGATTTGGTTAAAGGCTGTGATTTTTTTTTTGAATGTTTCTGCAGTGGGCATTATGACTTTGTGGAGCTGCATGAGCACCAATTAAAGTGTTGGAAAAAGGCAGACACGATGCTGTGAAAGTTTTGCAGAGCTTGGGATGCAGGAGTTTCTCCTTTGCAAAACAGGTGAATGTTCCAAGGCAAATAGATAAAAGAGTTTGACCCTTATTTCCTACTGTACCATCTGCCTGGAAAGATTCAGGCAAAATGCTGAAGTTCATTTTTATTTTATCAGCCAAATTTTGGCACTCAGATATCAAACTAATTTGAAAATCTCCTTCCCCATCTTTCCCGGAGGTTTTGATGGAGTGATGGCTGGTTTATCTGAAGTGTTGGCCTTCCACTGATCTATGTTTTTCTGCATGATGAGTGTAACTTTATTTGGCTCATGCTATTTTTCAGCCCATCTTTGATATATTTTTCTCTGGGATTGCCGTGTATTTACTTCTCCCCTGCCCCCTTGTTCTTCACAAGAAATAGGCCTAATTTGCAACAGAGTTCTACAGATTTCTATGAAGTCACGATCCTATGTACAAGTTTGTGAAATTAATCTGATCCTCTAGTTTGTACTTTCAAGTAGGTACTTATGTTTTGCCAAACAAGAAGATTTTTACAGAGTTTTAAATGACCCTTCGAAAGGTTTACTTAAGGAATTGGAATTTCCATGGAGTGCAAATAATTGCTACTTAATGTTATGGCTTATTTGTCTTACCGCAGTTTTATCAATAACCTGATCCCTTTTTCTTGTAATCTGTTTTTATTTCTCTTTTTGCCTACTTCCATATTTTGGGGGAACTAAGTAAAGAAAATAGAGTTATTTTATATTTCCTCAGCCAGGCTTTTAAATTGTCTGATGACTGCTATATCTGAGTGCCTGTTTGAAACAAAGAGTTGGTGACAAATCAGGCAGGGAGGGTAGTGGCAAACCCCAAACTGCAGACACATTTGTTTTTAATTTAAAGAATCACTTTGCTTCAGTGGCCACATTGATTTGCTACCTTAATGTACAACCAATTATGAGCAAAGTTAATTATCTAGTTGCAGAATGTTTTTGTTATCTGTAAAATGCAGTATTTCATAACAAACCTGTGAGGAGAAAACACAAAAATCTCTGACATTAATGGTCTTCAAAGTATACTGGAAAAGAATTAATTATCCATTTCAATATATTAATTGTTGTTTAGATAGTTATTCTCAATAATTGCCTATTTTGAGCTATTGGTAAACATTGTGTTTATATTCACATTTCATGATGAAGAATGTTCTTGTTGTTGAAGTTCCTTTACCAATGATTGCACAGGATCCTTCTTGTGCACAGTCTCAATGTGCTAATTGACTCCCTGAATTAACTGATTTAAATGGTTTTCTGGTTCCACTTACCTTCAGGTACCCTTATGATAATTCAAAACTAACTTGCATTTATTCACCTGTTCCTATTATACACAACCTACAAGAAAGCCTAAATATGTACTAAACATCTGGATTATGATGCTCTACTTTCAAAGATGTGTAAAATGAAACATTAGTCCAATCTGCTGAAGAGTTTTCTTAAATTAAAGGAGGAAAAAAGGAAAGAAAACAGGATATCTTTGAAGAACAGATAAATTCTCAGAGAAATTAGATACCATCTGCATTCCTTGGCAGGTTTGTGTGTTGTGCACTTGAGGAAGAAACATTTATTTAAAGTTCTGTGAGGTAAACACCCTGTTCTAGCCTGAAAAAAGAGGAGCAGAAAATAAACAATAACAAGCAAAGTCTGTCTAAGCTGTGGCTTCACGGTAATAACTGAAATGTGCAGAAGTTGTGCTGACAGTTCAGTCAAAACAGCCAGGTCCCAGGTCCTGCTGGGGAATGAAATGCTCGATTCATTCACTGCTCAGGAGGCGGGGATGCTGAAACTGCTTTGAAGTTTTCTTGTGATCTTCTATTGAGAGGTTGAGAATCAAAACTGCAGAGAAGGTAAGGAGTAAAAAGAGAAAAGAAGAAAAACCTGGGGAAAAAAAACCAGATTCAGAGGCTTCAGGTTTGGTTTTTTTCCCCAGGTTTTGCTTTACAGGAATGTTGTAAAAAAACAATCTTCAGGGGTCAAAGAATTGCTGAAATCAGTGTAGCTACGCCCAAAATGAAAACACAGAAGATAAATTTTGGGCTGCTGATTTTCTGTGTGTGGCCCTGATCTCCAGACAGATGTCAGGAGATGCTATATTTAGAAAACGGCTTCAGTGATCTGTTACACGCAATTCTGAACAGCAAATCTTTTGTTCATTCTGGAGATGCTGCAGTTTCTTGTCTGAGCTAGTCTGATTGTCCAATTAAAAGGTGATTTCTTGCTGTTCAATGTGCCTGTTGATATAATTTTTTCATGAGACTCAGTCATTTACAATGGCAATCAGTTGATTTGAATTTTATAGCACTGGCAGAGTTATGACTATCTCTTAGACAAACTTCTCACTCATTCCTCTATGAGAACTCATATTACCTCTGAATTCTTTCCAAAGCACCAGGATATAATGCTTTGCCTTTACTGCAGTATACTTAATACAATAAATCAGGAGCAAGTTACTGAAAATGTACTTTAAGGTACATAACTATATGAAAAAGCAAATAATAGGAGTATTTTTAGGTATCTAAACTAATGATTGTAATTTCACTTTCTCTATGCTATCTCTTCTTCCTAGGCAGGGTAATGATCTGTCTTATCACTAAAGTGCCTCTACTAAATCTTTTGAAATGTCAAAAGAGAACTAATATTTACATCAGAATAATAACTACAATTACTTACTTTTCAATTCATTTGCAGGCAATTATTCTGTAGTACTAAGAGAAATAGAGCCTTACTGTAATACTGAAATGAGTTTAATTAATCCTTTTTCACATAGAGCAGACTGGTAAATGAAATTCAGCCTGTAATTTAAGAGCTTGGGGAACCAGTATGTTATTAAAGGTGCTTTGAGTGATTGACAGTTTAATTTATTACAAAGAGCAGTCTTACCTCGGAGTTCATTCCAGTTTTGCAATTAATGATTTCAGCTGGGAAGAAGATCATCATTCTTATGAAGACTTTCCAAATAATTTTTTTATAGACATCTTGGCATCACCTATCAATTACTACACATTTTCTAACCCTTTATTTTGTAAAATGACTGATAAAGAATGCAATGTGTAATACCAGAAGTGGTGCCAAAAATTTATAGGAGGTGGAGAATATGATATATTTGTCTAGGAGAATTTTCCTCTAGTTGGTATCATATTTTCATCAGGAAGGAGAAAGGGTAATTGGATTTAAATGTCAAGATGTTCCTTGTGAAGGTTTGAAGTCACACATCTATTTTCTGAGCTACAGTTTTTACTCGTGATTATGAAAACTGCACCCACTCGTCACTGAAGATGACAGCAAAGAATTATCCAGGAGTGAGTTAAACGCTGAACCATAACCTGAATCCTTGACAAAAGCAACAGAACACCACTGCAACAGACAAAAGAGAAATTATTCCACTGGATTTGGTAGATTGTACGTTACTAAGAAGCAACCCAGATAAAGCTAAGAAAGATTGATCCAAAACCAGATTTCTGCTTCAGGACAATACTGATTCAGATGTTCGAGGGATGAAGACAGAGCCATCTAGAGAAGGAAAAGATTGGCAGGGTTTTTTTCTAGCCCCTGGATTTTTCTAGATGTTTAGAAGCAAATAGAATGAAAGATTCCTAAGACTTCAGTTGTTTCCCCAGACTGGCACTTGTCGGTATGTTTAAAATAGCAACAAAAAGGAGCTTTAATAAATGATACAGAAATATGCAGATAGCTCCTAATCCAACTCCCTTGGCAGCAGTTCTGTTCCAAGCATTTGACCCTTACTCTGCTGCTCAGAAGGTGTTGGCATCTCTTGACTCCTGCTGAACTCAAAAATGGCTTAAATGGCACAGTTAATGCTAATTGTAATTTAGTAAAATTGGGTGAGTAAGAACTGTTATCTTCCTCCTGTACTGAGAAAGGGTGTCTTGGCTACATCTTCATCTCTGTAGATTAGAGGAGAACCCAGGGCGAGCTAAGTAGAGTCATCCTCTGTGAGTGTTGGGTTTGTATTCTGGCTGTGTGTAAAAATACTTCTTGCATAAGGACAGCAGAATTTCAGTTATGCATCTGTGTGTGCTATTTGTTATGGCAATGCTAGATATACTTAAAATAGACTTGGCTTACAAGAAATATGTTTTGAAGAGCTGTTCTCAGTATATTTGTTAATTTTCCTGTTCATAGCTCATTTTTTTTTAAAGAGGATACTTGCAATGCTTTAGGAGATGCACAGCTCATGGACACTGTTTGATACTGAGGCAAGTTTAGCACATCTCTCTCAGTCTGTGCACTCTGTTTTGAATATGCAATATCATTGCTTTTTCTTGTCCTGTTATTTTTTCACCCCTATGCAGGACTGCTATCTCAAATACCCAGCTGTTAAAGGCTGGTTTACTTCGAGTGCTTCAATGTGTAAGATCATACCTTGGCTTAACAAGGAGCAAGTGCTGAGCATCAGGGAAAGAGTGGGGGATCAGTGATTGCCTGTTGGGTCTGCTCCCGAGAATTCACAGGGCAGAGCGTGGAGGCTGCAAACCAGAGCACTGGAGGGAAGCCATGGGGACTGGCCCCAGATGAGGGAGCAGTCTGATAAAGTAAGGGAAAGGAAGTGCTGATTGCCAGAATTCAGTATGGCCCTGGTTTGTGTTTTCTACTTGGTTTCTGATCAATTTCTACTTCTTCTGCTTTATCCTATAAATGAAGAGCATTTAGAAGCCTGGTAGTGGTGGTAGGATTTGGAAACCTTGTTCCAGACTGACCGATGTGCCTCCCAGGATGTTTGTGACAGCTCCCTAGTGGTCAGCTGCAGCTCCAGGAGGTCTTGGCATGGACCTGAGTTGTTCCCTGTCAGAAGAGCTGGGCTTAGAGTCTCCATTTGGGCTAAAAACCTCAGCCGTTGTTGAGACACTGGTGGCCAAGCTCTGTGGCACAGGCAGTGGAGACAGAAACCAGCAGTTACTGACACAAAGCGACTTGCTCAGATCTGAGTAAACAGAATCCCTGCACTGCTGTTCCTCAGTGGTTGCTTTAGCTGCCTCTGGGCTCAGCAGTTTCTCTCTCCCAGGTTAAACCCCTCTCCTTCCTTAGCAGTTGCAGCACGGGTGATTTGTACAAAGTTTTCCTGCTTCCTGTGTGCTGGACATGTCAATGAGAACTATGCAGGAGATCATGAACCTGGGCTGGGGCCAGGGCTGGTCTGGAAGGCTCCTCCCGGAGAAGCAGAGAGTGCCAAGGAGTGTAAAAGGGCTGATGTTCCTCTGCTCTGCAGTGGGTGACTGACACGTGTCCCCTCCCTGCACTGCTCTACTCACCTGGTGCTCCAGTGTGGAGGTACCAAGGCTGCCCTGTCACAAAGCCTAATTTGACAGTTACAAATTTCTAAATAACCTCAGGATTCTGAGATACTTAATGAAAGCAATTCGTAAGAGATACTGGGGTTGGGAGCAAGACCTATCAAATAGCCTTCTGTTGTTGATAGTATTTATGATAGTGCTGTCTCCTGCTTTTACAGTGCCTCCCAGTCCCAGTGTCCCTGGTAATGAGAGGCATTTGGCATCGCTAAAATTCAGTGGGTGGACAGTAATAATCAGATGATAGATTGTGTGTGGCAGGGTAAGTATGTGGCTATAATTATTACCAAACACACAAGTGCAAATCCCAGTTCTTACAAATAGCTCTAGATGAGCTTTCTTATCTGTGGCTCATAAGCACAGCCTTCTTCAGACAATGGATAAAGAGTAAAGTAAATTTTAATAATTTTCATCTATGGGAGAAAAACTGCAATCCCTTTTTATACAGTTTTAGCAGTACATGTAGAGCATAGCAACTAAATTAAAAATATGACTTAAAAATATTTTACTATGACTGCATGACATCACTTTACATTCCTCTGTATGTCATTACCCACAGGGCTGCTACTTAAATGCTTTTTTTTTTATATCTACCCTTGAATATCAAGATGAACTGTTGCTTGTCCATTTAACCTTGAATTCCTAGCTGGATGGAAGCATCAAGTTTGGGTGGAAGTTGTGGTGTTTTGGTTTTTTGTTTGTTTTTTTTTTGTTGTTTTGCTTTTATTTTATTTTGCTTTTTAAATCTATGGATGCCAAGAAAATTAAACTGTTCCTTTCCTTTCAGTTTGGACTTGTGTACCTCCAAGGTTGTTTAGCACCACATTTCACATGCACTTAGTCCAATCCCTGAAGTAATTTTTAAATTCCACCAGTTACAGGCGACCAAAGAAATTCCTGTTGTGCTGTGACTCATCAGTGGCCCCACGCAGTCTGATATTGGGACACCCAGGAGGTGTGACAGAGTAATATTCTTTCTGTGGTGTTCAGTTAAGAAGGAATATTGGGAGTCAAGCTTTTGAAGAACAACCAGACAGTTTAAATTGCCTTAGAACGATTAAATGCTCATCCACTCATTAACAGGGAGGAAATCCTGCAGATTCCTTTTCTCCACAGCATTTCATTCTCCTGACAGAGCTAAGTACCTTATTTTAATGTGGCTGAGCAGGACAGAAAGAGGGACGTGGAGCAAATGTTGGCTGTCACTGAGGGGAGCTCCTGCCTGTTCCAAAGGGAATCCAGGGAAACTCAGGGTCAGGAAAGCAGATGCACATTTAAAAGTAGTTAGGGGTGTATTAGTAGGATGATCAGAGGACCTGAGGCTTTGCATGATGTGAAGAAAGTACAGGTTCCTGTCTTACACATTCCCTCCCCTCTCCTGGAGGTGTGAAGTGAGAGCATGGAGAGCCTGGAGCCCTTCCACAGTCACTGTTCTAGAGAGTGCCAGAACTGGGAACAGGTACAGGCAGAACCCCCCCAGACTGCGGGTAAACGGGAGGATGCCAAAGACATCAGTAGAATTCATCAGGTGCTATTTTAAAAGCTGGGGTAGCTTACCATTTTTTCTTTTCTTTTCTTCCCCGATACATGAGGATTGCAAAAAAAGGCCTGCAAAGCCCAGGGAGCCAGTCCATGATGTCACCCCTCTGATAATGTCTTTATTTCATCACGCTTTATAAAGGATCACACGGCAGGCCTTGAGGCAAGCTGAAATTTAGTGTGTATAAAAAGTTTTTGTAGGCTTAAAACGTTTAGGAGCAGCAGCTCTTGAGAGGAGGAGGTTATACCTGCACTCTGCCTGACAGATGTCTTACCTAACCTGTGCCTATAAAGAATGACAGGGTTTGCACAACCTCTGTTAGCTGCCTGTTCTGTTATAATTGCCTTTTGATGTGTAGAATTTATCCCAATCTAAGTCCTTTTCACTGAAAATTAGGCCAATTTTGTCTTGTCTCTCCCCAGCAGACACAGAAAATCATTCATCAAGCTCCCTCTTAGTGTTTTACATTAAGACAATTCATTTTCTGTCCTCTCCTGTTCTCTCTTCAACATTAAAAAGAAAAAAGCTGAATCTTTGAATTTTCCTCCATTTTCCCCAAAGCTTTTAGTGTTCTTGGTAACTTCCTTGAAACTCCCTGTTCTGATCTGCTGCTCTGATGGGCTGTGCCCAGACGCCAAACAGATAAATTTCTCTTCTGGTCAGTGATTTAAACAAGAATCCTGTGAGTGTCTCGTGTGTTTGGAAAGATCCATGAGCACATGATCCCCTTCTAGCCACGTATTGGAGCACTCTGGGGGAACAAAGGAAACTCCCCAAATGTACATTTTTGCTCAGGATCAGTTAGAGAATGTTTTCTGTCACAGCTTTTTTTTGCTCCCTGATATTCAGGAGCCAGTGGGAGGCTCTGACCTGTGTGCTATGGAGATGTTCTACATGATCAATAAGTTATGAAGTTGGCAGTACTTAAATAATTAAATTTCCAGCCACAATAGCAGGTTCCTGCTCTTGCAGTTATTATTCCACTGAGTTGTTACATATCAACAAATGCTGAAATAAATATTTTAAAGCATGTTTTATTTTTTCATAATTCTTGTGACCCTCATTTTGACTGACAGTCTTTTATTGACATTGGGGCTGTATAAAATCATTCAATTTTTTGCATTTAGGATATTAATCACCTTTAGTGAAGATGGCTTGCTGTAATTCCCAATTGACTGAACTATTCTTTGTGCTCTGGCATAATTTGTAAATTATGGAGATAGAGATTTATTTGAAGAGAATAACTTTATGTAATGGGGCAGACTCTGGTATATATGTAAAATCCCACCAAACAAGATGGAAATTCACTATGGAAATGAGGTCACTTGGGACTGCTGCTTTCTAGACCAATGCTGGTGAGAACCAAAATCCTTTACAAACTAAAGGTGAAATTTGGCTCCATGCTTATACTTGTGCATAGCTGTAATGTGATACTTAATTATCAGAAATTTGAAGTATCCACATGATTGTGTTTTTGAAAGATGCTTCATAAATGACAAATGCAAAAAAAAAATAGAGAAGATTTTGAAGACCTTTGAGTTGAAGTCTTGAAAGTTAGAGGAAATGTTTTTTCTGGCTTTGTCCCAGTTCTAGCAAAGATTTTAAATAAAAATCTGTACCTTGCAGAGGATGTCCAGCTTCTAATATTTGAAGAAATAATTTAAATACAAATTTAATTGCTGAAGAAAAATGTTACCAATTGTGTAAAGGAGAGGTAAATTAAATAGGACTTTTTTTTTTATGCAGGAAGGAAACTTACTCTGATATTTTGTAATAATTTAATCTGTAAGAGCTGCTTTGAAGTAGCACAGAACTCAGTGGGGATAAAGTTGAGCCTGGATCTAGGCACGGACCTCTGAGCTGGACAAGGTGCTAAGGAGCTTCGCACTCTGCTAGTCAGCAGGCAAGGCTCCTCTCCCTCCAGGCATGCTCTGAAGTACATCCCACTTTTTGCAGAGGTGATTTTTCTATTTGCTCAAGCTCTGTGTACACCTTAAAATAACAAACAGCAAAGAAAGTGCCTCATACTCAGTGATGGAATAAGAGCTAAATCCCTGTGGGTGGCAGGGCCCTACTGCAGAACGTTTAGGCTGGATGTACAGCTGACATTGGATTGCTTTCACCTTTCTGCTCCTGGAGAGTCCAGGAAATTTCGAGTTGGGTTTCGGCTGAGCAATCTCTTTTGTCCCATGTCCTTAAAACAAGCCTTGATTTTTGCAGTGCCTGTGAAGGGTTCCTGCCCAGCCTCTGTTCACAGCCTCCTGCAAGGCTGTGCAGTTTCCCTTGACCGTGCTTGTCTGGGGGCTCTTTGCAGGCTGAGCTCTGAGTGGGGACCAGGAACAAAGCAAGTAAATCACTAAATGAAAGTAATTCTGCATTTAAATTTCAGTTCCCTGGGTTTGAGTTTTAGCATTGCTGTCTGAGTAGTCATACTGAATTTGTGACTCAATGCTCCTGCCCACTGCCCTCCCACCCCTCTGCTTTATTTCCAGTATCATCAGCCCAGTTTCTCTAATTCACTTTATTATCTTGGCAGTGTCCTTAACCAGTGTCAGCCAAGGCAATGCTTTTCTGTTACTGGTTTCTTCTGTAAGTTGCAAGATGGATAACTTCCCCTTTGCTGATAGTGTATCTAGTTTTTGATAGACAATATCCCTGGTAATACCTTAAGCAGAAGATTAATCTGGTTTGCAGTATGTAGCAAACCACAGCTTGTTTATTTATTGAGTTCATTTTAATCTCTGTATTTGTGATCATAAACTGCAATGCAGTTTTTTTTTTTTTATTTCTAAATTAAGGCAATTGTGTGGTTGGATTTATGGAGAGATTTAGTTAGATGGAAATTTTTGTTTGTTTTGTTGGTTGATTCTGAAAGCTGGAGAAATGTGGATAAAGAAATTAATACATTTTTTTTCTGCATGTGAGGATTGTTAGGACTCCCAGTCTCTTACGGAGAGGCAGAATTCACATGTCTATGGGTGAGTTTGCTCACTGCAGAGATGTAAGATAATAAAGGTTGAGACAGAATGTGTTTCTGAACACTTTGTGAAAATATTATGATGTACATCCAGCTTCTTTTAGCAACAGTAAATTTACCATCCTGAAACAAAGGAATATTGAGATAATATAATACCAAGATTTTATGATCAGAGTTTGTATATACCCATTACATCCTGTGTTTTCAGCTAAGTCTGTTGACACCAACTAGATATAAAGTAGAAGATGGATTTGGGTAAGGGAAGATATTTTTTATAAAATTCTGTCTAATATCAGGAGGATTTGAAATATTTTTGCCTTTACCTCATAGCAAACTGCCCCCTCCCCTTCCACCCCCACCCCCCGTAAAACGCGTG
>VZRS01005492.1:29425-157425 GCA_013398055.1 Ifrita kowaldi
TGAACAGCTCATCCTTAAAATGATACCCCATTAGCTAAGATTGAACCCCCGAAAGCAGCTGTGGGGAAGGCTGTAAGTCGAGGGAAGGGACTTTCACATGCAAACAAAGAACCATCCCGGGTGGGTGTCTTGCTGTGACTTTAAAGCCACGAGACTGTTTCTTGTGGAGATGTCTCCATAGCATGAGCAACAGAGACTCCTCTCCCTAAGTGAACTGAAAAAAAAATTATTATAAAAGTGGTAAACTGACTGAAAACCTCAAGGGTTGTTTTGTTTTGTTGTTAGTGGGAGAAGGGAAAAAAGGTGGGGGGAGAGGTGTCCTGAAGGTTTAATCTGACTTTTTTTTTTCTTCCTTTTAAGTCTGTTAATAAACTTCTTTATATTCCCTTAAGTTTTGTGCCTGCTTTGCCTTCTCCTAATTCTTATCTCACAGAAAGTAAATAAGTAAATAATAGGTATTTTGAACCAAACCACTACACAAAATTGGTGTTTCTGCCTGGTAATGAACTCAACCCGCTACAAAGAGTTTCCTGGGCCTGGATACCCTGATCAGGTCGCTGCACCTGTGCCACATTCCTCTTTGTGGGTTTACATTGCTGAATTATCAATACATTTCCTTCTTGTTGAAACAGTGCTCTGAGTTACTCCACTCTGAGTCAGTCCTGTTCCTTTTTCTTCTGAAGCCTACCTCCTGCCAGAGGTATTTATTTTGTTCAGGCTCACGTGTGCCATGCCTGAGTTGTGATACTGCTTGGTGGGTGTGTATGTGAGGATTTTTTTATTTATCACTAGGGCATCAGAGCTGGAAAAATCTCATATATTACAACAAGATATTTCTTTTTTCTGTGTGGTAGAAGGCGTATTAATGCTAATTTTCAAAGTTACTACATGAGGCTACTTTGTGTTAATTTGCCATTGAATTACCATGCTTTGAGCTAGGAGCTTTAGGAGGCACAGACTTCAGTATTAAATAAAAACCTATTCAGTCTACTTTGACATCAGCTCCCCATGCTGCACAATGTTCATTTATTTTTAAGCTACAATTTTGCCTGTATTTGTAATAGAGAACAATACTGCGAATGCACAAAGGAATGTCGCAAGCGGGTAGGGATCAAAGTGGCTGCCTATCACAGCTTCGGAAAAAGGTAAAGGCCTGACTTGAAAGGTACCAAAACTAAAAGGATAGAATTGGGCATTGTAGTCTGAAAAGCACCTGCATCTGTAATTCTTTCCTGTTCCTCTTCCTTTTCCTTTCAGAAGAGCCTTAAGTGGCTGAAAATTCTAGTAAATTAATTTTATTCTGTTCTCTTAGGGTACCTATGGTACTCTAGAAAGACTCTAAACAAGAGCAGCATTGGTGTTTGCTTTGCCTTTGGTTGAAAAATCTATCACAGAAAGTAGGTGGTCACATGGTTAGCAATGACCATATTACAAGATTTTCTGGAGTTAATTTCCCATTATATGAATATTTTTGTCTTCTCCTTATTATCCACTCAGAAGCTATTAAAAGTCCTGATGGAATGGCAATTAATACAACATGTTTGGATTTATGTTGACAAAAATGTCACTGAAGCTGTGGAAAACAGAGTAGACTCCTGTGGTGGCAGCTTGTGCCAATCTCTGCTGTGTTGCTGGAGTGTCCCTGGTGAAGTGCTGCTGACAGAACTGTCTATGCTCTGGTTCTACTCATTGTGAGGGACCTTGGCTATTTCTGTGCCCTTTGCCAGAGATGATACGGACTCTGAGCTCCTGTCTCTGTTTGCTGCAAGGAAAGGGCTGTAAAGACCCACCACTTTGCTCTTTTAAAACTTGTTTTGGAAAAAAAAATTGCTGCAAAGAACAGCCCAGAATTTTAAGGACGATAGCTTAAGCAACCTTGCAGGTCTTTTTTTCATGAATTTCAAGAGATCTTTGATGCTGTGAAATTTCATTAGCTGGGGTGATAGACCAGGCATTTATATTCCTGGTCACCAAATGAGCAAAAGAAACCCCAGTCTTACAGACAGCAGTCCAGGTTGATGCTGCCTGGGCAGGCCTCCCCTGCTCAGGTGCAGTCTGCTAGCAAGTCTGAAAATCTCCAGGCTTGTTCAGTGGCAATAAAACTTCTCAAAAATTTAATGATTAACAGGAAGGTGTCTGGATTGTTAATGTGAAACTTCAGAGAAAAGAAAATAGTTATAAGTGAAAACAAATAATTCTCTTCCAGCTTCATGTTCGGCATGACACCTCCAATATTTAGGTAGGTGTGGACACACGTAAATTTCGTCAAGTAGAGGTCAGAGTGTTAAAACACTTGCAGTATAAACTGCATCTTTGTTACCAGTGGGACTGCTTCCAGAGCCTGTAGATCCCTGCAGCTGTTGAAAGGTCGATGAATATACGAGGTGAAAGGTGTGTGAAATAGTCAAAATGAAACGAAACACATTAGTGAATTTTATTTATTTTCCTGAACGCTGATGAATTTGACAGTGTCTGTTGCACATATTTTATTAATGTGTTCAAATATCCAGACTGAAAAATAGATGTGATGATATGAGATATATCGCAGATGCCTTTCTGAAATCTCCAATGTGTGGAACAAACTCAAGTAATGCAGTTAATGTCTTCTGAGCTCAGGCTGGCTTCTTCCTGAGTAATGAGGATGCAGTGCCCTCAGTTCAGAACAACATTCTGCTTTGCGGAACACCCGACTGGATTGAATGGGAGTGCCCACAGCGTGGTAGCTGCAGCACCAAGGGCATTGCCTTTTGTGCTGTGCCTGGCAGGATGCAAAGAAAGAAAAGTGAAATTAGGAGTTCTCTTGTTTAGCAAGATTATCTCTGGGAAACTTCTGTTTGCACCCAGCATTGCTTGTTTGTGTCATAAGAAAGTGGAAGTCTTTGAAGGCGAGCAGAGTGCGGCAGCTGCCCAGGGACAGCTCTCAAGACGTTTGCTTTGGTCAAAGCAAACAAAAGAAATGGACCATTTCTAAAGAAATATAAGATGGGGAGTTTCATTTTATTTTGGATTTTGGAGCTCCAGTTGCTATCCAGAGTTATGAACTACTTTTCTAGGGATTGTGCATCCACCACTGCTGCCAGCTTTGGATGATGGGTTTTTTTCAGCTCCACAAGTGCTCTAGCAACATGTTATCAACACCACAAGCCACAAGAAAACCTTCAAATAGTATTTGCACCCTATTAGTCACCAGAGACTCAATACCCTACCTTAGTTTTGCTGCCTGGGGAAATACTTGTTATTTAATTTTTGGTTGGTTGGTTGGTTGGTTGGTTGTTTTTTTCATTTTAAAAAATAAAACGTGTTTTGAATGCAAACGTCTAAAAACTTAGGATAACACTTCACAGATCTGTAAAGGGCTTAAACCCTTTCCAATCTCAATCAATGACCATAGTCTCTGATTTTTTATTTTCTTTACCATGAAGCTTGAAATAGGTGACACTGCACTTTGTTACCTCCAGAAATGTCATTTTATACTGAGGAATTTTCAGGTGATCTCACCTCTTTGCTGCAGGCTCAGTACATTATATTTCCTAATATTAAGATTAAATATAATTGATAAGCAATTTCCTTGTACATGCTAGGAAAGGGAGCTTGTCAGATATATGTGGGGAGCGAGCCCAGCAGACACATGGCAAGCCAGGTTTTGGGTTAGAACTTCTCTGTGTGCAGTTCTGGTTGTATCACTGCTGTGTCTTCAATGGGCTTATCCCTGCTTGCCTTCCTTTCTTCAAGCAGTTTGTGGCCAACACAGGACACTTCTCGTTTAGCAGCTGCTGTGCCTATTGTGCAGATTTATCTCTGCAGCCATAGCTGTGAACGTTTTTATTGGTTGCTGTCAGAAAGACTCACACAGTATCCATCCTTGGATAGCCTCGGTAAGTGGGAACATTTCCCTAGCATAATAATAATAAACTAGTGTTTGAGGATTTATGGTGAACATAAGTTTTGTGTCAGTTTTCCATCAGAGCCTGAAGCTATCAGGGTAGGAGGAAATGCCATCACGTGAGCCACAGCATTTTGATGACATCCCCATGCAGGCACACAGAGCAGTCTGTCCCTCCAGTGGAACAGTGCACAATTACACTGTTGACTTATTTCAGATATAAATTGTGACCCATGTTTTAAAGCAAGTTTCATAACAAAGGGAAGAAAGTTCTGTGCCAGTGATAGCTGCTGAAAACTGCAGTGTCAGCCTCAGGGCTGACTGGCTCCAGGATCCCGCCTGGCTCATCCATTCCTCTGGAAGTGTGTTTGGTACAGCAACGGAGACTCCGGCACTGCAGGTTCAGGTTGTGTGTAAGTTGTTATGCAGGGACTTAGGTCCATCACAAGGTCTCATGCCCTTCTCAACACCTGGCTAACTCTCAACACAGCGTGGCTTAGTTAGTTTATACCAGGTTAAATGATGGAATGGGAATTGAATGCAGATAACCAAAAAGGAGGACAGGCTAGCAGGTTTCAAGACTCAGGACTTCCAGGTCTATTTCTACTTCTTCCAGGTATTTCCTGTGCGATGCAGTCAACAGTGTTCACTTTAATTAAGCTTCCTGAGAAGACAATATGCAATAGAGCAGAAGTGTTCCTCTAGTTCCAATCCCCCTGCCATAGGCAGGGTCCCATCCAACCTGGCCTTGGACACTTCCAGGGATGTGGCAGCCACAACTTCTGTGGCAACCTGTGCCAGGGCCTCACCATCCTCAGAGTAAAGAATTTCTTCCATACATCTAATATAAATGAAATATAAATAATCTAACCACTCTTCTAGTTTAAAAACATTCCCCTTGGTCCTGTCACTGTCTGCCCATTTAAAAAGTCCCTCTCCCTCTTTTTATAAGCCCTCCGTAAGTACTGGAAAGTGGCAATGAGGTCTTCCTGGAGTCTTCTTTTCTCCAGGCTGGACCGCCCCAGCTCTCCCAGCCTCCATAGCAAAGGTGCTCCAGCCCTCTGATGATCTTGGTGGCCTCCTCTGGACCTGATCCAACAGGTCCATGTCTGTGTGGTGCTGCAGGCCCCAGACCTGGACCCAGCTCTGCAGATGGGGCCTTGTGAGGGCAGAGTAGAGTGGGAGAACCATGTCAATCATTTTAGATGTTCACAAATTGCAACTGAAGAAAACCAAAGTTTTTCCCTCCCTACAGTTCACATGCAATAGAGAGACTTTGCTCAGCTGGTATTTTAAGTGCCAGTGCCATGCTAAGGCCTGTGAGACTTCATTTGGGAAGTGCCCATGGTTGTGATTAGAGAGCAGAGTACTCAGAAAATATGTTGTGGGTTTATTAGAAGGGACTTAGTGTCAGCTCCTGAGTGTAAAGCCAAGTGACAGACTAGAAGCATTCAAAGCAGCTCGTGGTTAATTCCATCTGCCAGGAACAGCTCCTTCATTACAAGGAAAAGGAGGGAAGGAAATACGAAGAAAGCCTCATATAATATCCCTATGAGTTTTCAAGCTTGTTTTCTGTCATATATAATTGCACTTATCAGTTTCCATTTATAATCCTGTAATTCACTTAGTGAATGTAATTCCTGTGTTTTTTTAGAAGCAGTAGGAATTCTGATGGAAGACTTAATTTTATATGTTTTGACCCAATTTTAAACAGGCATTTTGATGCCTGATTCTTTTAAGGGATTTTGCACTTATGTTTTCCAATAGCTGCACATGATTAAACCAGACATGCTTTGGAAGAAGAGCTTTGTGCAAGAGGGATGGCAGTCTCAGGAAACACCCTGGGAACAGAGGGTAAGAAAGTGCTGCAGTAGGCACTTATTTGGCATTTATTTAGTTGTCTGTCTTGGCAATCTCTGAATTTATCTGAAATTCTCTCATCCTGCCAATTACATTTCATGTCCAGTACTTGTGACTGACAAAAGCTAGTAAGAATTGCAGTTCTTTGTATTATTTCTCTGTTACTTTTGATGCTACAGAAGTTCAAAGCTTCTAATGAGTTCTGACTGTACTTTGTCTTCCTTGGAAGTTCATGGAAAATACTGGCATTTTTTAAAACACAGACTGAAATTTGATGTGCTCCTGGCACAGCTCGTGTAGATTCCTGACCTCTGAGATGAGTAAGAGCAGTTTTGCTTCAAGTGTCTGGAGACCAACAGGGCAGGGGGGACAGCCTTCGTGTAGGTTGTTACATCATGCTGTCCTTGGCACTGTGGTCATTACAGAATCATAGAATCATTAAGGTTCATAGCAAGGATGGGAATATTACTCTCTCTCCTACTTTGTTATGGTTTTCCTCTTGGCAAGGGAAAGCTTTGAACTGAAACTTAGCAATTCATTTCTCTATTTCATAAAGAATTTTTTCTAATTTTTATTTTTAGCAAGAACATTTAAAGTAGTCATATGTCATACCTGAAACAGAAGTCTCAAGAAGTTCTGAGTATTACAGGTTTCTTGATTCAGACAGTTTTAATTTCTATCTCTAAGAAAGGAGCTACTTGAGGTGACTGCTGATTCTGGGACTTGGAAGAAAACTTGAAAGCGCTGCCTCTTGGGCAAACTGGACAGAACAAATCTGATTTACAGACTAGTGTTGGATTTCTGAAAGCACTTAAGTAGTTTAAGACCACAAGCACCATTAACTTGAAAGTCAGTAAGATGTTTTTGAGAACCCAGTCAGTTATTTTGTAACATGTAAATTCTTCTGCAGCAAAGGCAAGCAAAAACTGCAATTACTGACTGCCCTCACCAAATTACATCGTCACCTTCAGCTGGATCTTCTTACACAGAATCATTGGAGGTCGTGCCTTTAGCAGTACCACGGGGCACCAAGGAAAGGTCTGTGCCAGCAGGTTTAAAATCTTAAAAGAAAATATCTAGAACACAAAAGTTTCAGCACAGGCATGGAGATTCGGAGGAAAATCTATATTGGTTATTTAAAGACTGGAGTTGTATTGCTTCTTTGCCTCTGGGTATTTCTGAGCTGTACTGCTCTCAAAGACATAAGATACCAACAGAGTTACTTATGAGTTGTGGTGAATTTTACTGCGGGTTTTTTGTGAGGGCTCATTTTGTCTCCCTTTAGGCAGCAATTTAGGTATTTTCAGTAGACTTTCCATGTATTCAAGGAAGAAGGAAGGGAAATATTACGAGGAGTGAACCCTCCTTTGGATTCACAGTATAACAAAGCACAGCAACAACAACAGAGTCAGGGGCCATCTTTTAGTAGTGGAATTACTTTTTTTTTCTAAGTAGAGACTTAGAGTCAGCACTAACAAAAACATATTCCTGGGAAACAAGAGTGTTGGAAGGCAAGCTACCCTCTGAATCTCTTGCAGCAGATACAAGGTTTATAATTACATGATGCAGTTTGGACTCATTTTAATGTTATACCAAGTGGAGAAAGAAGATTCACTGTTCCAAGATACTTAAGTTGTTACTGTATTTAATTCTTATTGGAAATGTAGCTGTAATAGCTGGTGTGTTTTCTCTCCCTGGGCTGCCTTTCCTTTCCTGCTCTCATGCTTGAAAAACGCAGAAAGTGTCACAGCAAGACAATTGCATCTGTGTTGCTGTGCTTTGACAGCTTCTCCATTTCTGCCCACAAAGTCTTATATGTGCACTGTAAACACAGATATTTAGGTTTGCATTTTGCTCTTATTCCATAATATTATTTATTTATAACATAAAATAAAAATTAATGTATCAGGTCTCCATAGCATTCTTTCAGACTACCCAGTGGAATTTCAACTGAAGCAGTAGAAAACTTGTCGAGGAGAGCATTTTCCTCCAAACCCATTACAGCCTTTCCAGAAGGGGCTAAAATAAAGGTTGGAAATGTGCTTCTTCTTTCTTCCTTTCCTAACAAAAAACCTGATTTTGTTCCCAGTCTAACAAACCCATCTAATCTTTGTAAGTCTACCAGCTCTCATTTTTCTTTTTCTAGTCCTATAGTATTTTCTGCTCTTTGCTGAAATGATTGTCCAGAGGAGGTAATGAGTTTTGTGGGAGCAGGAGGCTGGTCAGACATTCAGTAATGATGACTCTGGTGGCAGCTGCAGAGGCACATGGAGAGCTGTGGACCTGCAGAGGGCTGGGGAAATAGGTGATCTCACCTCCGAGGGCTCTCCTTAGCATGGCACAGACGAGTAAATGTGTTTGCTGCTGCTGGGAAGGTTAACAGCCCTGTGGGGGTGGCTGCTCTGTTCTGTGGCTCCCTAGCACCAAATGTGGCAAAAGCCTGTGTGTCTGTACACCTCCACACCCTGGGTATTTGTGTGCATGTGTCCTCCAGCAATAACACTCCCTGCTGCTGCTTCCATGAGGAGAACTCCAAACTGTGGTCAGTGATACTCTGTACTGGCTCCCATAAATTTGTCCACGTGGTGAATCGAGTTTGAGGCTGAAGACATTTGTGGCTGATTTTGAATCAGTGCTTACTTGTGCCTTAATACATCGGAGAGTTTGTTCAGGAACAGTTCATCCTTTTGGAAACATTACCTTCTGTTCTGCCAAGGGCAGTGCTGGCTGCAGTTATCTGGCACCCTGGGACACATTTCCAAACCAGTGAAGTCCTTGGAAGGTTTACTTCAGCATCTGTCCTTGTCTCCAACACAGACATATAATAAATACCTGTTACTATTCTTAACACAAAGCAGATGGACTCTTTGGGGCAGTACCTCAGCAATGTGCAGAGTGTTAAGGCCATTATACGAAAGTGACAGCAAACAGGGTCCTTGGGTTTTCTCTTTTTCCTGAGTATGCTGCATTCATTTATGGTCTTTTATCACAAAATGGTTAGCTCCTAGAAAGTATCCCTGACAAAGAGTGAGCCTTTGTATCCCCAGGTGCTTGGTCTTTGTAAGAGGTTATTTCACCTCCCTCTAGAGCCCTTCTCAAAGGGCGGAGTCAGGTTTTACTCCAGGTGCCCAGGGTTGGACCTGTCAGAAAGGCCTGACTGCCAGTGCCAGTGTAGCTGAGCTGGGCTCAGCCTGAGAGCCAGGGAGGCTGAGTGTGTGGCAGGTGGTGTAGGACAGTCTCAGGAGGGGGCTGCACATCTGTCCTGCATCTGCCCTACCCACAGCACAGCTGCTCTGGCAACGGCGCGCTGGGGAGATCTTAAGGCTGCTTTTGACCTAGCAGGGTGAACATCTCCAGCCGTGGAGGTTCAAAGTCTTTGCTATTCACCACAAGTCCGGGCCAGCCTCCTAGAGCCATAAATGAGCCTTAATTAGATAGCATAAAATTAGTACGTGAGAATTCTCTTAATTGGGACACCACGGTGGATGCTATTATCTTCCTTAAAGGAAAAGTAATTTATTCTGTAGAGCTTTGAATGCAGAATGTTCACATGTGGTAGGAAGAATTCATGGCAGATAAGTCTAAAAAGGCAAAACGAAATATCAATCAAACCTATAAAATATTCACTGCATCTAATTTTTTTTGTCTTGTATTTTTTACTGTTTTGGGATAACTTATTTGATAAAAGACAAGAGATGAGTGTTTCATGCCTAAACCACACCTGGTAAAACCACTTTGCTTCTCAATACTGACCAAATGTTGCCATTAAGCAGAATATTTGATATTGCTGTCATGCTCAAGTAGCAGCTATTGTCAATTTATGTCATTAAACAGAATTGGCTTCCTTGAGGAAAACCCAATTAAGAGAACTCTGACTAACAGTGAGTAGTCTGCTGTGCCCCTAATGCTACTGATCGTGCAACTGATGCCTTTGATGACTGTTCAAGGCCCTAAATCAGGCCAAAGATGTCTATGAAGATGGCTCAATTTTCCATGTATGTGAATACATAAGAAAAAGGAAATAATTAATTTTTCATTTTGGATTTATAACTGCTTATTCAGACTTGGTGTTCACATTCTGCATATGAAGGCCTTTATGCAAGCTAAAATATGAAGGAATAACGTTCAAATACCTGTAATTAACATGAGATTAAGGAAATAGATGTGTAGAAATCAGTGCCATGATGTTTCATGTGACAATTTAACATGGAAATAAATGATTCATGTTTTCATGTGAATTTTGGCACAAGTATCGGCAAGCCTAAAGGTTTAAGATCAGAGATGATTATCTGTGCTGTATTTTGGAGTAACAGAAAGGACCAGTTGCGCACAACCTTATAACAACTTATTACCTTTCAGATTTTTCTACCTTCAAAAATTCTTTTATTTTGAATGTGATTTGATAGGAGAATGGAGGAGTTGATTATGAGTGGAAAATTGACCTTTTGTTCTGAATTTAAAACACATTTCCATCTTCTGCACAATTCTCATGTTTTTTGTTACCAAAATCAACATCCTCTCTCAACAACAGAAAGGGTGAATGTGATTAAACACCCACTCACTTGGAACAAGTGGTATCTTGATTCATTTAATTTAGAACATCTAAACCTGTCAGTGACTTGCCATCTGCTGAGGGTACCTGCTGTAGTCTGAAATGCCCCACAGCCATTGGTCACATAAGAGAGATCAGGTTCCCTCCTCCAGATGAATATTTGTGTAGTTTTCACCTAGATAAAAACTGGGCAACATAAATTGCCTCAGAAGGTGTAAATTAATTTCTCCCCAAATCAAATTTGTAATGCCTCTGAATTAATTTATTAATGCTATAGTAAAAAGAGTCATGGCATTCAAAAGGGACTGTGTATGCCCAAATGAAGATCTCATTATGTGAGTATCTCTCAGAGATGTGGATCCCAGCTGCTTTGTCATTGATTCTCAAAATGTTTCTAAGTGGGCACCGACTTAAAAGAATGCCAGGAGGATGGAAGTCTAATATTTTTGTTTTGTTTTGCAAACAAGGAATAGTCATTGTGACAGGGAATGCAGTTTTGATAGTGCAGAAGAGACTTAAGCTGCTCCCCTTCCCCCACCTATGGAGGGGCTGGTTTGAGTGCCAGGCGCTTTATAGCATGGGAAGGTGTTGGAATTTGCTTTCTCAGCTGCATCTTTTATGCAGAGTAAAAAATATCACTTCCTAGTTTTATCAACCTAGCACCTATCATGACCATTGTGAAAGCCTTTGAACTTTCTGTAGTCCAATATCTAGCCTAATTTGTATTCTACTTGAAATTAAAACCAGCCTTTCCTAAAGAAGTCTGAATTGGTAAAGTCAGTGCCAGTAATACAGCAATTAGTTGAATGCTCTTTGAAATAACCTGAGGAGGAAAGGTAAGAATACACTACTTTTAAATGGGAAATATAATGCCAGAGACTGTGTTAAAATTAAAGTAAAACATGAAATATAGCCAACAAAATGATGTAACACTGGTTAATGATTTCTGTTTCATCTATAACTTGGCATCAAATGCTGCAGATGTACAAAATCTGGCATAAAGCCCACAAAAGCTAGCAGAAGTCTTTCCTCTGGCTTCAGTTTGCTTTGCAATAGAAGCTGATTCTTTAGGGGTACCAAGTATACAATCATTTATTTTTTTAAATACCCAGGAGTTTTTCATCTTGCAGTGTCACAAATCTTGGCAGGTTTAAGATTTTTCTTTGTAAATATATCTAGTGCAGACTCAAGCATTTTTCAGATTAAGTTTCAAAACTTGGCCTGTGTATGATCATGTAGCATCTTGGGAATGAAGGAAAATTATTTTAGAAATAGTAGAGAAAGTATACGTGAAATGCTTTCAAAATCAGCTCAGCTTTTCAGAGTGTAGGGGAAAAGACTCGTATTTATGGCCTTTTAACCCCACTCCCCAATTCCTTTGCAGAGGCTTGTTGTGTGCCTTTAGATTTACCATACATAAATTGGCACTGTCAGCATGGAAAATGCATTCCTGTTAGTTTTCACATCTTGCTTTTATGTTTTTGTCTAGGGTCAGGAGCTCTACCTGGGGTCCAATTCTTCCACTCCTCTGGGCTGTGCAGCTGTGGGGAGAGCAGAGGTTGGCGCTTGGGCCTGGTTGAGTAGGGCCGGGCACATGGGCACAGTTCAGAGGGATCTCGTGTTTAGAACATGAGCAACTTTTGCACTGCTTTTCTAGCTTCCAAAATCCTGCCCAAAGGCTCTCTGCTTTCATCTCACTTGTGGCTCTCCAGAGCTTTCCCACACTATGAAGGGCTGCAGGGTGGTTGTCTGGAGTGCCCTGGGTGGAGCCACAGGTGCTGCTGGCACTCGGGTTTGGCATAATGCCCTGGGAAATACTTCACTTACTCAGGTTGAAACTTTAGCTGTAATTGAGACATTTAATTGTTTGGAAATTCTCTAGTGTAAAGAAAAACTAGTAATGTAGGGAATAATACCTTTGCTATCCAAGGGCTTTGGAAAGAAACTTCTGCAGATAAAATTTGAAGTGAAGATTTGACTTCTTTTCACATCTCTGAGCCCACTCCTTGGTGGAAGGAACAAGTGATTTCACTTTCTCGTGGGCCAGTCCCCTTGTACGGAATGAGGACAAACTCGGCTCCTTCAACATAAGGTTAGTCTGCCTTGTTGGTTTAGGCTGTAAATTCTCAGGTGCTCTGTGTCTGTGCCCAAATAGACTCAGCCCACAGCCCCTGGCCTCTGCTGTCTCTTCTCCCATCTTCCTCTTGTAAGATGAAGAATGAGACATTCTGAAAGTATCGCTTTGGAAAACCACATATGTTTGGAGTCTGAATCACACCTGACTTGCTAAATAGATCCTACAAACAAGGTTTTGTTCTCAGGTGAACCCAGTGGTGTGTGGTTTGTCACTTCTGGGGCTATGTTTTCTTTGGGGTACTGATTTCAGCCGAGGGTTGGCTTGCAGGAAACTTGGAGCAAAGCAGGGCTGGCGATGGCCTAGAGTTTTCTATCTGAGCTACAGTCCTTTGGATTTTCTGTGGTATCCAAGAAGCTTGTTTCCCCCCATCTGTATTTCTGGAGCTGTGCCCATCCAGGTGTTTGTTCTGTAGGGCTGCAGTGCAGGAGGGCAGGGGGAGCACAGGAACTTGCCCAAGGAGCATCGCTTGGCTGCGCCCTGCGGTCACTGCGGTAGCTGGTGCTGTTCAGTTGACCTTCCCAGCACTCTCACCTACCTTGGTCTCTCCTACCTTAACAAAGCACAGTGCTTGTCAGACTGGTACAAAATATCTGTCTTTCAGAATGCTGTTTGTTTGCTTATAAAAAGAAAAAAGTAGTTTTGATAACAGGTTATAAAATCATTCTTTAAATAGGAACGTTTATTCTTATCCTATCAGTAGAAGTGTCTGGCTAAGATATTCGGAATCAGTCAAATGATTCATATTATGGGTAAATTTTATCACTTCTAGAGCAGGGAAGAAAGTAATTTCCATTTCTTTTTTAGCGCACTGTGAGCCAATTTGCTTTGAGGTTGATCTATAGGCTAAATTGTGGGGAGTCGCTGCAGACTGTTTTGATAGAGAAGTGTGTGTGGGGAGAGTTAAAATGCTTATCCAAATGTTTAAACTCCTTATTCTCTCATACCCTCAGTGCTGCATCTTGACACCTTTTTATTTAATCAGTTCTCAGTGTCTCTCTTGCACCATTTTTATTGCCTATCAAGTCATCATCTGATTATGGCTCTCCTTCCCAACATCTTTACAAAACAGGTTCCCAGATCATAGAGTCACAGAATCACAGAAAGACTCAGGAAGGGTCCTCAAAGCCCATCCAGTGCCACCCCTGCCATGGGCAGGGACACCTTCCACTGTCCCAGGTTGCTCCAAGCGCCAATGTCCAGCCTGGCCTTGGGCACTGCCAGGGATCCAGGGGCAGCCACAGCTGCTCTGGGCACCCTGTGCCAGGGCCTGCCCACCCTCCCAGGGAACAATTCCTTCCCAATATCCCATCCATCCCTGCCCTCTGGCACTGGGAAGCCATTCCCCCTTGTGCTGTCACTCCAGGCCCTTGTAAAGAGTCTCTCTGCATCTTTTCCTGCAGCACCTTCAGGCCCTGCAAAGCCACAATGAGGTCACCCCAGAGCTTCTCTCCAGGCTGAACAATCCCAGCTCTCCCAGCCTTTCCTCCCAGAAGAGCTGCTCCATCCCTCTGCTCATCCTGGTGCCTCCTCTGGGCTCTCTCCAGCCTGTGGACAGATGTTTACAGAGATGTTTGTATGACAGTGCTGTGGTTTGGATACTGGGCAGCGTTGCTGTGTGGATGCTTTGCAGTGCAGTGCAGACCTTTCATGTCAAATCAAGCTATCCAGTGCTAAGAGTTGGCTTTGCTTTTTAATCATCTTCTTTGAAAACCACTGTTTTCATTTTTGAAAGTGGCTTGCATGCCAGGCCTCTACTTTAGTGTCTGAATTTTCCCCCCAGGAGTAGTGGGATACAGGCCTTCACCAAATGAATGTAACAGAGATCCCCCCTATTTACAGGCACTTTCACAGCACCCTGTCCTGACCCCCGCTGTCTGAAATTGCTCCTTCCATAACAAGTGCTTTTCAGAGACTGTTTTCATTTCAGTTAGATGTGTTTGCTGACCATGTCAATTTTTGTTTAAAATGTCCACATGTGCTGTTTGCAAGGCAACCACTTTGCTTACAGGTCTTAAGTGACAGTATCAAGGTAGTAAGGCTTAATAACTGACCCTCTTGGGAAATTAAAAAAAAAAAAAGCCCAAAATTAAAAACCTCATAGAATTCCATTCATTTGGTTTTTTTCCTACAGTTTTAAATAAACTCACTGCAAATCTCTTTTTTGGGGGGGAGGAAGAAAAAGAGTTGGATAGGGAAAAAATTAAAATATTAATCAAGGGCACAGAATTCATTACAAAAAAAAGTAATCAAAGTACTTTCAAGATGAGAGCAGGATAAAATGACAATATACAGCTGAAGAAAACCAGCTGGTTTTAAAACAGTTTAAAAATGATAAAGCTATGTGTACATTATGGTTGTTTTATGCTTTTGCAGCTGCACAAAGCTTTAATAACAAAACCCAATTTTGTACATAACTGTCCTGGTTATAGCTTTTGTAGTATTCCTGAGCTTGGTTGGACACAATGTAAGGTCTCTGTGGGGAAGATCCCAGGGGAGGGAAGCTGGACAGTTTGCAGGTGGGTGAGACATGGCAAACCTGTTTGCATCAGCTGCTTCTGGGGCAGGACAGGAGAGAATCTGACCAATGCCAAGACCTCTCACTGAATCCCTGAGATTAAAACAGCAATCTCTTGATTCTGTTATGAACCAAATTGCAGCCCTACTGCTGGATTTTCCTTTTCTGTGTGCTCCTGAGGGATGCAGTGTGTCAGCTGCCCTTATCTCCCAGGGGTATTTCCCTGGAAAGAAATGCAATGTGCTACTGTTCAAACGCTTGCCCAGGTGCTGGGATAACAAAGACATGTCACCAACAAAGGAAATTGAACCTTTTCATCAATTGCATGTAAAATTCAGAAATAGGAGAGAATAGCCATTTCAGAAATGGCTCTCACACTGTGTAACTGCTTCTTTATATGTCTAAGTCATTACAGTGCAGTCTGTGCTGAGAATATCTAAACTATTTGCATTTCATTTGTTTATTTTGTCAGTATTTCAGAACTAAATCCAGGAACAGTTCTTTTATTTCAGCATAGTAGCAAGTTCCCATTCTACGGATAATAGATATTTTAAAAATCTGATTTACAAAAAGAATTATTAAAGCTATTGTCCTTTATTTGAACAAATATCTAGTATTTTCTGGTTTGCTAAATGGAAGAAGTAAACTTTTTTGAACGTTATAAGCATAGACCTGTAAGTGTTCCTCAAGCACCAGACTCTAATGTCAATGTCCTTCTTAGCAACGCATCAAATGCACTTGTTCAGTTCTTGTGGTTTTCCTGCCATTTCATTTATTACAGGGGAATCAATAGTCTTTCAAGTATAATTTGGTAATATGCAAATGAGTATCACAAGGTACATATTTTGCATGGTAAACAATTATGGAAGCTGTCTTGGGGTGACTTTATGATGTGTATCCCCTATTGCTGCTCTATTGCCCAGAAATTAACTTTGTGCCTTTTCTGTGCCTTTAAACTGAGCCTGAGAGAGGAGAGAGGAAAAAAAACCAAGCGAACTTTTCGAAGCAATTGTTTCAACGACACAGATACACTCCTCTGCTTTCTGCTCTGGCAGCAAGAGTGGGGGGAAAACACCCTTGGTGCTTTTCAGCCAGCTTTCGGCTCCTTTTTTCTCTGATGGGAGACGGAGAGTTGAACTTTGCTTTCCTGGGACTTTGGTTTTTCCCTTCTTCTCTTCTGGACTGTTTCAACATCAGAACACATCGGGAGAATTTTCCCCCAAGGCCCGGAGGTGGGCCCACACCGACGCAGCTCCAAGGAGGAGGAGAGAGACCACACCTACAGAAGGACTCTGAAATCATCCCAGGTTTCTCTCCACAGTGAGAGGTTTCATTATTTAGCATTATTATCCTTTTCCTGTGTGTTTGTTAAATAGTTTTTTACTTCTTTCACTTTCCTTTGAGGAAAATTTCTTTTTTTCCCGAACCTGGTGGGGAAGGGGTAGTTGTAACCTGTCTTCTAGCAGAGGATATTTCCTCCAAATTTGGCCAAACCAGCACAAAAGCCAAAAAAATTCTCTGTGCCTCTGTTCCAAAATTTTATACTACTTGTAATTCAGTACATGAATAAGTACAATGAACTTTTAATTCAGTGTCAACAAATTGCTTATGAGCCCCTTGAAAGCCAGTCCAGTTTAATAATATTAGATGACAAGAACTTTCATAAAAATTAACTTCAGTATCTTTCCTCATTAGTGAAGGCATGTCAAACATAAAGATTCCTGTAATTGCTCTGTAGGAATACTTCATATTTGTTTTTAATCAAGACATTTTAAAAATTAGTTCCTTTTGAAGGTTCACTGGTGGCAGTTATTGAATAGCTATTTAGGCCAGTTTTATTATATTTCCTCCATTTAGTTGGGTAATTCACCGAACTCTGGAGATGCTTCACTGTGTTCAGGGATTTGCAATTTAAGTAATCTGGTTTTATTTGGGACATTTCAGACTTATTGCAAGCTCTTTGATCATCTGGATTTTGTTAGTGATGGTTTTACCATAGATGCTTTCATGTCTGAAAGAAAAGGTCTAAGAAAAAGACCTTCATAGCCACTTACTCGTTCCTTCTTCTACCCAGGTGCACCCATGTTACCCATGGAGGAAACCCCAATGATGCCTTCTTTTAAAATGCCATGAATAATTAACTTACCATAAAAAGTGCATATAAAGAACTATCTCTATCAGTAAATAGGTTTCTTAATTTCACAGGAGACTGAAACAAATATAGATGCCTAGTTTTGGAAATTTGCATGCCTTTGGAAGTTTGAGATTTTATCCTGGGAGAGGAATTTTCCTCGGTGGCTCCCAGTTGCCTGAACTCTCTTTTAGAAACTCCTCTCTATCCTTTTCTTTTGACACACTTTTGCTGCTTGCCATGTCCTGTCACTATGATACCAGAACATTATCTTGCCACCAAAGCCCTTTTACTCAGGTAATATTTATGTCAAATTTCCCTTTTCTTTGAATTCTCTTTCTCTTCTCCTCTTGCTGTTGTCACGGAGCTGCTTTGTCAGAGCAGCTCCAGGCTAAGGTGCCATGGAAGGATTGAAAGCTGCCGGGCTGGGCAGTGGGGAGAAACAGAGCGAGAGAATGGAGAATCCCAACCCCACCTAATAAAAAGACCGCTTTTTGTACCATCAAGCTTCATTCTCCAGAGAAGTGAAAATCCTTTGTTGTTTTGGATAAGTTTAAAAACTCAATTCTTTTTATGAAATCTGCCTTTGTTTTCTTGTGGTGGTTTGGTTTGGTTTTTGTTTTGGTTTGGTTTGGTTTTTTGTTGGTTTTTTTGGGGTTTTTTTGGTCTTGTTTTGTTTTTGTGTGGTTTTTTGGGTTGTTTTTGGTTTTGTTTTTGTGTTTTGTTTGTTTGGGGTTTTTGTTTTGTTTTGTTTTCCTGGAAAATGAAAATGCTTCCACCAGTTAAAAATGCAGCCCAACAGATCTTTCAGCCACTGCTGTCTCCAGTCTTTTGAGTGATTCACTGCTTCCTCTCTTCTCCTTGAATTATTGACTCACTACATAACATACATCCCTTCAAATGGAAATTTGTATACACACAATTTTAATCTGTATAATAATGAAAAGAAATCTTACATTTTTGGGGTCTACTCCATTTCATCTCTTTTATTTCTAATCACTCCTGGTCCAGCCTTTATGATATTTATAACATTCTTTTACTTTTGATTTGAGTACTCTTGCAGTTTACCCAACAGAGATAAATATCACCCTATAGAGATCTGAGCAGGTATGAATTTTCATGACGCCTTTCATATCTGTGATATTGACAGGGGTTGCCTTTCCAAAGGGAAACTGGGATTCAATTTCTAAAACAAAGTACCTGCTCTTTAAACTGATTTAAGAGAAATGAGTCAATAAGAAAGGAATTAAATTAGTGGACCTTGCTCTTCTGTACTGGAATTAACTCCTTCCTTTTTGGCTAAGTACAAGGTGATGGGAAGTGAGGAAGCACCTGCATTACAGCTTGTGATTTTTAACTGACAGACAAGGGACTTGTAAGGATTTAATGGAATATCTTAATGCATCATGTTTGGCATCACACTGAATTGTTTATCATACTCTTGAAGGGATTTTTAAATGTAATACATTAGAAGGGAAGTCAAGTCATTGATAAATAGGAATGACATAATGCAGTAAAAATTAAAAATAAAGAGTAATGTATAGAAGACTGAATACACACATCTAAGTGAATTTATAGACTTTTTTTGTTTTTCCTCCAGGAATAGGACAGCAATCTCTACCATTATCTCAAAAGATAGGTGAAGAGAACACTGGGGTTTTGTCTTTCCACATAAATGACTGTCATTAATACTATCCATGTCAAAATTCATCAGCAGCAGCTGTCCAGCCAGGTAGCAGAGGGAGCAGTTCATTCTTCTAAGAACCACTCCTACAGTTAGGGGACACATCAGACATTCTCTAGTTCCTTTTATACTACTTGCAAAAAAAATTTTTTTTGCTTATTTGGAGGTACTATTATGAGGAAAATGAAGGACCTGCTAAGTGTGCTGGATGATGTCTAACTCTTGACCATGAACTTGGGCAGCTTCAAGTTCCAGTGTGATGGTTGTGGTTTGAAGCCTTGTGGACAGTGTTTGGTAGACACAGACACCAGGACGTATCACCCCATGCTGTGGGGGGAACGTAGGGAACACAGACCCCGGGGATGTGATTGCACCAATGCATTTACCAACAGTCACTACTCAAGGAGGTATTTCCTGGGTAGACCAGAACAGTTCAGACAGTATCAAACACTCACCCTCCTCTACCTAAAAATAAACTTTCTCTCTTGAATTTGGTTCCGTCATACTAGGAAAACTAAGATCCAAATAATGCATGGAGCCCAAAGGACTTGCCTGTTTGTTGTGGAAGTTGCTCAGCTCCAGTGATGACAGGGAAATGTAAGAGTGAGTAAATGGATGGCTGAGTAACAGACCTATTTGAAAAGAAAAGGAAGAACAATAGGAACCCTTCCCTGGATTTGAGTATCTGTAGTGTTTTAAGAGTTGATTGTAATGTTCATGCTGTCAATGTTTCTTGGGAAAAAGGCAAGGAATGCAGGAAGGAGCACCAGGAGAAAGACTTTCAGTGCGATGTACATGTGCACCTCACCTGCTGCTCTGGCATTTCTTTCATGCTCAGCAGTCCCACAGAGTTCCATGGAATTTGGAGAGCTCCATTATGAAGCTGAAATCAGGGAATGAATAGATTGATCAAAGTATGTGTTGAAGCCTGGGAGATGTGAATCGCTGCAGGAAAATTTGAGCTAGTTTCTTGAGTTCGGATATATTGGATTCCACTGTGACTCCAAGTATGGAAAATAACACTCAAAACCTAAATCTGAAATCAGGGTCCTGCAAGGCAGAAATTTTCCTAAAGTGCTGAGCCTTTAGGACATAACTGGAACATTCAGACATGAGCAGCTTGGAAGATAGTTTGATTTTAAAGCAACATAAATAAGGATTAAGGTACATAAATTTCCTGTCTCTAAAATGGGATTCTCGAGTGGCTTTATGAAGCTAAGAATATGTATAGGAAATCTATTTTATCATAAGCATATTTCCCTTATGGCATGTTTCCTGTATGATCTCTAGAAACAGTTCTATTTTTAGGTGTGTTATGTAGAATGTCTTACTGATGGCACATCTAAGCATTGCTAAAAACCTCTCAAATGCTTTAATAGGAATGATTTTAAAGCATTTGTCTGGCTTAGTTGCAGCTATAAATAACTGAAATAAGAAGCCATTAGGAAGCTAGGCACACTTCCTTAAAATTGATACTAAGCTGTTCATAACACATTCTGAACAAAATAACATTTTTTATTTATTCATTATAGATTGTGCCTTAAGGAGAATGGATTTTATTGCAGTAAACTAAAATAGTTATGCACAAAATAAATACATGACAAAACAAGGAGGCAGAAGAAGAATTTTAAAGACCTATAAACTGTAGAGTGTGTAACACTGTTCAAGTAATGAGACTGGCTTGGTTGATGTCCACGATAAAATCGGAGTGGGAACCTGTAGTTACAAATGTCTTGGTGACGTGTGGGACTCTCAGAGAAATGGAAGTACTGGATTACAAGAAAATGAATATTTGACATGCATTTCATAGTTACCTTCTATAGTTCTCTTTCAATTCTTTCCTCACTAATGCTTGTTATCAGCAGTAATGCAGACATGACTGCTCGGTGCTGACAAGCCCCTGAACACAAGGTGCATGTCTATGAAGACTGGATATACAAAACAAGACAAGCAGAGGCTTTTTCTGATGTCTCAGTGTCATTGCAGCAACAATATGACACCATTGTGCACTGCAAGTGCTGTGAAGATTTTAAAACTGAAATTCAGAAATATCAGAGCGCCTTACTGAATTCTGTCGACAGGTGCTGCTGCCCTAATAGCTCCTCCAGTAATCTGAGTGTTCAGATGCTCTCTTCTTCCTCTTGCCTGCTTAGCCTCCATGTCTTCCAGTCCTGCCTTTGTGCAAGTAGTAGGGGCTGCTCAGCCCAGCCCACACATGGCACATACCTCCCCCCTCATCCCTGTCTTATCAACCTTTAGTGACTCATCACTTACTTTTGCATGGTCATAGGATTACAACATACCAGCTTTAGAAAAGCCCCCCAGCAATTTAATATTTTAGCCAGTACAGGAGTGTAAGCCTCTGCTGGCCAAATGAACTCTGCACTGCAGAACCCTGCTGGTACTAGGGAAGGCTGTACTGTAGGACTGCTCCTCCTGACAAGGCTGGACACTTGAACATTGGTGACTGATCCTGAAGGTGTTCCCAGAAAGTGAACAACATGGTACAGACCAGTTACAGAGCAAAGAACTTTTGTTGTTAGCTCATCCTCCCAAGTGGTAAAACACACTACATGAAGTACTGCTGGCTCTGCATGAGAATCCTAATTACTGCTCTATTCCTTGCCAGGTAATGGAGTGACAAAATGCAAAGCCTCAGACTGTGCTGTTTCTTGCTTGTTTCCCCAGTCTCTGAAGGACTCTTACATTTAGATCTCATTACAGATGTGCACCAAAACTGAGGAAGTCCTTCAAAAGTCTATAAAGTGGACAGGTGTGTTTTATTTGAGGCAGTTACAAAGTGGTAGGGTTTTCCTTCCTTTCCTTTCCCAGGCTCAGAGGTTACACTTCCCTTTGATAAGGCATTTACCAAGCATTGAGTTTCCTTTCAAATGCAGCATCTGTTTAGACCCAGAGCAGGTGGTGACAGCCACTCATACCATGCTCATAGTACTCATATCATGTGGGACATGGTGCAGCAACCATCCTGCTGTTTCTCTGCTCTAATAAATGAGGAACCTGTGGGTAAATTACAGCTTGTGGTGCTTGATCACGGGCATTGTAAATGGCTGCACCGCAGTTGTCTTAGCAACAACCACAGCCCACAAGCTAAAGAACAGCTTCTTAACTCACAAGCGGATAGAGACATCGACGCTTTGTCTCCACATGGAAAAACGCGTGCACATTGTAATAAGTGTTCTTCTCCCCATTAGAATTAATTTATAGGGAAGCTGGTGATAAATATACATTTTCTCTGTTACATGACCAGCCTGCATTCTCATGCATTATGTGACACTGTAACCAAGAGGACATGTGCACAGTAAACTGCACAAAGCAAAATGCCCTTATGCTACCTGACTGAATAGGAATGTGCTCTGTACATATCAAAAAAATCTTGCCAGAACCCTGCTGAATTGCCCCAGAGACGGCTTGTCAGCATTGGACTCATTCACAGATGGCTGATCCAAAGGGAAGACCCCCTAACTGTTTCTGGCTTTGGATCAGAGCTGTGTGTACAAGATGAGCTTTTAGAATCCATTCCCTGTGAGTGAGACCCACTGAAATGAAATAATTGATATAGGCACCGAAAGCTGAATTATTCCATTGCTTTCCTCATGCATTGTGTGAGGCTGACAGTATGAATTGGGCTGGGGAGCCGTGTCACTGTGCCTGCTCCAGCTTTGTGATACAGCAATGTCTGTTTGCTGTGCTTTTATCGTGCACTGAAAGGACAGTGATTACTCTATCATGACGGGATAATTTTCAAAGATTTTACTGGGGATTATTAGTTTTACTGCTCTAATAAACATATAATTAAACAATGCCTCTGTATTATTGGATCCTAGTCTGCTTTGTACACAATGGATTTACAGCATGTCAGTAAATATTGGAACTGTGATGCAGTAATTAAGATTTACATAAACCTTCTCTGGGAGGAGAATGAGAGATTCTTACTGTGAGACCCTGCTGAAGTGGTTGGAAAGTATCCGTTCTGTTCAAGTACAGCAATATAAAAAAGGGATCATTTTGTTCAAGATTTCAGCCTTAAATATAGCATAGTCTGCACTTTGAGGGGATGGAAGTTCTTCTCCAAGTCAAGGCAGCACTCCCTGACATAAGCCAAGGCAAATGAACATCTAATCTTCAACCAAAGAGACAACCTTGAAGCAGGAGAACATATTCTGGAGCTCTCTTCTTCTACTAGGCTGTTACTGCTTTACTCAATTTGACATGCCTTGTATTGCCAAATGCTTTCCACCAAAGGACTGGAGCTGAGATGTTCAAACCTGACATTTGATTAAAAGCACAGCATCCTTCATTTGAAGTGGTGAACCTTTTCCAGGGGGGGGGGAAAAATATCCAAAAAGATATTAAATTGTCAATCAAATAGGAGTTTAGAAACCATACTTTATTAAGTAGAGCAGACTTCAGGCTGCTCAGAGAACTAGTGAGTAAAATCCCCAGGGAAAATGCTGTGGCAGGTGCTGGGTCCATCAGTGCTGGTCACTTTTTAAACATCACCTCCTAAAGGCACTGGAGCAGCAATTCCCAAATGTCAGAAGTCAAGCAGGTGAGGCAGAAGGGTGGCTTGGCTGATCAGGAATCTCCTCTTGGAAATTAAATAAAAGAGGAAGGTATACATCCAGTGGAAGCAAGTTCAGGTGCCATGGGAAGAATACAGAGATGCTGCTCACCACCATGGGGAGAAAATCCATGCAGCCCAAGCTCAGCTGGAGTTGAAGTTGCTAGAAATGTGCGGGACAATAAAAAAAGAGTTTTTTCAAATATATTAATGGCAAAAGGAAGTGTAGAAATAACATTGTCTGGTTCCAGGATGAGGATAGTCACCTCACAAATAGGGACAGGGACAAGGTAGAGGTGTTTATTGTAGTTTTTGCCTGTCTTCAACACGGATTAGGGACCAAGGGAGTCTCAGTGCCCTGAGCTGGGAGACCATGACTGTGACAGTGATCAACTCCCAGTCAACCTGAAATTGTGTGGGATCTGCTGCTGCAGCTGGATCCCTACAAAGCTATAGGGCCTGATGGGATTCATCCAAGAATCCTCAAAGAGCTGCTGATGTCATTGCAAAACCTTTCTTGATGATTTTTGAGCAGTCTTGGGAATCTGGGGAGGGCCCAGCTGACTGGAAGCTGGTGAATGGTATCCTGATTTTCAAGAAGGGCAAAAAGGAGCACCCCAGAAACTACAGGACTGTCAGTCTCATTCAGTGCCTGGTAAAATCATGGAAAAGATTATTCCGGGAGGTGTTGAGGTTCCACAAGGACCACACAGTCATCAGTCACAGCCAGCACGGCTTCAGGAGGGGAAGGTCCTGCTTGTCAAACCTGATCTGCTGCAGCAGGGTAACACACCTGCTTGATCAAGGGAAGCCACCTGATGGAATCTTTTTGGACTTCAGCAAAGCTTTTGATACCATCTCTCCCAGGANGGAGGGGAAGCCCTCAATGAGGAGCAGCCGAGGGCACTTGGTGTGTTCAGCCTGGAGGAGACTGAGGTCAGACCTCATTGGGGTCTTCAACATCATCACAAGGGGCAGCTCTGATCTCTTCACTCTCCTGACCAGGGACAGGACCCCAGGGAATGGCTGGGGCTGGGCCAGGGCAGGTTTAGGTTGGAGATCAGGAAAAAGTTCTTCCCCCAGAGGGTGCTGGGCACTGCCCAGGCTCCCCAGGGAATGGGCACGGCCCCGAGGCTGCCAGAGCTCAAGAAGAATTTGGCAACGCTCTCAGGGATGCCCAGGGTGGGCTTGTTGGGGTGTCTGTGCAGGGCCAGGAGTTGGACTGGATGGTTTTGATGGGTCCCTCCCAACTCAGCCTATTCTGTGATTCTACGAATGTTGTGTAAAACACAGAAAATGCAGCTCTTGACAGACCTAATGTGTCCAGGCTCATTTGTTTTAAGTACTAATCAGTGTGTCACAGTCAGTCTCCTTAGCTGGGGAAAACACCTATGTGGTGCACTGAGTACGTGCATGTTGCAGTGTCATTTCAATTAGGTGATTATTTAACATAATACCACATGAGCTTCTCCAGAGAAAGATTAGAAGAATAGGTCCCAGCAATATAAAATGATGAAGACAGCCTTTATCAGGGCGTTGTTTATTGTGTAGCTGTAATGATTCTCCCTTTGAGGCTGTTTGGGGGGAGTGGCTGAACTCTGAGGTGTGTTGCAGTGAGAAGATTCAGAGGTGCCACACTGATTCCCAGGGGAAGCAACCCTCACGAGGCTGAAGGACATTGAGTAAGGTGGGAGTAGGGCAGGGGGAAGAGTCAGTTTTGTGTTTCCAGTCACAGCGCTGACAGCAAGCAGCTGCACAGTGCCTGTACTCACCGAGTCACTCCCCCTGCTGTGCCCCTGCAGGCGTGGGCCACACGGCTCTTTTACAAACAAGTTGGCTTATGTGGAGAAAAGACTTACATAAGTGTATACGGCCATACGTGTCCTCCTGCCTCTCATACCCGTTGAACCCACTAGTCAGGATCAGGCAAAAGGAGCAAGAATTACACTCTGAACAGCTTCATGGAATTGGCATCTGGGTAAGAAAGCCCAGCAAATGCCTCTGTTCAGGGAAGGGGTCACTGTGAGCTCTCATGCCAGATAGTGTGCAAGAATTTGCAAGACAAAACGACTTAAAAAATGTCCCAACTGCTAGAAAAGCTTCGGCCTGAACAGCTCAATTTTTCTGCCAATGAAGACACACAAATCTGTAGGAAACAAGGGTTTCATTAATGCTAGTGCTTATGAAACTGTTCCTGTTACCTAAGGCCAGGCTGGACAGACCGAGGGACAGAGAGGAAATTGTGTATTCGAGGCAATTATACTGCTTTAATTAAAATGTTATCTTTGTAGATTTTTGTTTTTAATACGACATAAGCACCAGGGATCTTTGAATTTACCTTTGGAATCAAATGATCTCCAGAAAGACATCATTCCCTATACGCAAGGTCTTAACTGTGTTGTTTCAGTGATCCCTTAGTGCTGTTCATGGGAGTGAAATCACAACTATTTGTCAGGTTTTCCAGAATCAAGAATCTAAAATTAGATTTTGAATTGATGGCTGCTAAGTGTGCACAGTTGAGTTATTTTTCTTTGGTGACGGATACGTATGCTCTCATTTCTGAGGTACCATCTCCCACTGATAGCGGGTTCAGTATCAAACCTGTGAAACAGAAATGATTCTGGTAGGAGGAAAATGATGCTTAGAGTAAATATTAGGGAACATTAGAAAGCACTTAGATTTATGTAGCTTTGATTTCTGGATTGTGCTGCAGAAACATCTACCCTACTAACTAGGCTTTTTCCTAAGGTAATTTGTGTTCTCTGTCAAACATTAACATCAGCATTATTAGATAATTCAACTCTTACTTTTGTCAAATTAAGGTGCTTCAAATTTTTTTTATGGGTAGTGCTTTGCAAAATCCACAGAACAAATGATGTAAGTACTACATTATACCAAAAATGTGAGGTTTATACTAATTATACTATAGATTCAGGCCTCGGAGTTTTGCCATAGTCCTTCTCTAATACTGCTCTCCTGGGAATTGAATCATTTGGCACCTGATTGCACTAATTACCGTTGAACTTTAGAACCTTTAATACAGTGAAAATTCAAATATTTAACATGCACTGATATTTACAGGACGAAAAGGTGGAATTTACACAGAAATGTGATATCCAATTTCTTTCTATAATAATACCAATAACTTAGAGTTCACCCTTATTAATATCTAGTGCAGCAGTAAATGTAAGCAGCTGACACTGGCATGTTATGATTATGATCAATAATAACCTGGCCCTAGGTGAATTTTTGTGCTCCTGTTCATTCTTTGTGTAACTTGACATGGGAGGGAAGGAAGCACTAATGAACCAGTTTATAAATATCCAAAATGCTGACCTGTTTCAGGGGTTGTGAAAGGGAGATTATTGTAGTCCCTAAATATAGGCAAGACTTTCCAACCCTACCCATAGTATAGAGAATTATTTTCTACTTCTTAATTCCTAATAAGAATGAAAGAAATGCTTCTTTCATGGTGCTTCATGGCATGCAAAACTACGAACCTCCTGATCAGTGTGGTGTTTTCAAGCACAGCGTTTATGTAGGAAACATATGAGATGTGTTTACACCAAGCCATTTGCTACTCAGCTGCCATCTCCATTACAAATTAACTTTTTGATTTTTGGATGGGAAGTGTTATTTTGCTTTATGAGCCTCCTGCAAATTTAGGGGAGAGTAACAGAGGCCAAAGCAGAGACTTAGTGTCAGGGAGAAAAACAGAGAGGAATTTGGGTTTCCCGATGTGGAGCACAGAGAAAGACATTGCCAAGTGTCTGACCTGTAACCAGCAATTTAGCTAAAATTCTTCTGACCTATTTTAGTTATTTTGTCAACAAAATAGTTTTTTATTCACTTTTCTGAATGGTCTAGGTCTCTTAATTCTCCCTAAAAGCAATCTAAATGCTTTTGTCTATGATGAGCACATCTTTGGGTATCAATTCTTTCTCTAGCACATATAAACACCAAATTTTAAGTTCTTTTGTGAAGTCACAAAGTATGTTACTAGGGATGATATCTATCTGAATGATTTTCTGGTTTAATCATCTGGATTAGCTATTTGCAGGAGGCTTTGCTGTCACAGTTTTTTCCAAACTTTACTTCTGTTTGTACTTGGCATTGTCCTGGTCTTATTAAATCACTGGAATGGCCCCAGATCTTTTCTGTATATTGCATGACTCATTTCAGTGGGTCACCATTTGCTTACAAAACAGCCTCAGTAATTTGTGAAGATCTGTTTGTCACATAAACCCAAATTTGTCTTTTCCCAGAATTGCTGCCATCAGCACTACCTCTAGGTAAAACCATGAAAACTTGATTTTTTTCTTCATTAAAAAATTATTTGCTATTTATACTAGGATCATTTTTTCAAAGACATACCACTTTAAAGCTAAGTCAGGTATTTGCATGTGCAGTAGCCGACCCATTCTAATGACCCAAGTATTTCAGATGACTGCTTCGTTGAAAAATTTGCCAAACCCTGGAAATACAGAGGGAGGGTTCCTAAATCTGTGCCCCACCGCTGTTCTGCAGCCTCTTTTACAGTGGTTATGTGAGTGGTGCTTGACCAGCCCAAAGTGGCCTGACTGTGCAGTGCACACTCTGCCTGCTGTTCCTGCGGCCTCGGTGGGGACAGCCAGCCCTGCAGGACCTCAGTTCCCTGCCACCAAACAAAGACAAGGGCTCTTTTTTACCTCAGAGAGGTAAAGAGGGCGTCTTGCAGGTTGCCAGGAACTTGGTCATTGTGCTCCAGTCATGAGGATCAGACAGGAACAGAACTTTTACAGCAGGAATTAGAGAAAAAATTCTCTTGTGGAAATTCGTGGGAAAATGATCTAAACGTATCCTGGTTACTGATGCCTTCTGTCTCCCTGAGCAAGCAATACTGGCAATCCAAATAAAAGCTGGTCACAAGGTGCCATCAATCCTTAGCTCAAAACTCATGAACCCAAGACAGAACCTACTACAACACCAGTGCACAGGAGGAGTAGGGCTGGGCAGCACTTAGGATTCTGAGTACAGCTCAATCAGACCTTACATTGAAGAAAAGTCCTTTCCCTGGGCATGACCTGAATAAGTATGTACTTATTTCAACATCCCAAATACATGTAAGTAATTGCTATTTACAATTAATAGTAGTGGCATAGATGCTGCTGACGTAGCGCTGCTTCTGGAATAAATCTTCAAGAGAAAAGTCAACAGAAAACTGATGGGATTTAATGAGTGAGCTGTGCCAGACAGACTGTAAAACTGTTTGTCTACTGTGCACATGCAGCCTTACCCCAATCACTTCTTCACCAGAAATATTCATAAATATGCTCTTCCCACATTCCAAATAATAGTATGCATTCACATAAAGACTAAGGAAATCAGGCATTAAAAGTCCTTTCGCTGCCAAGGGCAGTTTTGTTGGTTTTTTAAAAAAAGCAATTTCTTAACAAATATTTGTGCTGTTTCACAACAATAAAAGAATTAGTTGAACAGCTAATCAAACAAGTGTCCTGCAGCAGACTGTGCTTTAGGTGAGCCAGGGAACCATGAGGTGCTGGCACTCTCACCAGTGGCAGCACCACCATGCTTCGTACTGTTGCTTAATCTGGAATTTTCACAGGACTTCTGTTTTTAGCACTAATGATAAGGAGCAAAATGCTAAATCACAGGTATTTTTAAATGTATGTAAGGTTCAAATTCAGCATTTAAGCACGGTAACTACACATTACTGACTTCCTGCTGTCTCCTGACAAACTGGAGCATCTGCCTATAGTTACTTATGTATTTGATGCTCTGTCACTTTGTTCTCCTTCGGCTTCCCCAAACTAGATTGATTGGATGGCTCTGAAGCATTTGGGGAGTATTTTGGCTTTTGAAAATGTTCTCCTTTTCAGGCTGCTTTCCAACCTTTTCTCCCCTGCTTAATGACCCATTCAAAAAAATTACCAGTGAAATTCTTAGACTAGATTTACATAAGATCATTAGAGTATTCCAACTCCTTCACTTTAAAATATTCATGGCAGTCTCACATTGTTGGCTTCACAAAACCAATTTCAGGCAAACCTCCCATCAGCTTCACTGAAGGACAGCAGGGTAGAGCTTTAATTGTCAAAAACTTGCAAGCTTCAGCTTCAGTGGCTGTTCTTCACATCAAGCACCAATTCTGACAGTGCTTCACTGCACATTCTGCTCACTCTGTGGAGTTGCGGAGAGGCAGGTTAGATGCTTTTTATTGTCCCCCATTTTTGAGAACAAATTACAAGAACTTGGTGACTTAAACCTCAGCCTATGAAGACTTTTCTGTGTATCACCTGTGTGTAAAACTTCACTCAATTTGCAGCTTGGAAAGTAAAGCATTGAATTAAAAATTCTGTCCAAATTTGTGGCTTAGTGGTTTATTAAACCACTTGCTTTGGACAATTTTAGAATGGAAAGAGACGCTGTCCTGTGAAAGGGTGACTTGATTTGTCCACACGGATGGTAGGAAATGTTTACATAGGAGTTGCCTCTTAGCTTAAGCAGGGAAGTTCCGTTCAGCACTAGTTCAGCCTCTCAGGGGAGTAGTGGAGACATCATCTTGTTCTGCAGGGTGGCAGTGAGAGCAAGCTCAACACCTGGGTTTGGAAGGCTCACTCAGGGGTCACAGCAGCAGAACAGGAGAATTTCAATTCTCTGCTTTTGAGAAAAACCTTTGTGTTGAGCTCCTGCACTCTACACAGACGGAGCCTGCAGCAGCTGCCTGTGGTAGTAATCCTGATGTGGGCATGCCTGTGGAAGAGCACTTAACTCTGGCCCTGCTCCTTGGGGTGTGTGCCAGCTCAGCAGCACACGGGGCCTCCAGTTCCCTCTTTCCACTTCAGCTGCTTCTGGTGTTTGTTCCCAGTGAGTCCAGACGCAGAAATGCCTTGCTTAATATTGTCCAGTCCTTCCTATTCCACTATTCCTGGCTTCATGAACAACCCAAGATGCAAGAAAAAGTCTCCAGAGAATAGTATGATGTAAAATGTCCCACCAACTTAAAAATTTATTGCTGAAGAAATTGTGCTTGCATATATTTTTAAAATGGAAATGAATAATTTAAGGCTGTTTAAAATATATGAATGTAACTTTAATTAATCTGGTTTTTGTGTACATTGCTTGGCAAATAAAATTTGTCTCAAGGGGCTCTGTTTTGTTAACAATACTCGCTTCCCCTTTCTTTTTTTACTACCCCAGAAGCAATTTTGGAAGAGCTTTTCATAACATTTCCATAAAGCTGAAGCCTTGCCTTCATCCTGCCCCCATACCCGTGCATTTCAAAGCAAACAGGCACTATTTGCTGTGCCAAAGGCAGGTGAAGGAGAGACCTGCCTCAGCCACTGCCTGGGACGTGGCAGTGCAGGGAGGGCACAGGCACCCAGCCCTGCTGCCGTGGCCAGGGCTGTCCCCTGGGGTGACTGGGGAGTCTCTCTGCAGGTAATGCACAAACTGGTGGCAACTGGGAGAGGCGAGTGGGCAGTGGTCAAAACGGTCTCTTCGAGCTGTGCTTGATGAGTAACTGGCTGCAGAATGGGCAGATTTGGAAATGATGCAAATATCTGTGTTTGTGGCTTTTTCCAGGGAAGTGTGCTGTATACTCCGCCCTGGGTGGTTGACAAAACATATTTTAATGTGTTTGGTAATGAATTATACCTTGATAAGAGATTGGTCAGTCTTCTCAACTTCCTGTCTGGTTTTTAAGGGTGTGAATATTTGGGCTGAACTTGCCTCACGAGGTCCAATGAGTGTAGGTGCTGCTCTCAAACTCAGCTGCAACACTTTCCTTTTTACAGAAAGAACTGAATACCATTTGAGTCAGAATGTGGGGCTTACAGGGATGTGCAAAATTCAGGCTGAACCTCCTGTTGTGTTCAGTTTGGTACCAGGACAGGATCTTAGGTCATCTGTATTCCAAGTGAATGCCACACCTGTGAGGCCAGAGAGTCTTCTGGCTGTCTCTTCTCCTAAAGGTGTCATTTGGGGTCGAATAAAAAAAAGTGGGTTTTCCAGTGTTTGTGGTAAGTGAAAGCAGCAGCTGCAGCTTACCTACTCTAGTTCTATCTCCTGTGGTAACTACAATTAGGAAAAAACTTGGCTAAAAACTTAAAACTCTTCTAAGGTATAAAATTTGATAATTGATTTGTCTTCACAGAAACTATGGGGAGGCCCAGAATTACCTCTTTGCCTCATAAGGCATTATGGATTTCTGCATGTTGACATTCACCACTCTTGAGTTTCTGTGCAGAGCCTGTGAGCTCTGGAGTGGTGACAGTGATGGGCAGGGCTGGCAGGGCAGGGAGGATGGGAGCCCTGGTGCTGTGGGCAGCGGGGGCTGCAGCAGTCGAGGACAGAGTCCAGTTTTGTTCCTCTCCCTGGAAATCTTGAGTGCAATCCTATCTGTGGTTCCTCTAAACAACTCATGTTTTTTTCTGTGTGAGTGGAGAGCAGCAGGATGGAAAGACTGTTTTACGCTTTTGATAAATTGCTCTGTTTCTCCTCTCCTTGGATTTAGCAGTGCAATGAATTCAGCTGCTCTCAAAGACAGCCCCATACGGGGAGGTATCTGTTCCATTTTATCCTATCAACTCAAAGGCAGGGGTATTTTCATATACCCTTAAATTTAATTACCCATCTGCCTGGTATTTGGGCTCATCCCTATCCTGGTTTTAAGGACATCATTCAAGAACCTCCACATTTTGCACATTGCAACTGTTTTTGGAAACCAGGTAGCAGAGGTAGGGTAGGAAAATGCTGGAGTTACAGGTACCACCATGGATTCAAAATCCTAAATTTAATGGATTAGCCTATACTTGACAGTGATAATGTTTCTGCTCTATAGTTAATTAAAGGTAACATTAGGACCTTAGAAACTAATTCTGGCAAATTTTGAAGTACTTTTATTTAGCTGCATATTTTTTGATAGTATCTGACGAATGAGGCTATTAGATCAGCTGAGTGCAAGAGTCACTATAAATGACTGCAGAAGAGGTATTTTTGATGCCATCTGCATATAACCTGGTATTAAGGTGAAAGCAAAAATAAGCTTATCTATAGATCACTAGGTAGGAAATTATTAACTGTCAGTCATGTGTCCCAGGCTGATGCTCAGACACCCCATCTTCTGTTCCTGTTTGCACAAAGTCTGACTTATTACTGATTTATTTAGCATTATGATATTTGCAAATACGTATGTCTAAAAGAAGTGGTCCAAAAGGTAAACACAGAACACAGAGATTTTTATAGATGACATAGGGCAGGCAAATGGTCTTAGATATGCATGCCTGACTGACGCTGCATATCTGAAATGAAACCATATGGGAGGACTGTTGGGTTTTTGTTATGAATAAATAAATAATTCCCTTTCAGAAGCAAGATTTTCTAGCATCAAGCCAGAAGAAACATTTTTTTATAAAGCTGGTTAACTTGTGCAATGTGCCCTGCACTCTGAAAAACGCAGAACCAGTTCTTTGTATCAAAGAGGGTTCAACATGTGGAGCAGTAATATTTGGCATTATTTGGTAGTTTACCCATTTTAAGATTAGAAGTTACAACTATTTAAAGAACTTAAACAGTGAGTTATTGGAAGACAAACGTCCATCTGGGAGCACAGTGGAAAAAACAAAATGATGCATCTATAATATTATTTAATAAAAATTAATTCTAAGCCAAGTGTGACAAACAATTGCCAACATCCCATCCTCCCATGTAGCACTGACTTGTAAACTACAATCACATCTGTTGTATTAGTATTTGTAATAACTATGCTCGTGATAAACGATCACATCAAATTTTAACAGCTTTCCTAATGTTCACAAGAACAATTGCATAATGAGGTTACCTTCTCTTAAATTTATTGTGTGAAACTGTTGCAAGCAGCATATGGCCAAAAGTCAGCTCCTGGCAGAACAACTTTCTAAACAACTACTTACAGAAAAATTTCCCTAGTGAAGGAGGCAAGGCCTATGAGCAAGATGTATTCCAGCATGCTTCCAGGCAGGAGCTTATTTAGAGGTTTTTTACTACAGCTTCGTTTACATGGTCTATGTCAAAAGCAAAGCAAAACAACAGCAAAATCAAATCAGAATAACAAAAAAAGTAATGACTCCTGATCTTCTGTATATTCAAAGCATCCCTTCTTGCACTGTCAGAAACTTCTTGCACTCTACACTCTGTCTATACCATTAATGCCTCAATTTTTAAATGAAATCATACCTGAAATATATCACAGGACCATGTCTTCAGGAAGGTCTCTGAATTTGCTGTCTTTCATGTGTCTTTAACAAAAGTAGCGTGGAAGTCTCTTCTGTGAAGTGAGGTTCCACCTGCACTGAGCACAGAGGCAGGGATTGCACAGGATACACTGGAATGTCAGATGGCTTTGGAAAATGTGGCTGTCACCATATGCTGGCCAGTGTGACCTTTGTGTGCATTTCACTTCCAAATAATACAGTTTTCACTTATTCGGGGTGTTGTTTGCTTTTCTGTAACATACAAAATTTGCAAGCACATTTCCTAAGTATTTCAAACTTAATTCTTTCTGGTCCATTTTAGCCCTTGTCAGAGACTGTGATAATGTGAAGAAAGGCCCATTTGGAGCTGTCCTACAGCCAGGCTGTGGCATGGGTGAGACCTTCTCCAGCACATGTCCTTCCTGAGCAGCACGCACTGCCTCAGAGGATCCTGACTCACCCTTGGTGCAGAGAAAATGAACAGGGACAGCTGTGTGCACTCAGTGGGGCAGGTTCTGATCCCTGTTAGACCAGTTTATATCTAGTTATTCATACTGGTCTAAAAAAGGTTACAATCTGGGTCTTGATCTACTCTGTGCAGTACTAGATGCTGAATTACCCGATAATTTGGGTCCTACTATTTTTGTCAAAGAGAATCTGTACAAATGGTGTGTTTTTAGTTTCAGCCCTGTGTTATTTAGGGGCTGCAGTAATACTATGACAAAGTACAGGAACAAAGATCAACAGCTGATGCTTGAACTCTGCAGTGAACCCACTTTCTATAATCCTGGAAATATGTGCTTCTTTATGGTGCTACATTCAGAAAAGCCAGTCAAACGAGGACTTGGGCTGAAAAAGAAATGCTCAGGTAGAAAGAAAAGGAAATTATCCTGGGTTTCCTGGGCTTCCAAAGCATACTCTGAAATGCTGGGAAATAGTCAATGTTGCATTTTTCTGGTGTAGGTCAAATATAATAACTAAATGCAACATAAAATATTATATTTATTATATGGATTCTTCAAACATATGCCTTGGTCAAGACATTAAGATGATGGGAAAACTGTTAAGGCAGGATTGACTTAGAGGCTGCACTGTAGCAAGAAGGAATCCTGCAATGACCAAAGGAGGACAGAGCAGGAAGTTCAGGATAGCAAATGACAGTGCTTGCCTGTGGCTGCCTGTGGATAGCGCCAGGCAAGGCACTGCCACTCCCCCACTGTCCAGGACACCGCCACAGCTCTGTGCCCTGGCACCTGAGCAAATGAAGGAGGTTATCATTTATCAACCTGCTGATCAAATCCATTCAGCTCTAACGACTTAAAGGACAAAAGACCCCTCACTCTTTCTCTAGAGTTTTGTGCATGTGTGTGCACATGCAAATTACAGATACACAGATACACACATGGCTTTCACACTCATGGATATAATATGTTGCAGTGAATTGCTGGTAAGTCTGTTTATCATCAATTTCCCCGAGGCCCCACTCGTCTCTTAAGGACTTATTTTTACTTTCCAAACCACTGAACTGCTCTGACTAACCAACCTCATTTAAATTAATCTGACAGATGTGAAAGTTTCTTGCTTTTTACAGCCCCAAACCCAGCTCAGTTGTGCCACAGCAGCTTCTTTATACATTTTAAATGCTACGAAAAAACTCACTGATATCCTAGAGTAGGGCAAGCTGGCAAACCTGATGTCCTTGGGGTGGTCCCTTTGGCATGGCTACACTGAGCCCAGTAAAACACTGGCTCTGGCCAGGCTTGCTCTTTCACCTCAGCTCCAGTCTGGCACAGGGATGGCCAGGACAGGAGCATTCTCTGTAGATCAATGCATCAGCAAGCAGCCTGGGCTGCCAGTTTTGGGGCACAATAGAGTAATTTATAATTTCTGGCCCTGCTGCTCTAGCTGTTGGGAGAGTGCAGAGATGTTCCAAGGTTGGAATATCCAAAGTATCCATGCTTTTCAGACGGAGTGGTCACATGGAAATGGACCAGATGCACTGGTGGGGAATACTGGAGGCTTAAAAAAAATAGAGGTTATTGCTATGGAAGAACTGGAAAGGAGAAGAAGGTACATGGAAAACATCAGAAGGGGGAAGCAAAGGCCTGATATCAATAGGTTGAAATCTGTAGTGGTTTACATGTTCATTTGACAAGCCTCTCCCTGTGGCAGGGTTTGCTGTGGAGGAGGGCAACCTTCTGTTGCTAACAGCCAAGGAAGTTCCTGCTTACTCCTCTGTCTTTGGCTCAGTGATGCCAAAAATCCCAGAATTAAATTCTGTTGCATTACTTATCAACCAGCTTCTTATTGGAATTTCACAGTTGGGAGTGCTGGCATGGTGCCAGGTGGCACCAACTCTGTTTTCTTTGGGAAGGGATGGGAAATGATTGATCGGCACTGAAAGCCTTTGTCTGCACTTCAGGATTGCTTGTTACATCTTTGGGAGTGCAGTCCCATTAACTGAGCTACCTCGTGTTTGTTTGTACATGAATTCAGAGTGCCTAAACAAAATATTTAATACTTCTGGGTTTTGGCATTCTCCACAGATGGACTGAGGGAGGTTTGTGCTGCACAATTATCAGGACTTAAAGCAAGAAGAGAAAGCACGCTATCAGCACTATCATCAGTCATCTGATGAAGATTTTACATAATCGATTATTCTGTTAGTTTCTGATCTGAGTTTTTCTGTGTCCTAAGTTTGGACTGACTCTCAGGTCTTTGACTTAGAGATTTGCCTTTTGATGTCCTTGTTGAAAGTTACTCACAGATGACCCTCTGCTCTCACTGAACACAATTTCTTTGCATCTCTAACACCAACACTGTCCCTTTACTAACAACAATGCCACTTGTTCAGCAGAACATACACCTGATTCCAGCAGTTCAAAAAGAAACTAAGATATTGCCTCTTCCCCTTCCCCAGATATGTTTTTTAATCTGCTGTATCACTTAATTTGTGGGGAAAACAAAAAGATAATTAAAAAAAGCAGCCCAACTAGACATTGTGAGCATGGAGAGTTTTAAAGAATAGTTCTAAGTTTAACAGCTAAACTAGAAGATCTCACAAGGCAGTGCTGGTAACTGCAGTCGCATGGTGCTCATCTTCACTTATTCCTCAGCTTCAGAGAAGACCAGATGCAAAATAATATGGTTATCATAAAGAACCAGTTCAAGATGGAGAATTTCTGGCTTTATCTACCCATATGGTTCAAGAAAAAATTGTATAATCTGAAAATACTTTAAGAAAAAGATTAACAAAACCCCAGGAACACAAGACGGCTTTGTGCTGGCAGTACAAAACTGGAATTGTGGGGTTCTTGATACTCTGTCTTGACAAATCCCGCAGGTTTTCTGCATGAAGTGACCAAATGACTGAGTTTTCTTCCTTCATTGGTAATATGGGGACACTCACAGCATGTTTGGAGGCTTCATTAATATTTGTAAATCACTTTGAGCCTCTCAGATTGGAAGTGCTGTTAGCACATAGTACTGATATTAATTATTAAAACAGAATCGGGCTCTGTGGATGTCTCACAGCTGGCACCTGCAAACACAGGGATTTTGGATGGCTGTTCCCTAGAAGAAATTTTGCTTGACAGAACAGGAAGTTTTAAAGTTGATTGTTTGACAAGGATGGGCTTTGGAGAAATACTCATGGACTAAGAACAGATTTTCACTCAGTGGATTTACAGAAAACTTCTAAAAGTTTCTAGAGATTTGTGACATCACTGTGTAACTGAGACAATTACACATGAAATCCCTGAGTACGCTCCAAACCCATACTGATGTGAGAGACATTTCTCTTTGTGCTGCTGCAGTACTGCCCTGAGTTGATCTACTCTAAGAGGCATTTCTGTAACCACCATGGAGAGAAGTCTCTAAGGCCTGTGTTCCTTTGAAACCAAATGAACTTCAATACATTTTTAAAATGCATTTCTAAAAGCCTTCTCAGTTTTCTTGGTGTTTTTCTGTTTGTTGTTGTTGTTGTTTTGGGGCCTCTTTTTAATTTAGCACTAATTTTTTTCTATTTTCAAAATTATGGGGAACTCTAAAAGCTGAATTGTGCTTCTTATAATAGGTATTGTATTGGTGTTACATTAGGAGAAGAATGACACAATGAAGATGTATTTTAAAAGGAAGGTTTCATTGGGATGTGAAAAAATATATTTCAGTGTTTGATATGGCTCATGCGTTTTATTGCAACTGTTAAAAAAATCAGTCTTTTATAAGTTTAGCTTTTGTTTCTTGCTGCATATTGAACAAAACATGAGAGAACTGATGGGTTTCAGTGTTTACCTTGTGCCTTAGGTTCTCCTAGTACAAGCTGGGGACGAATTATTATTATTTCACATAAACTGCAGATGCTTGTTTAGAGGGTGTTTTCAGCTGTTTGGATAGGAGGGCAAATGTTCCTATTTCAAACTCATATTGAAGAAGAACACTTTTAACAATCTCTTTTTCTCTGTAATTAGTGATGTGTTGAGAAACATTCTTCTGCTAAGCAGAGGACAGAGGGGAATGAATCTGTGCTGTGCAGCCCCTCCATGGGAGCTGGGGCTGAGCAGTGGCTTCTGAGGCCAGAACGTGCATTTTGCACCCCTAGCACAGCAAGGATAATGAATAAATACTTTGTAGTGAGATATGAAATGTTCACAGTTGCTGCTCAAAGCCTGCAGTCGTTTGTTTGGCTAGGAATATTTTGCTGTTCAGTTTTGTGGCAGTAGTACTAATGGACAGAAATTCAAAAATTATTATGCAAGCAACTGTTATGCAGGTTTCTCCCCCCCCCCTTTTTTTTTAATTTTTGAAACTGCCCCCTGAGCAACTTCCTGACACCAGAGCCTTCTAACATCTCTAAATGTTGCTGACTGAAAACAAACAACACTGTCACATTTGGAAAGTCAAAGCAGAAAAGTGTCTCATTTGTAGAGCGATTCATTTCGATTTTCATCTTGCTGCTGTCACTGAGGATACATGAACAACAGCAGTTGGTATTGTCAGGAGACCTAAGCAGACCTGTTTCGTTGGCTGACTTGACAGCTGTTCCATGAAAGAGATTCATGCTCACAAAATCAGAAAAGTATGAAGATCACATTTTCTCCTTAACCCTTTCTTGCCTCACTGTACCTGTGTTATACTTTCATAAAAAATCAAAGGGAAGGATCAGGTTGCTGTGGAAAATAGCAGAGAGACTTTCTTTTAGCAAACTGCCGCCTGTGTCTGATGTAGGTGTCCCTGAAGCAGCAACGTCTTTGACGTTTTTGGTCTGCACAGCTGTCTGGGGAAATTAAACACAGGGGTCTGGTTCCCCTGTTACCACAAGCAGCACGTAGTAGGAAAGAAGTTTACATTATTCTCTGAATGATCCGTTTCTCAGGCAACTTGGATCCTTTCTTCCTTTAGATCAGCAAATATGCAAATATTTAAATGTTTTTAAAAGTGTACTTTCTTCAAGTTTTCTGCTTCCTTTAGCTTTGAAAGAAACATACTATTTTTAGCAGGTATTATTGCCACATGTTTGGGTTTTCTAAAGAGTAAGGATTTCCTATAATAGTGGGCTTAACTTGGCTGTTCCGAGGTAGAGTTCCTAAGACAGCATCTGTCTGCATGCTCAGCCCTTGATACCAATGTGATTTATACACAGTATAAATATATATACAGTATATATACGCAGTAGAAGAGTTCGTCTCACAGTTATGTACAGGAGAGGCACTTCAATATCCAGTTGTTTAATAGGAGTGGTGCTGATGGCCCTGCACTAACATGCATTGGTGATGCTGTTCCCTTCAGCTCCTGCTGAAAAGCTCTGCAAGTTCATCATATGATACCAGGAGGTGTTGTGGCTGTGAATTGTTACAGTCAATGGGAAATAAAAGACTGTGGAAATGAATCTCCATGAGAAAGTCAAGCTTGATATAAAGTTGTGCTCCATCACAAATATAAATGCCTCAGCAATCACACTAGAAGGATGCCAGGTTTCAGGAACATTTAGTTAGGGCTGGGGAGTTTGGTTCAGACTACACACTGGAATGCATGAATGAAACTAGGGCTGCTTCTTCCAGTTAGCCCCACGTGGGGTGAAGTAACTGGTTTGGTCTGCAATCATTTCTCTGTGCTTAGGATTAGTCATTTTAAACAAATCACCCATTTATCTGAGACCAGTATCTTGGACTGCCTCTATATAAGTCTGATCTAATTATTTCAATAATTATAGATACTCTGTTAAGGGTGAAGCTTAGAAAAGCTCCTTGAGATCGTATGCAGAGATTTTGTCGGCTCTTTAGGGTTTTCCTGCACTGGGGCATGTGTTAACTGTGGCATTTGCCTTCGCAGTCAGATAGGAAAACAAACCTCAGTGTACTTTTTCTACCAACGTGAACATGAGCACGGGCTCTGCAGTGCAGCGATGAGATCCTGCCTAACCCAGGAAAGCACAGAGGCACTTTACTCATTGAGTGTTACCACTAAAAGCCACGGACGGGATTGCCCTTGTGAGCAAATAGTGCTTCCATCAGGATGTGTTTACTGAACAAGTCTATTAAATATGTATTCAACACCTCTCTGGCATGTGCAGATGCTTGTATGGAGGCGTAGGTGACACTCGTGTGAAATAATGCTCAGCACTCAGGAACCTTTTGCTCGTGAGCCACTGAAGCCGTGTTAAATACAGCCCTGCTTTTCACAGGACGTTTTCTGTGCCTTGTACAGCTGCTCCCAAAAACACACTCAAACAGAAGAGCTCGAACTGATCGAATTACTCTGGGGGGCTCCTGCTGTACTCAGCAATGTCATGCTTGTGCTGCTTTCTAAGACAGAAGAAAGAAATGACAAAGAGCTCTCTCAGATGGGGCTGTGGCACTTTCTTACCTGCCCACAACAACAAACCTGATGTTCACGATTATCTGGAGGCTGCAGGCAGAAGTATTTGTACTGTAGGCATAAGCAAGAGTCCTCATCTTTTCTCACTGATTACCAAGCAAGCACAACCTATGAGTAGTTGCTTCTCATTACAAGCCTTATCCTGAAAAGTGCTGCTGAGCACCTGAGACCTTTTGTTTATTGGCTTGTTTAGGACATGCAGTGAATTTAAGCAGTGGATGTACGTGTTCAGAGGCAGTGTTGTATTACCTAATTATCTGCCATGTAGGACCTAACAATGAGGTTGAAATATGAGGCACACAGAAACAAAACTGCAGGTTGTTCTAGAAATCTGTCTTTTCAAAGTAAGCCTCAGCTTAGTTTTCCAGGACTGCTGCTACTTACAGAAGTCATTCACCTGACTTTTTTTTAAAGTGTGTAAGCAAAACTAATTAATTACTTCAAGCTCAGCATGCATGGAAGTGCTTTGCTACATACAGACCCGCAGTCAACCATTATCAACTTTAATTACCAAATGTTGTGCTTTTTTATCTACATTTAAGCACTCATCCCAGTTTTTTCAGCCCAAAGGCTCCTGGGGCAGTTTATATGTTGATACCTTAATGACCAAGTATCCATAACAAGTTTTTCACAACCTGGGAACTGCAGTAGGGGAGGGAACAGTCTGACTGTGTTGTACCACAGCACATTCTTCATTTTCTGGGCCGTGCTGTCTTTCTGCCATTCAAACGTAGTCCTGACAATTGTTCCTAAGTGTGATACGCCAAGAGTCCCCACACCCCACACCCCACACGCCTCAGATGTGTGCACAGGAATTGGTGCAGTCCTTGCTTTACATGTTGGGCACAATGAAGGACTTGTCTTACTGAGACTGCAATATTCGTCAGCAACGGAATCTAGATGTTTTAAACAAGTTTGCCTCCTCCAACTCCTTTTTAATTAATAAATTATAAGTTAATTAATTATGTGATTTTATCCCATTTCCTCCTAAAAGCAATCCTACTGAGATTTTAACATGTGATTACAGTGAAGTCTAGGTGTTTTAAACAAAGCCACCCCTTCCAACTCCTTACTCTATAATTAATAAATTATGAACCAATTAATTAAGCTTTTCATATCCTCCCTGTCATATGCCTCTTATATTCTGATAGATAGTTTGGTACTGAGCATCTGAATTTTTATAATCTATTATGGAATGACTGTAGAATTACTATTAAGAAATAGTTCAAATCTGGGTCTCTTTCCTTGAGAATATGATTTACTCAGGAAGAGCTATCATATTATTTGATTCACATAGTATGAATTAAGATTTTAAATTCCTCTTATACCAGTTCTGTAGTATTTGTTGTATCACATAATGACTAGAGATATAAGACAATCTATTTTTTTTCTGCAAAATATATTAAACTTTCAGACATTATATACCATATAAGAGGATCAACATGAGTATGTATCTATAAGAAAGGGTCTGAAGAAAGAAAAATAAAAACCTACTGAAATTGGCTGGAAAAAATTGCAAAAGCTGAATAAGCCGTACTTCCTTAGTATTTCAGTACAATATTAACCCAACCTCTACTGTACACAACAGTCTCTACAGCAAATACCAACCGCAGGGTCCCCCACTCTGGTATTCCTATAGTGAAATAAAGCTGTTTAGTGAAATACACAAATCAGGAATTTCTTGTTTTCTGAACCTTGTTTTCTCACTTGCCCTGTAGTAGTGTTTAAACACAGACAGCTGAAACAGGGCTTAGTCCCCGGTTTAGCGGTGATGCAAATCTGCTCGGTGTGGAGCAGCGAGGAGCCCTGCAGAGAGCAAGGATTTCTCATTCTGCTACTGCAGCCGCCGGCTGTCACCGGGGGGGGCTGAGCGCTGCTGAGGATGAACATTCCAGCCATACTGCTTCCACTGCTTTGTCAGGATCGGCCGTTTGGCCAGCACGGGCTGCAGGGAGGGAAGGAAAGGGAAGGCGTGGAGGGGGTGATGTGTCCCCCTCCGTGCCTTGGTGCAGGAACGAGCAAGGAGAGGGTGCATGGCGCAACTGTCGCTCCAGCTCCGTATCTGCATTTTCTGGGAAGTTTCCTCTTCTCAGTGGTGGCAACTGCAGAACAGGATTGGGCAGAAATCACACGTGAAGCAAAATCATGAGAGAGCTCTCCACCCTTCTTTTGTTTCAGTTTTGAAGGTGAATATCAATTGGATTCTTCTCTTTTTATTTTTTTTTCCTTGTGCAGAGACCACCATGACTATAATGTGGTCACTTGAGGAGGGCAGGCAAAGTCAAGCCATAATTTCAGAAAGGCTGGTTCCTGAAGGTGAAGCCTGTGAGACTGAGAGCCTGCAAGGCTCCTCCAGTGACATTGGTATTTCCCTTGTTTTCTGCATAATAAATTCAGATTCTGTAACATTAATGATTACTGAAGATTTCAACAACCAATATTCTCACTCTCTGTATTGGAAGGGGGGAAATAAAAAAATTAATGTATCCCTTAATACCTATATGGTTAATTTGCCAAATGCAAAAAGTTCTGCTCTGAAGGAGTAGAGAAATTGAGATAATTAATATGTTGTATATACAGCTAGCACATCATAGATCTTGTTGAGCCTTTACTGTGTCACAAAAAAGCAGCAAAGGTTTCAGCTGGGGACCACAGATCTTTCCAGCATACAAAGTTTGACATAAATCCATTTCCAAATTGATATTCTAATATTTCGGCTCCTATAGAAAACTTGTGCATTTTCAAAAAGGACAAAGCAACAGAATCTATTACCCACTTGGTTTACTAAATGTGATTCTTGCCTGTAAAGCCAGAATACTGATATTTAATTAAATTTGATCGTTATAAATTTCTCAATCCTTAAACCAATGCTAAAAAATAGAAATGCCTACTGAAAAATAGAATATGCTCCAGTCACTCAAAATAAATTGATGACAAAATGCTGTCCTTTATTATAGTGAGTCTCAGTTCTAGGTGTTTATCAGCTGAAACACAAGTTGCTTTTAAAACTTGCAGGATAACAGGGTAATAAATAGTGAGCAGGTGGGAAAAGACATCCTGTGTCTGATGATTACATGTGTTAGAGTGATAGTTCAGAGATGACTTTAATAACAGAGGAGGCTGCAGCCTGCTGAGCAGCTGCATGACAATGCGTCCTTGACCACGCACACAACATGCCTGAGCGTCCTGCTGCAGTTTGGAGCTTCACACAAGGACAGTTGGCTGCTAAAAATAACTTAAGAGATAACACACTAAAATATTAATATGTTGTGGGATGCCATGATTCCGTGCACACTGAGCAGCACTGCCATGCAAATGTTCAATCTCCAGGAGGAGAAAAGGGAATTAATTCTCATATTGCCACATTGAAACGGCTTAAATATTCACCAAAGCTATTTTCAGTGACCAGTCAATTCCATCCTGTATGGCTTTCTGAATGTGAGCTGACAGCCTGCTACAGCAAAGTGCAGTGCAATCATTTTTGGGCTTGAGCCAGGCATATCAATTGAATCATGGCTCCTCCATAGCAGCTCAGTGAAAGAAATGCAGAATGAGCACGTCATTTCATATTGAACAGAAAGCTAAGGGTTTAATGACTGCTCAGGGACCTCAGGCAAGATTTCCATCAACACAGTTAGCCACTGTTGTTTTCAAAGGAGCCATGAAGTAAACACTGAAGCTGTAGGAATTTACTGTGTGTCCCTTGGCCCATGTGAAGGCTGGCAGCATGCCTACATGTGATGTTTATTAAATACAGCAGAAAGCCTTTCTTTTATGCCACTTGGCACATTTATGAAAATTAGGGTCTTTAGTTATATGAATTTTAGGCTTTTAGAAGGTCTCCTTATGCTACTGATAGACCATCTGCATTAATGGTGCTTACATCTTCTATCTAAAGTTTTAAGTCAGTGACATTGCTGTCATGTGATAAAAAGTGCAAAGGAGTTCTTCCCTGGGCCTTGAACACACAGACCAGGAAAGAGTTGAGCCTGTTTAGTACTTCAGATTGCATTTGTGCGAGGATTTAACTGCCGAAACAAAACCAGCAAAACAGATTAGCCAATGTTATAATCTGAGCTGCGTTTGGAATTGCTCATTGATTGAGAGGGTAGCAAGGATTGTGCTTCTGTAATGGAAAAGCTGTGACATCCCTGAGGTTGATGGGACTAGCTCAGACCAGCTCATCAGCTGTGCCAGGCATTCGTTTTAGGCACAAAGGTGTTAATTTAGAGCAAGAACTGATAAAACCCACAAAGGGAATTATTTTTATCCTTTTATATCTGTATGTGGGGAGAGCAATGCAGGTATGTATTTAGCTGACAAACAGGCTATCTTTGAGCTAAGTTCCCGTATGATAGCAATGATTCCTCTTCTAAATAGATTTATGCTTTCTTTAACAAAGTACAGGCAGTACAAATGCTTAACACGAGCAGCTCTACTGGTTAATGAACTCTTTCAGTATGTGTGCAATGCTGTCTGCAAAACAATACTTGCTGTAGATGACCTAATTAGCCAGAGAAATCCAGCAGGTAACCAGCTCTCCTTAGGCTTCCACAAGGACTTCTCTGATGGAATTACAGTAACTGAAGATCTGATCCTATTATCTGTAATGTGTCAGGTAAATTTTAAACTAGATCTTCCAATGTATGTTCCCACAGGGATGCCTGCTCCACTAAAGAGCAGCCAAAAGATGCTCTTTTGTAAACCACTACCTGAAAAAGGCAGCTGGCTAACAGGGTTTGCCACTGAGTGAGGGTGGGTATGAACTTGGATGAGGGAAGGAGTAGTTGCAGTGCTGTGGGCCTCAGCAGCTGGCAGGAATCTCGCATTTCTTAAAGAACATCCATTGTTTCTTAGTAAAAGTTAAATAATTTCTGTTAGAGATGAGCATCAGCAGTACAACTTCAGATCGGAGTTGGTGCTGCTGTGCTGCTGGGGGGGTCCAGACTCTCCTTTTGCCTGTGTATTTTGCTGGTTTCTGTGGATTAACCAGGTGCATACTCTGTGCAGCCTGTACTTCCAACTCTGAACTAGAGGCAAATTCCATCTTTCAGTTATCTACCCAGCAGTATTCAAGTGGCATTCAGTAGCAGCATAAACATTTTGAACCGATCCAATTCAGATAATGTTTTCTTTATATTTTGCCATTTGATAGTGGAACAAATATGATTATTCACTATCTTTTTCACCAATAGCCCTTTTGTAAAGCTTGAAGATAGGAAAATCCTGAAATACATTTCTCTTGGATCATTTAACAACTCCAGGCTTGATCCTGTAAGCTGTAGGTAGTGCAACTGCACAGCTAAGCCACTGGTAGGATTAAGGAAGATGCTGTATTTATCTCAAAGAGCAGTAGGAGAAAGTTGACATTAAAGTCTGCTGTGCTCCTGGAGTCCGAGGATACTGCTGCCTGTGTAAGCCACGGCGAGGCACTGGGCTGCGGCTGCAGGGACTGTACTGCCCCACGGCTGCTGCCAGCACTGCTGCAGCCGTCCCTCCCGACACCCTGGGCTCCCACCTGCCCTTGGAACCCGGTCCTTGCTCCTTGACAGACCAAGGTGTTATGCATCACCAGGGGAATCTCAAATCTTTAAGGGCTGGTCCAGCCTGTGCATGCTTCTGCTCCTTCCCCAGTGGGAACCAACCTGCCACCCCTGCCTGTCCTGTGAGGCACCTGGTGCTGCTCTCTGTGCTCCAGGTGTGAGCAAACTGTGCTCCATGACAGGCTCAAGCTGGACTGGGGAAAGGTGGATATAATATTACTATTACTATTACTATTACTATTACTATTACTATTACTATTACTATCAACAACAACAACACTAGTTATTGTATTTTAAACATGATTTAAAAAATTTGTTCACAAGCATGAGGTTTTTTCCAAATCCCTTTCTCCTGCAATCAGGTGATTATGTGAGTAGTTCTCATTTTATGCTTCACGAAATAAGTGTTCTGCCCTCATCTTAACAGAAAAATATTAAAGATGACTGTAAAAAAACCCCAAACCTCTACTATGTTAAGATTAACCAAATAAATACAAAATAATTTTTAAAAGCTTGAAAATTGATACAGTGAGTTTAATTAGCCTTCAAAATACAGATGCTATAGGTTCTTTATATCTTCAGTGAGCATTTTTAAATGAAAACACTGAATTAAAAACAGCTTTAGAAGTCTAGAAGCTGAAATATACAGTAATACCACTGAGAGACAGAAAAAACTTTTGCAATGAGGGAAGAAGGGAGGAGCGTAGGTGTTGTTTCTTTGCTTAGTTTCTCACAATCCTTACTCTGTTTACACAGAGAAGCTTTTCTGTCATTATATCACTCTGCAGTGTATTAAGTATAAAGCAAATATTCACACTGTGTCACTGGTTTTCACAGGAGTAGGCACATGATTAAGGTTTAGCATGGATGACTACATTTGCAAAATCAGTGCTTCAGGCAAAGTCTTTCCAAAAAGGTCCCTGTAACGTGGTGTTAGATAATCATAGATGTGCTGTGGATAAAGCACTTTAGAAGGTATGGAAATGGGATTTGAAACCATATGAAATACACTTCAGAGATTCCCCCAAAGTCAAGTCCTTGTTGAACAAGAAAATGCAGAAGGCTGACAGGCAATAACTTTCCAGGCAGCTCCTGGTGGGTTGAGGCTTTAAGGTGACGTTGGAATTGCTCATCTGGTGGATATGCAGCAGACTTGTCCGTGGCAGGTAGTGGGGAGCTTCCAGCCTCAGGTGCTTTTGGCAAAAAGTTAAGAAAAAATGTTATGACAGCCACAGAGCATGTGTCAGAAATGTCATTGCTGCTCCATAAATGAAAGTGAGCACTGCTGAAAATAGATGGGACTCTCAGGTGTCACCGCAACATCATTTTCATGAACACTTAATCTGGGCATCTTTCATTAAAACCCAGTGCTAGGGTTTGCTGGATTCATCTGTTCAGCCTATGGGCCATTTGGAAATGAGTCAACCTGCAATGGGACAGGAAATCCTGTGTGGGGATGCCTGCTCAGAGCCACTGACAGAGGCAGTGGCTAAATTATGTGCTACTGGTCAGCAGTGTGGTTCCACTGAGGTCACAGATTTGATGTACTTGCTACAATGTGCCTTTCTGCTTGGATTTTGGGCGTTTTGCAGCTACACAGATATGCAAGCTTAAATGAGCTTGGGAACAAAACCCGGACAATATCATAGAATAATTATTATCAGCCCAAAAATACCATCACGGAATATTAAAGGATTGAGAATGCCATCTAGGGAGAGTCCAGGCTTCACAAATGCAGGGAATGGCTTTTCAATCCTTTGTATTTATGTATGCCTTCTACTGACTTTGTTAAATCCAGGGAAGTAGCAAAAATGTCCATTCCTTAAATAAAACCTGTAAGTAATCTCTGACAATTGCAGGCTATTTTATTTATTTATATACAAATATATAAAAAAAATATATAAAGTCATTATGAGAACCTTATTTTTAGTTACATTAACGTCCCTCTATACTTTCTAGCTATTTACATGGACTTTCCCTGGGTATACATTATAGTGAAAAAGCATAAATGAGAATCAGACTCCATAAGGATAAGCAAACTAAACTTGATAACTACATTAACTGATAAATTTTTGTTACACTTGAACACTGCCTTCCTCTTTTTCCTTTTATTTTGAAGACCACACTCAAGAGGGCACAGCTAGAGAATATTTTGTGCAGACTGGGTGGGATTTCCTTGCTTCTCTCTCCTCCAAAGGCATGTCTCTTTCTTGAGAAAATAACCACTACTTCATTTACATATTAATTTCATGGATATTCAGAAGAAGCACTTATATTACAAACTCTAATGTAGGAAATGAATGAAACATGCTGCTCTGCTCTATCATGCATGTGGTTCCAGGGAAGCAAGTGGCAATAATATTAAAAAATCAGTTTTGATTAAAACAGAACAGATGTACATTGACTGATCTAAATTCAAGCTTTGGAAAGTTGATAAAGCCAAGGTTTATAAGTTTAGTCACTTTCTGGAAACTGACTTCACATGTTTGCATTGAATGTAATAATATAAGTAAATTTAAGTAAATATTCTATTACAATAATGTGACAAAAAGATTGGGCCTTTCAAGTTGATGGTTAGACTTGGTGAGTTTAGAGGTCTTCTCCAACCTTACTGATTCTACGAAAAAGAGAAATGTATAGAGTAACTAGCATCAAACCAACTGGAAGCATATTTTCCTGCTTTTATATGCTTTGCAAAGCATGTATACAGTGTGATACGTACTGTCTCAGATGCCATTTTCATTCTTTGATGCTTTCTGTAGTAGATTAATAACACTGTGTGATCTGGGAGGCATAAAAGAACATCCTGCTTCCTTTCAGAATGAAAAGCCAATGCACATCATTCCACAGGTCTGTGTACCATTTTCATAAATGAAATGCACAAAATAAAAACCATTATAATTAAAAAGGCATTTTCCTGGAGAGATTGCTGTGTGTTGTTTACTCAGACTCAGAGAACTCTGAGGCTGCCCAGCTGGGGCTGCTGCTGCACTTTGGGTGCTTCCTGAAACAGCTCCACAGGGTTCCATCCCAGGTGCTCCTGATAAAGTCATCCAGAAATGTGGCTCTGTAATCATGGGAAGCAGCTTAACCAAGTCCATAAATGTCAGCCCTTCCAAATGAACGTGCATTCTGCGGGTCGCACACATTCCCATATGCCAAACCCCAGAGTGCCAGTGCCAGCAGGAGCCCGTCCCGCGCCTTCTGGGCCCCTTCCTGCACACAGGCACACGCTGGCACGTGGGGGACAGAATGACATCCTGCATGTTTAAATTAGCTTCGTGCACTTTCAAAAATCTGCTCAGAGCAGAGGCAGTATTAACAAAATAAAAGATAGCTCCTGTCCATAAACTGCGATTTTGAATTTTAAAAGGAACATATTGTAAAATCATTCCTGTATGCAAAGTCTGACACTGCTTAGCTGCATCATCCAGCACACCTCCCCATGTAAACCAGGGGGAGTTCTGCTTTGAACTGGCACAGTGCAGCTCATCACTACAGATACATGACTAGAGGCTCGGAATTTACAACCAGCCTGACTAAAGTTGGATTACCAAACCCATAATCCTTCATCTGAATGAGTGCTCTCATTTAAAAAAGTGCAGTGTTCAGTGGGGATTGTTCAGGAGGGGAAGTGCTCCAGAAGAAAGTGTATTTATATGTAAAACTGCTGTGTTTGAATGTAGCAAAATAACATATTGAATTTTTTCCTTTGTGAGTTTTGTTGGAAAAAAAAAAGGAACAAAACTTCTGAGGGACAAAATCTAGTGTTTGGTTGAAATTCAGTGCCCTTAGAAATAAAATGCTTTTGTTTAAAAAATTCTTTAACCCACTTTGTTGACCAGTTTGGATAATAAAATGATTTGTTCAAAGGTTCAAGAATAAGTTTAGAGAACAAAAATTGATACTTTAGTGTGCCTTAGGATCCTGGATAGCACAGCAGACAATTAATACTGTTTGCTGAAATAGCTACCCTCCACTCTTCTGCTAATCACAGTCACAGTGGTTTAAGCCACCATATTTATCCAAAATAATTAAAATGTACATCTTCACAGAGAACTGTTGCATAGTTTTAATACTAATTTGACAAATGTAATCCCTATGAATGAGGCTTATCATTGAAATAGCAATAGGATTTTTGGGGTGTTGCTAAGCAGTATTGTAATTACAGGGATTGGCTACAAACTGCTCTTGTGAGGGGAGGCAATGGCTCATGAAAATGCATCAACCATTCACACTCCGTGTACTCCCCTAGTTCCTGTGGGGTACCACCTTCTTCCTGCAAAGATTCATCTCAATTTCCATAGAAAGAGAAAAGATTGTAAAATCAATAAAGTCGTTATGGTTGCAGCTAATGTATTTTAAAGAAATCCTTGTAAGCAATGTGCATTATTAACACAATGAGATAGGTCTGTGCTCACGGGCTGTCAGCTTCCCAGACACCAACATAACCACACAACCCCTCTGGTCTGCAAGTGTCTGACAAGTGTTTACATGTTAACATTCATTAGGAGATTCAGTCAAGCAATTCACGCTTGATTAATTGATTATCCCATGGTGACAGTTCATTTTTTGAAATATCTGCCAACCTGGAAGGAGCAGGACAGTCAGACCAATGACAAGACATTGATGGACAAACACTGGACTTATTGAACAGCTGCTGGAGTGACAGACCAGCATCTACAGAGTTTAATCAATACCTCAAAGACATGGCAACGCTATAAAGATTGTTTATTTCTTTTCTGTGCACTTATGAATTGTTAATGCAATCAATACATATTAGCTTCATTTGTTGTTCAGTTAAAATGTAATATGAATTTTCCAAGTTAAGAGTTGTCTTTATATCAGGTTTTATACAGTGAAATTTATGAGTCCTTGCAGATTTATGAGGTTTTATTGATGCCTAGAGAGCCAAACATAATTTCTGACTTTGTTTATTCCAGTATTACAGAATTAGTAAGAGTAGACATTGCTGGGCTTATTGAATAAATTCATTTCCTTGGCAGTGTGTGCATTTTGTATTTTCTTGAATTAAGTCAGAAAAACTGGATGTGTCAGCACAAGCTAGTAAATAGCAACTGCACTGCAAGAGGATTTCAAGCTAGAGCAGTGCAAGGGAGAAGCTCTAAACCAGAGTAAATTATCCACAGACTGCTCAAGTGTTGGAACAGATCATCCCTTGCTTAAATGGTACCGAAGTCCATGGAATTATCTAATAGACAAGTTTGGCCCAATATTAATCTGCAGCAGATGTTTGACTAATGAATGATTTGAAAGAGCTTGAGTGTATTGTGATATAATTACCTGATATTGCAGTGTACTGCTTTCAGAGCTTTTTTCAGTCTTATTTATGCAGTAGAAACAAAAATGCAGAAGTCATAGTGTAAGTTTTCAGAACGATGACTTGGAGAATAAATAAAGAAGAATCCCAAATCATTAAATGATTGCAGCTTATAAGTGAAGTCAGAACCAGACTGATCTGTGACCTCGCCATGGGCAGGTATTACTTTGAGCTTTGATGGGACAAACATTCAGAGAACTGCTCTTCTCACATCACCCACCTCTACTCCTCTCCCTCCTCAGCATCCTCCTGCCTTGCACATTACACACATAGGGTGACAGGGCAGGACTGTGCTGATGCAGCAAAGGTGGTTCTTTGGTGCTCTGGATCCCTTGTCACTGGGAAGCTGCCCAGGGAAGCTATTGTAGCTCACCTCTTTCCTGACAGCCCTGCCTAAAGATCTGAATTTGTTTTCCAAAAGTCAGTAGGAGTTCTCACTGAATTCAGCTGCAATTTCCACAACCATTGCTGTTGTCTTGTGAATTCCAAGATTTCTCGAATTGATCCTGAAGCTTGATGATTTCAGCAACAGGCTGTAGGAAAGAGTCTTCTCTACGCATCTGTCTTTTTGCATCACTGTGTCACACATTTGGGTGAACCCCTCAATTTTCAGTCTTTGTTTCTCATGGAGTTCTAACCACGCAACCATCACGGGCTGCTCTGGGGGTGCCACAAACAAATTCAGATGAAGAGCAAGGAGAGCCATCACACCGTGTGTCTTCTGAATTATGCAATTGTTTGGGAGTCACAGAAAGCGAATTTTATGAACAGAAATTGAAAGATTGTGCTTCTTTGCCAACATAAAAGGAGTTCTGTAAAAAATATGAGTGCTCCTGGGTTAGGGCATAACCTGTGTCTTACTGAGAACACTGAAGAACTGTTACCTGATAGCAGTTTATTCCAGAGCAGACTACCTTGCATTGTCTTCTAAACCATGACATACTGCTTGGTGCTAAAGACAGGATATTTTAATGGATAGAAGGGCTGCTGATCTGAGCCACCATGGCAATTCCTATGCTCCTAATAACAGAGGCTGCTGTCATTTCAGTGACAATTAGCAGGCAAATCCTATTACAGGAATAAGATCGCCTAATCCTCAGCTCTGGTACATGCTATTCACTATGATACCTTTTTAATTATAAGACTTGTGCAGGCTACAATACTTTGTGCAAAAAATACAGAAAATTCAGAGATTGTGTTAGACGACCTCACTCAAAAATGACGAGTTAGACACCTGCTATTTCAAAATTATTACTCCAACCCTTTTAATTAGCATAACTACTTTTCTGTCCTCTTCAGAATGGTAATGGTAGGAGACCCAGCAAGGTCTGAAGTGTCACTAGCAATTTTCCTCTTTGCTGCATTTTAAACTTGTTTACAAAGGTAGAAAGCAAGAAAAAGACACTTGGAGAGGGCCCACCAGGTGTGTTCCCCACTTGGTGTTTGTATCCTTTAGAACATGTTCACTAGGTGCAGCAAAGAGAGAGGAACGTTGCAGGAGTGAATGCACAGCTGGCTGCACACTGGGTGCCCTGGGCCCTGGAACAGCCCATCTCTGCTCCAGGAACCTTCTCCAGGTACTGCAGCTCCATCTGTGTGGAACAGCGGGGCAGTCCCTCAGCAGTGAGGAGACCCAGGCTTTATTTAACACTAGGCACTGTCTCAGGGCTTCTCGTTCCGTTGGCTCTTGTCTGTCTTTCTAACGGGAGCAGGGCTAACTCCATGAAATAGGAAATCTAGCCACAATAAGGTGAGTTCAGAGCGACCTGTACTCTGTTTACTTGGAGAATAGAACAATTCCCATGAAGGAGGATATTAGAAGAATCTCTTTCACTCTTGCACAAGCTGTCTCTGGACATGTGTAGTTGCATAATGAACCTTGTGCTTTGCCCCCTCTGCTTCTAACTAGCTCTTCTCTATGGGACTTTCTACTCTTCAGTATCTCAGGTTTTGTGACGTATTTAGCACTACTATAAATCTGCTAACATAGAGTTACCAGTAAGTGATGGATTGAGATCTTTTTCTTGTTTGAGGAAATACCACCTAGCAGTCTACGTATACCTGTAGACCCTGTGAGCAGAACACAACCCCAAAGGCTGGGCCATCACTTTAAGTCAGTGTAATGTTACTAAGGACTCTCCATATCAATGCATTTTAAAATCTGTTCATTATAATTTCTGTTTCACAGAGCTAGATTAAGTGCTGTGGCTCTCTGTTGCCATGATATGCATGCTATTCCTGGTCTTTTATTGTACTTAATAGTTCCCTGGATTAACTTAGCTGTGAGTTGGAGGCTCAGACTGCTGAAGGTGTGCTGTCTTGGACTGACGCTCTTTCCAGTTAGCACAATTAAATATCAGTTACAGCAATGAAACAAAGCAATGAACAAGCCTTAAAAAGAATATTGTTATCATTTTTCACAAAAATCTATTTATTATTTTTAGGAACTTACATTACTCATTTCCCTTATTCTTCCCCAAAACTCAGAACAGACTTACTCAGTAGCTCTTTCAATTACAAGTATCAGTATTATGATTCTTTGTCATGCTTTGTATTTTGTTATCCCAAGACTCTAAATCTGTTCCTTTTCTGTTCCATGTTATCTTGAACATCTGTAAAACAAAAGTGCTGCAAAAGCTATTGGAGAAAGATCAGTCTGCCTGACAACATCATTCTTTGCAGCACGGTAGATTTTGAATGGAGGCCACCAGCTCTGCAAGATGAAGTAGCATTTTGTTTAACAAAGGAGGATAAGCATCAGAGGCATCTGGGGAAAACCTCTGATTCAAAGTGCTGCACTGTGAATACGAATTTTAACCAGTAATAAGAAAAAAGCAGAGTATCATGTTCAGTAAGCTGAGTTCAACTCTGCTGAAGCACAGGGGCTGCATAAGTTCTTGGGACACAATCCAAAGTGAGTCAAGAAAAAAGTTACTACTCTATCCAGCGGTCTTTGAATCAGGTTTTGTAAAGCTATTTTTAAAGTACATGGACCTCCACCTGCTTTAGGAGCCAACATATTCATTTAGCAAATGAGCTATGTATGTGTATGAGAGGCTAAAGGAAGCCAAGGAAGATCCATGTGCGTGGTGCACCAGAAGGTTGAAAGCAGAGGTGTCACTGAAACCTGCTGAGATCGAGCACTGCTGCCTTAGGGCCTTCCCACTCTAACTTGCCTGTAGGATTTCCGGATACTGTCCCCTTCCAGTCCCACTCACTTCCATAGGGGCTTGCACTGTTTTCTGGGCAGAGGGACAGTGACTGAATGGAAGTACAGCTTAAAGGATGCACCAGCTGTAGCACAGGCTACATGCATCACTTCTGCATCATTTTTTGGGAAAGCTGAATTTTAAAACAAACTAACCATTCTGAAGCTTTGGCTATTTCCCCAGATGTATCTTCCTGTTGTTTCAGATACAGAAAGAAATGTTAGAAGAGATCTGAAATATGTATGTTTGCAGGAGGTTAAAATGTGGGTTGCTGGGAGCAGTTGGAGTGTATCTAACGTGATCTGTACACAGCACTACTCACTGCTGGAGCCATGGATGAGCAGCATGGGGAACCACAGGAAGGGGAAGAGAGCTCTGCACCCTCAGAGACTCATCCTCAAAAGTTCTCTGAATAGTGGCTTCTGAAGAAATATGGGGCTGGGATTTTTCCCTGTAAACCTGAGTGAGGCTGCAAAAAGGGCCATTAAGCATAGGCACATTTACTGCTGACCATGCTTCTGCACTGGCCCAGTGAGGAAAGGCAACTTTCCAGCTTGGTGGTTATTTGTATCTGGTGTGGAGCATTCCTAATATGCTTTACTTCAATCTCCTTTTGGAGAGATTATTTCTGGTTTGTAGTTCAAACCAAATGCATAGCTTTAGATGCATTTCTGGTTACTATACCCTTTAAACTGTAGCTTCAACATCCATTAAGTCTGTGACCTACTAAAAATATTGTGTGGATGTACAGACCTTTTTCTGTTGAGGTTTGCTAAGTGTAAGCTTACTTTTCTTCCCTTTCTTTGGACCTTTCAGTTACCTTAAAAGCAATCCATGAGCTTGAAAATGTAGCGTAGAATGGTTCCCATGTATTGTGCATACCCTGACTTGGCCACCCCTCCTTGGAGGTCCAAGCCATGGGGTCTGGCTTCAGCTCCTCCTCGTGATGGGAAACAGTGAAATTATCAGTGAAACAAATCGTGGATTGTCCCATTCTGTCTAAAAAACCTGCTTGGCCACCTGCACCTGGTTTCCCATTTCCCATTTTCCAGGTGCCCCTTAGCTATGACGCAGCTGTGGAGAAGATGGACATGCAATCCAAATGCAGCTGTGTATTCAAGGAATCTTAGTTTTGTAAAGTTCCTGAGAAAGCATAGTTAAGCTTGCTAAATAAAACAAATAGAAACAGGTTCATGCAACTAGGCTATAGAAACAGTCATTACAGGCAAAAGGTCTAATAAATGTTTTGTTTAGGGAGCAAAGTCACAGCCAGAAAGCAGAATTGCCTTTTCCCAAGGTGAGCCTCTAACAGCATGCACCTTTTCATGGAGAAGGAAATGGCAAATATTTTGCTGCTATCAAGACCAGAATCAGTGTGCTTGCTTCTGGTTCCTCTAAATGACTACAAGAAGATGGTTTGCCTTGCTAATTGCAGCTGCTGTTGTAGCAAATAGGGTTTCTCTTGGAATATGAATAATTAGCCCTTCATTTGAATGTTTTAACAGCATCGGCGGTTGGTTGCTAAAAGGACAGAAACACAGAAACATTTAATTAATGAATATTAAAATATTCAGAATTTTTGAAATGGTGTCTCAGCAGTTCTTTGTGAAACATCTTTAATTTTAATCACATGACTATCTGTTAGTGGTGGCGTGGAAGCTGTGATCAAAGTGGCTGAATGCTGTAAAAATTCCTAAAATTCCACACATCCTTCTGAACTCAGTAGGAGCCAGCATTTGACTTGCATGCCCTAATTTGAGGAATTTGAAATCTAATTAAGATTAAATTGCATAATTTAATTTTGTAATTGCATTACAAAGTAATTAAGATTAATTTGTATATTAATAAAAAAATACAAAGATGAAGGGACACAAGGATGCCTTCACTGTTTAAGGTAGGGACAGGCTGGAAAGAGCAGGTGTGGATACGGGAGACGAAGGATGGCAGTGTGCTGGCAGGGAGACGGGAGGCAGGTCAGTCCTGCTCCCCAGGCCACCTCACGGGGGATGTTTTGAATTCTGAGTTTCTTTCCCTGTGCAAAAAATAGAAATAACTTAAAAATACAGCAAAGCTGGTGCTGCAGAAATTTTTTCCCAAAGGCCTCAGTAACAGGGGTAGAAGGTGCTGAGCTTGCAGCTGTGTGTGCTGAGTGCTGCTGCTGATCTGCTCAGGATCATTCAGGGCAAAAAGGGAAGTCTCCACACTTGAAAGGGACTGTGGTGATGGCACATCCAAGACTGATGTGAAGGGTAAATCAAATACAATTCAGCCTTTCAAGCTGAAGGGGAGAACCAGGAAAATCCCCTTGTCTGTACTGTAGGTTTCTGACTTCTAGTCTGTGATTTCATGGAGGAAAGAAATTGTGTGACTGAATTTCTCTTAGGACCAGTGTCCTTGGCTTATTAATTCACTTTATGTGTTGTCCAAACTGGGGGAGGGGGGGGAAGGGCTGCATTTGTGTGGGGTGGTATAATTTTAGAAAATGTCTTAGTCAATTATTATCTCCTGAAACATCACCTAGGAGATACTCTTTCTCTGACATGCAGCTTGATACTTCATGCAGAAAGAGGTAACTCTTCCACAGTTCATTAAATTATGTTATGGTGAACTTATCTCCACTGGGTCGCAATTAAGAAGTGAAGCCAGTGCCTTTAGAGGAAAAGGCAGAGAATAATCAGAATATACTGAATACATAATTTGGTATCTGGAAATAAGCAAGAGGAAAGCTATGGTGTGCAAATGTGAAGACATTAAGTACGTATTATGTTTCAAAGGTTTGTATATGGACTTATAATATAATTATATCATTACTGTTCCTTAGAAATATTTAGTGCTTTAAAAATTCCAGGTGTCCTTTCTAAATGTATTAACTACTGTAAGGTAATTGTAGTAAATATACATTTTCCTTCCTACTTCCTTTGTCTCCATTGTAGCACCCCAGGAACTTCAGTCATACTGATTCTGGATCCATTGCCTATTAACATGCATTAAAAAACTGCAGCAATTTTTCTGTTATATTCTCACTTAAATAAGCATTTTCATTTTAATAATGATTTTTAATTTTCCTTTTTAAAAAAAGTTAAAGTATCTAGCAGAACTAGTCTCTCTGTATGTTTTCCTACACAAATCTCACAAAGCTCCTTCCATTAGATAATTTCAAATGTGAAGAATAGAAAAGGAAGTTGTCTCAGCTGATGTTTCTCAGACCTCCTTGCCCACCATTCTTCTGCTGCACACATCTCTTTTTTTCCTGTTTCTCTTCCACTTATGTAGGCGAGATATGGGAGAGATCATATGCCTTTTGTTCTTAACACTGTTGTTATAATGGTTTGGTAAGGTCTGTTAATTTTGTTTTTCTCCTACAAAATATAAATCATCCCAAGAAGCTTTCTGCAGGTATTGGTGGAATACACCACTGGACCAGGCAGGGATCACCTACATCACCAGTGCAGAGGGGTTAAACAACACCTGACTTAGTACATTCTCGAGCAACTTAATTCCCTTCACTAGTAGGAGAATAAGCAGCTCATAAATGCAGAATAATTTAATTACATAGTGATTTAAGGATGCCTCCTGTTTACAGGGTAATATCATCTCTTGAGCTGAATGAAGGGGAGGGGCAGGTTTTAATTTAACATCCTAGAGAAAAACAGATGATTGGTTTCCACTGTTAGTATTGGCTATTCACAGTAACAAAGTGAACTCCATGGCTGAGGTGCTGATGTTTGTTTTGAGCATGTGAATGGTATCCCAGCCCTGTTTAAATTCTCAACACAGTCTTTAGGATGAGTTTTAAACAATTACAGTGAACTACACTAAAGTCTCAATGAGTACAGAATTGCTTTGGTATGGCATAAAATTCCTGGTCCCTACCTGCAGGTGGGTATATTTACTTTTGTGATTATTTGAATACACACCTTCTCACTTGTTTACAGTAGAGTAGTGAGAGGAGTTTGTTTTCCTGTATGAGATAAGCATCACCCTGTTTTCCTGAGCAGCTGCACACACAATTAGAAGGGCCCAATTAAAGCTGCATTCCATTCACACAGAGCAGCAGTGATTGCAGTCTGTAATTTCTCCTGTGGTTTGACTTATGGGTATTAAGTTGTGCAGGACTTCATTAACAAATGAAGCCAAGTCAAACAAGTCAAGAAAAAAAAAGCAACAAGCTGGAAACTGGTATGTAGGATCTTGGCCCTTGTGCACTACGCACAGGTTGAGAAAAGGAGTCTCCCCTCCCACCCCTCTCAAGTAGCCACTAGGCAAGTGACCAAGCCACTAGGCAAGTTTCCTCTGTTTAGGGTTGTGCTTTCTGTCCTCCTGGCCACAATAAGGACTTGTGTGTGTCCTCTGCTTCCATATCAGCCACTCTGACTGCAGTGGGTGCAGGCCATCCAGACTCCTGTAAATTCAAGCCTGAAGTAATTCTAAAGCCAATTTACCTTTGTTTGTCCCAAGCATTACCTGTGCCATCATTACAGGAAGCTCAGCACTGCCAAATAGAAGGAGTAAGGTAAATGAATTAGAATACAAAAGGAACAGGGCAGTGGAGCACAGGTGCCTTCTTGAAAGATAAGCAATTTCATTCACACTCTGCCTTTTTTCCCTCCTGAGGCTGTTCAGTACCACTTGCACCACAAAGGGACTTGATGTCCCTGCCTTCCCCTAGGCCCGTGTAACTCCGTGTGTGCACACATCCTCAGTGGCACAGTGGGTTTTGCTTTCAGCATTTAGGGATACCCAAAGTCTGTAAACACAGATTTCTCAGCTAATGTGCCACAAGGAGCAAAACATCAGACATACCGTCCCTGTGAAGAGTTGTGTGAGAAAATGTGTGGTTTCCAACCAAACTCAGGAACAGAAGACCCAAAAGACTCCACTTCTGTAGATATGGATAGTGATTCTGAAGAAAAGAGGGAAAGAGCATCTCGGAATTGCCCTGATGTGCAGAAGTGGCAGTGCAGGAGGGGCCTGGCAGGAGCATTTTGACCCTTAATCACCACATAAATCTTCTGAAGTGGCTGAGAACAAAAAGGGACAAAGATGGGACTTAATTTCACAAGATGCAGAATATTCTGACCCTTGGGCAGTGGAGCCCTTGAAGCATTGGAGCAAAGTTAACAGCTGAGCCACTCAGTTGACAGGGAAGTGCTTTATTGCACTATTGCTATGAGATAGTGTCTTACAGGAGAGGGCCTGTACAGAATAAGATTAAAATCAGTTAACCACTTTGAGTATATCAAGCGGTGACAGATTTAAAATCAGTCACTTATTTTCAAAAATAGATTGTTTGGAGAAAATAATAAAGATGTCCCCAAGAAGTTGATCTTGTGTAGGGCCTAGTTATTTTGGTTTTTTGCTATCTTGACTGGTGCTAAAGCAGTAAACTGGCAGTTCTGATGCTGATACACAAAGAAAGCCATAATAGTGAAGAAAGCCACCTTTAATTTCAAGCTCCACTAGAATCACGGAAGGAAAATTAATGTTTACTAAATGAAAAAGAATGATATTGCTGGAGAGAGGAAGTTTTGGTTAAGCTTTTAAGGGAATATTAAAATCTTTCAGAAATGGAAACATATCTTATAAAACACGTTTGAAATGGCACGAACTGCAGAAAATCCAGGAAGTATTTTAAACTGACCTAAGCGCCTCAATATGTTATTATGTTTTAAAAATCACACAAACTGAATGATAGCTGACATATGGAAGAAGGCTTTCTAGTGCCTTTCACATTTTCTATGGAAAATTAAATACAGTCTTATATTTAGAATAAATGTTTTGAGGTGAAATGAAAGTCTGCTGATCAACTTTTGTACATTTTTGTAATGCTTCTGCAAATTTTCTGGGGAGTCTTAGAAGCATCCAGGTTCATTCTCTGGGAATATACTTTCAGAAAGCTGCCATTCTGAGAGTCCTCTGACACAGTGCAGCTGAGTTTTGCCTGTGATGTGTTGCCAAACACCACAAATGAATGCAGCTCTGAGATGGCAGGTCACTTTTTATTTTGCCAGACACAACAAAGAAGTGTCAACCTCTGACAGTTTTTAAAACTAAGCTTTAAAGGAAATATCAAACCTTTTTTTTTTTTTTTTTTACCAGTCAGTTTCAGAGAAGAAATGCTCACAGAAAGAGAGAGGATAGGGAAATTTGTGGAAGGGAAAGCTGCCCTAGTGGAGTGAGTCAGCACTCCATCACTCTGATTTTATGCTGATAAATACATTTGGGATTCGGTGACATGGTCTTTATGCCATCAAATAAATGGGCAATGGATCTGGTTCAGTCATCTGATGTGTGTGTGCACCACTGCAGTGGGGTTGTAACTGCTGCTGGTAGTACACTGGATTTGGTTATAACATCATAGTCAATATGGTTTGGCCTTCTGCGATGGTATCTAAAAGTCCTTAGGTACCTTGAATCCTCTGCAGAGAATTCCCTTTATAACAGGAAATGGAAACACTGAATGGGTGAATTGCCTGATGTAACACAATACAGCACAATCTATGAGCACCAGGGCAAGACAGGAACAAATCACAGCTTTGCATCCCAGTTCCACAGCCTTAACACCTCAGTGCTGTGAGTCCTGGGAACAACTTGCTGGTGGTTGACAGGAAATACTGGTCAAATAAATGCTGGTCTGCCATGCTATAGCATAAGAGCTGTATTTGCTTTACTGGGCTTTATGCTCAAGAATGTTAACAGAAACTAAGAAAAAGAAAGAAAAGGAAAAAAAAGAAAGAAAAGGGGAAAAGTGGTGCCATGTAATAAATAAATGCTGCATTTTTTATAAGACTGCCAAGAATATGGCATAGTCATGAAAGCAGGGAGAAAGTTGTAGGAGACAACCTCTGTATAGTATGTGTGATAAAACAGCTTATTCATGATTGCATTCCACACTAGACTACATTTCTTTTGAACAGATTTGCACTGGCAATGTGGTGTAGGATTTCCTTTGAAACCATCTGGCCAGTGTTTGATCCCTTACAGCAGTAGGCTGATGAAGTCATAGCTAGCACTTCTTTCCAATGTGAAAAACAACCAGGTTCACATTCACAGTCTAAACCACAACCATTTCAAGCAGCAGAAAAGGGAATATCATACTCATAAGACCACATTTCCCTACTAAATGCCTTGCCTTGGCAGACAAGGAAATAGATATTTCGCTTTTCGTCCCAGTAACTGCACACCATTGGGAACCAGTCTGCAGGGAAGTTCTTTGTTTGGGGAAGTCAGTTTAATAAGACTCAGAGTATGTGACTGCAGAAGGTTCACCCACTCTTGAGTTGGTGGAACTACCCTCACACACATAACAGATGTTTCTTCTGCCTCAAAAGAGCACCAGCAAGCCGCCTCACCTCTGCTACAGTCACGAGATTCTTTGCTCATCATTTCTGCTGATACTGTCAGTTGAGGAGCAGACTAAATGGCTTCTAGCTTTTAATGAGCAGTAAGTTGCAAATTGCAGGAAAATTACTTCTGAAATGATATATCAATGCTAGTTCATTTTCAACTGTATTTATAGAAAGTTTCCATTCTGGCAAACAAAGGGTGCATTGTGCACGGGGACAGTGTTATGGCAATGTACAGTGAGCATGGAGATGTGCACAGGAGTGTAGCTGGTGAGTAACAAGGTGCGTGTGCTCTGAATAAGTAACTTTCAGTATAGCTGTAACACTGGTATTTGCTCTAAGGCTGCTGCAATATTTGCTGTGGCTCCCTTGTGCTGTCAGGGACAGCAGCATCCACTTGCCAGCCCTTGCCCGCCTCTCTCCTTCCTCCCTCTCCTCACCATCACACCCTCAGTAAAGCAGAAAATAAAAGAGGATGATAGAATAATGTTAGAAACTGGTCAATGAGGTAAGGATGGCAATCACTGCAAAATCTCAGATGAGTTTCAGGCTTGGTTATATTCACATTTGACTTTCAAATTCTGATACAGTCAAAGTGCAAAGCCCCTTTCCATTCTACTCCCTGTTTTCACCCTTCTGGAGCTTTTACAATATGGATCCTCTGAGATGTATTTTTCACCTTTTTTCAGCTCCCAGAGGAGCATGTGACCATATATATTCATCTTAAAAGTTTTAACTGAAAACTCTTACGGGTTTGTGAATTCAGTAACCATATGGCAAAAATGCAGTAATATTCCCCCCCCCCAGACTTATGTAGATGATTACTAATACTTTCTCTAGTTTTTATGTGGCAAAATCTTCTATTAGAAAAGTCTATGCCATTTTAGAATATGCTGTCTCTTCTGACTAAAGTGCACAGAGCACACAGTCTCAAGTACCATCCAGCTGTGGGGATTGTAGTACAGCTATTTACGGTGTCCCTGGTGCCACCTGGAAGCAGTGGTCCTTCCTGGTGCTCAGGACCTCACCTGACCATCTGCCATTCATTACCACAGTCCTCTCTCCAGCCCATGGACTGGCTGATCTGTTGCTCAGAAGTTTTTGTGGTGTTTGAAATCCACCTGAGATCTGTCAGGATACACTGTGCCCTTTGACTCTTCTCTCAGTGTTGTTAGTCCAAGTTGCTCTCTCTTGTACCACCCAAGTGCAGCTCACACAGCCCATGCTCTCAGTGATCTCATGAACTGCTGTGGCCAAGACAGGGAAGGGCTCATTAGCCCTGCTGACTCTCCCACTGCAGACTCTGACACAGAGGGAGCACACTCTATGCTGGAGAAGCCTCCTGCTATCACAGGCTGGACAGAACCCTTCTCTTTTGTGGTTCTAGGACAAACACAGTGGTGGAGTGGCTAAATATTTTGTTACTGTAAAGTTTTCTTTTCATGTTTAATATCTTGTCACAGACAGGAGATTGATGCATTCAAGAGTCATTAGTATTAGGATGGGGATATGTGTATTAAATTTGTCTTGTGCACCACGTGCAAATGTGCTTGACTTAGAACAAATCCTTTAGTGTGTCTGTTTAAGAATAATGGTGTGATTATTGCAGAAGGCAAGTTTTATATCATGAAATCATAGAGTTGTAAAATGGTTTGGGTTGGAAGGGAACCTTGAAGATCATCCAGTCCCAACTCCACTGCCCTGGGCCGGGGACACCTTCCACTAGTTCAGGTTGTTCAAAACCTCATCCAATCTGGCCTTGAACACTTCCAGGGATGGAGCATCCACAGACGCTCTGAGCAACCTGTGCCAGTGCCTCACAGGGAAGAATTTCTTCCTTGCATCTGATCCAAGTCCACCCTCTTTCAGTTTGAAGCCATTTCTTCTTGTCCTGTCACTCCAGGCCCTTGCCCCCAGTCCCTCTCCAGCTCTCCTGGAGCCCCTTTAGGCCCTGGAAGGCGCTCTGAGGTCTCCCTGGAGCCTTCTCTTCTCCAGGTGAGCATCCCCAGCTCTCCCAGCCTGGCTCCAGAGGGGCTCCAGCCCTTGGAGCATCTCCATAGCCTTCTCTGGACTCTCTGCAGCACCTCCATGTCCTTCCCGTGTTGGGGACCCCATGGCTGGAGGCAGCTCTGCAGGCGGGGTCTCACCTGAGTGGGGCAGAGGGGCAGAATCACCTTCCTTGACCTGCTGCCAGCGCTGATGCTGAGCCCAGGGCAGGGCAGGCTCTCTGGGCTGCCAGCGCACACAGGCAGGTCATGTTGAGCTTCTCAGCCACCAACACCCCCAATGCTCTCAATCCACTCTCTGCTCAGCCTGTATTTGTGCTCCAATGCAGGTGCAGGGGTTATATATAATTATACAGGGAGAATTACTACAATAACATTGTGTTCCTCTATGGGGTATGACTATCACTCATAGCACTTCTCAATCCACACCCCTGTTTTATCCTGAGTTCCCCCTAGTAAGAGCACTCTTCATACCTGCCAAGAAAACAACTGTCCTAAGTGAAGTTATTGTCTCTTTAATGACCACAGGAATATCTACTGAATTTAATACATTGCTTTGGGAAATCTGTTCTGCCCACCCCAAATGGCTGCCTGTCTTAAATATATCTGCTCAGAGTGATGTGTGTTATATAAATAAAACTACACAGATAGCATGCTTGTCAATCAGCAAAAAAGGCCCTACACCCACTATCCCAGGCACATGTACTTCGTAAGCATTGGTTTCCAACAGATAAATGTAATCAAGGTTTATATGATCACAGAAGCCAACAGGATGGGATTTTTTCACTTGAAAGATCAGAAGAAAATTGTAACTAATGTTGTGGAAAATTACTTTGATATTGCTTTCTCAGTACAGCATCACAATTAGGTAGCAATGTGAAGCACAGGGAAAGAATAAATGAATAGTAACAAATCAACACAAACAGCCACTGTCAGGAGTACTTTGCTCAGTGAAAGTAATGTAAGCATTACTTAAAGTTTTATGACTGTGGATTTTATACTGGTTTAAGTAGTACATCAAGGTCTCACTGTCATGCTTGCTAGGACTAAAACAATCAAGAACAATTTCCGAAACAGACAGATAAAACTGAAGTACCAAAGTATTTTTATTAATCTTGTTTCATAAGTTGTACTATCTTAAATTAAAGATGACTGGACATACTAACAATGAAAAATGTCCTTTTGGACAATGCAAAGTCTCCTATGCTGCTTTTCGGTGGAAAATGAATGTTACCAACTTCTCTCCAGCCCTGCTGATGAGATTCAAGTGTCTGGCAGGTGTGTTTTACTACATAGAAAATACAAAAGTAAAGGCTAATCCAGTAAAGCTTTTCCATGCAGAATCTGTTGTCCTAAGTAGCTTAATGATACGTGCATTTGTTCAATTCTCTCGAGAGAGCAAGCAAATTATAGCAATATCTCATCTCCATTAGAACCAGGACCCTTTATGGAGAAATACTCTGAGCAGAGAAAGGGAAGGATCCTTCTCAGCACGCCAAAAATTTATTGGTGACGGACAGATTTTCATAGGAGACTTTCTAGGAAGGAAATATGCCAACCTCTTTTTTTAAATGAAATAAATGGATAATTTTTCCTGTGTTCTTTAAGCCACCTAATATGTTTTAGTCATAACTGGTATCATTTTCAAAAGCAGTGGATATGGAGAGTTTCTCAGTCCACTGGGAGTTGAAAGCACTTAACACACATGAAAATCAGCCAAACAGAAATAAGAGTAATTGTACTGAGCACCTTTTACTCAAGGGTACAGTCTGGTTTCTATTAACATAAATAGTAATTGAATGTGAGAATTGAGGAATTGATTACAGATCTTTGGCAGTAACAGCATGGTTGGTATGTTAGTGTTTTAGGTGTCCACAGCAATTACAGAGTGACTTTCCCTGCCAGGGGTAGGAGCTCTGTTCAAACTTGCTTTCATTTAAATATGTTTGGGTGTCCCCTTCTCCAGTCATACTGCTCTCAAAAATCACTTCCCAGTGCACTACAATCAGCAGTCAGCATTCAAGAGGTTTATGGCAGAGAACAGGTCAAGATGAGGGACCGACAACGAAAAAAATGGAAAATAAATTGCACTGGATTTGAGACCACACTAGAAAATCTGCTCTTTCAGGAGCAAAGAATTAACTTTTCAATGTAAAGTTACACATTCTTAGATGCATTAGAGTACTGCCTGCATTTGCTGTTCAGACATCTTTTCCCCCATGCCCAAGCTACCGGCCAGTTTCAGTTGAAAATGGCCAGTACCTCTGTTTTTAATCTACAAACTCTTTTGCATGTAAGCATACAAAAAAACCCTGCAAAAGCACAGAAGGAACTAGTTAATTCTCTGCTTTGCACAACACTGAAGATTCATTACTTCTATGGTTTCAGCTGAGTGGCTGCTTTCACAATTGGTGTGTGTGCAGTTGGACTAAATAAACAACATATTAAAATACAGATTGTTTAGTGACATGGAAACAAGCACTTAACAAACCTAGACATAGAAATTAGAAGTTAATGTAATTATTTAAGAGTTCTCTGTGTTATGGTTCAGGTCCTTTAAAAATGTTAGTAATACTTTTAAATAGACCCAGTTGTGTTCACTGCATGATGAAGACGTCATATGAATTACGAACATTTGTTTAGTCAAGGGACAATTTCAGTGCACGTAAGAGCAAACACAGGGACCGAACCCCAGCACACAGTGGCATTATCCTGAACAAGAGCAACTGCACTGGCATTTGTCTAGGCTCTAAAGCAGCCTTCATTACAGCCATAGTCAAAGAGAAAAGGACTGTAAGCAAATCAAGAGATCTTGGGTCCTTTCCTACATCTTGTGTGCCTCCCCTTGAAAGGAAACTACTATTTCAGCCCACAGTTTTCTAGTTCTCCCATCTCTGTGGCCTTTGTGGCTCTTCACAGTTTCAAGTTAGTAGTGCAGGAAGACGGCATGCATATGAATAACAGTTATGAAACGTTTAATTGAAGTTAAGCAAATTAAATGAGTGCATCCTAAAGTATTTCACGTTTCTGATGTAACTCACTCATACATCTCTTATTTTGCTTCTCATGACACACTGAATACCATATGCAAGCAAAGGTAAATTCAGAGGCGTGCATTTCCAGGAACAGAACTTTTGGTGAAATCTCTCATTTTCACATTTATAGTGATATAGTTGGTAGCAAAATTTGGTCTCAACTTTAGCAGAAACTTAACTCCACCCAGCTGGACCCTATGCACGTTGGCAAAGGTCCCTGTATAATCAATTAATTGGTTCTTGGAACTGTTTTTTCAGGAAATGCCTTTTTTTTTTTTTTTTAAAGAAATTGATAACTACTTTCAAGGTAGCCTTCATTAAGAATGACATATCTTTTTTGAAGCATCCTCTGTGAAATATGTAAAACATGTTGAGAATATAAGTACAAAATATTGACCATGAAAGGGCATGTGATTCAAATAGAAATGAGAATGCTAACCTGGTGTCTGCTGATGAACTATTTCTTCTGGATCCTGCAGGTGAATGAAGACAACGAGCCCAACTGCTCCAAACAGCAAGATGAAGGAGAACATACATGTCAGCCTCATAATTACTGTTCTCAGATCAATCTGGTTCTCACCCAGGAAAAGAACTGCATGTGATCTCCAGGGCACTCTTCACTCATAGTCTTCGTCCTCTCATCTGGTAGAAGTCTGGTGTAATATGCCTACAAGAAGTAAAAAACCAAACCCCTAAACTTAGCATATATGGCATTTATTTTTCCAGTGCAGGTCAGTAGATTTAAGTGCTCATTCAGACCAAGTAACTGATTTCTCTAGTATTTCTTTTGTACAGTTAATTGCAATCATCCAGTCTATTTCTGCCCCATCAGTTTGTCTTTAATTTTATGCCCTTGTTTTTAACATGTTGAAAAGATGATGTAGTATATAGTTAAAAATTGCATTTTGGGAAATATGGTCATGCCATGACTGCAATTTTCAAAGAAATCCCTCTCAACAGTTTGCTTTCTTCAAGTGAAGCATGTGTCACTTTTTGGTTTTATTTCTTGCTGATTAAATATAAAAACTATAAAGGGAGATAATGTGTGGGGAACAATAATGAAAGCTGCACCTTTATACCAAACACAGAACTGGCAGCTGCTGCTCCACCTCCAAGAAAAACAGTCATGCTCAAGCCGACCACCACAGGTCACCCATTGAAGAAGTTCCGCAGGCAAACTGATTTCCAAGGAAATCCTGGTCACAGTGCTTGGGCCCCCTTTTACTGGCTTGCAGTAAACACGAAGGAAGAGAGCAGGCAAGAAGCAGGAGTCTGTGCAGGAGCCGCAGGCACAGCTGCCTCTCCTCCCCCAGCGGTTCCCAGTGAGGTTCTGGGTCTGTTCTGCAAATCCTCACTGCCACCTCCAACATTGGCTGTTAGTGCAGTCCCAGAGCAGCCCTGGTCCCACATGGGCCTGTTGTGTGTCGTTCTAAACCCCTCACTGAGCACAGCCCTGAGGCTTTAAGCCCACGAATAGTCCTGCTGGAACCAATGTCTGTCCTCACATGACACTAAGAAGTGAAAAAGTGAAGGAGTGGGAACTAGGGAGGAAAACTATTACCAGGGCCACATGTCTTTATTAATTAAAATAAATGCTTCTGCCACAGAGCTATGCCAATCCTGCATTTTTTGGTAACACAAGGAAAGGTTCATTAGAGCACAGGCAGCGGAACTGGTTCCCAAAACGCAACCGGATTTCTTAGCAGCAAATTACTGAACAGAAGCCTCAGCTGGAGGTCAGCAGCAGGTTGCAGCAGTAGCAGTAACGTAGCCTTCCTCATACGTTTTACTGCAAATGTGACCTGATCTAAAGGAAAGTTTTTGAAGCTGGTCTTTGTTTACAAAGGGGATTTTAAATATGGAAAGACTGTATAACACCAGTTTGGATGAAGGATGGGGTGTGGAGAGATGATGATTCAAAGTAGTTATGTCAGGAAAACTCTTTTAAAGATTTGTTCTTAATGTCCCTGGAATATTTGGTGTTGGGGCAACTTGTATGCTTTTCATAGTTTCCTTAGCAAGTTTTTAATTTTCTGTAGTGTACTGGCATTCTAAATTTCTAAAATGCATCAAAGAAAGAACACGAGATGTGAAAGATGAAGTCATTTGATGAAGTAATTCTGTGACTATCACTGATAAGGTTATAAACATTATTTAGTGGCAACTATATTTATTCAGTGTGTCAAGCAGCCAGAGCTCCAGGCCAGGAACTCTGGGGGATGCTCGTATCTTAAATGAATGCAGAGCACTAAGTTCTCTCTGTGCATAAGCAAATTGAGCTTTATTCTCTGTTCAAATTATGGCAGTCAGCAATTGTGTACTCTTTTTTTCACCTTAAACCTTTCTCACATGTTTAAAAGTAAAACTAAAAGAAAATATCACTAAGTTTTTCAGCCCTAGCAAAGCCAGGTTGTTATAAGTCCTTGTGCAAGTCTGTCGCCCTGAGTTTTGCAGTCCTTCGATGTTTTTTGTTCCTGTAATAGAATTCTCACGCACTTTCTGTAAACATAGCCATATTTTGCTAACCGTTCCTTATTGTTTTCATTCTTTCTCCTAAGGCAGAGAAGTTTGATAGGCTTTTCCTTTAACCAGTGTGATTGAGAGGTGGTAACCTCATCCTCCAATCCATGGTGGTTTCTAAGAACATATATAAATGACTAATAAAAACAAGCTTGAGGCTTTTTAGCCCTGGCGTCCTGTCCTGACGGAGCTAAGTCTGCGTGGTTCTTTTCGTGTCCAAGTGCAACACAAGTCCATCTGTGCCTGTTGTGTATCTAATATGGATGGATATTTGCATTTACTACATATATTTACATTTAGATGCCAAATACTACCTCTAAAGCACTGGGGGAGTCAGATTAGCCTTCAAAGCAACTGTGCTACAGTTCCGACCACTGCTGTTAGGAGCAAGCAGGGAACACAACCCACCCTGTCTCTGGCTCACTACAGTACTTGTTTGGCTACATAGGCAGGGGTTTGGATAAATGGGCATTTCCAACCAAATCCAATGGTGGCAAGGCTGGTACAACACCAAACTTACACCATCATTTTGTAAATCGGTCCAGTCAGAGCTTTCTAAGAATTGTATTTGGTTTCCTAACGTACAGGTTTTCCGTTTTGTCACCTCTTTATGCTCTCTGCATGCCCATGGGAAGCTACAACTGCAGCTTTACAGGACAGGCACGAGGCAGGTGCCTTGCCCAAGGTTTTTCAGGAAGGCTGTGATGCTGCACAGAGCTGGAGGGTTTCCCAGCCTCCCAGCCCTGCGCAGGTGGCAGCGCTGCCCCTCTCTGCTGGGAATGCCCCCAGCTGGTGGGACGCAGAGCGGGCGAGAAATGCAGAATCATGACTTGAGAGGGAGTAGCTGAAAAATATCCACCCTCAAATAATAAGGGGTTTAAATTTGCTTAGTGTTGAATTTTAAGGTCTTTTTTAATGAATTATACCCTTGAGCAAATATGGGTTTCTAAACCAATTATTATTATTAGCTTAAAATGTGAAACCATTTTCCCTGGACTTGATTTGTTGAAATATTTTTGTTTGAAGTAGAGGCAGCATCAAGAAAGCATATCCCTAGCCAGGTTTTAATTAGTGCACAAAATGCTACAATAGCAGTTTTTAACAGTTAGAGTGTTTACATCATTCCACATCCTATAAAACAACTGTGTCCAGGAACATAAAACGTTTTAGGTTAGACATTACAGCCTCTTCAGGAAACCTCAAGATACAACAGTAACAAAAGCTAGATGAAAGCATATATTTGAAAGAATAAAAGGCCATATGTACTTGCATAACTCTAAAGAAAGACTGCTGCTTGTTGCCCGTAGCCATTGCATGTTTCTGCAAGCAGTGAACACAGGAGTCCGTGAAGGAAAGAGAGAACCTCTTTCCTCTCAACAAAATTACTACCTCTCAACAAAACACAAATGTCAGAGATCTTTAAATTACAGGTCTAAGCTTTCCCCCTCCCTATTCTCCTGTAATTATTTTTCCAATCAGTTGACTTTAATTAACACGTCCTCTGTGAGCAAAGCTGGTGAATGGCAACGGCTGGTTTATAGATGCTGAGCATGTGCTTCCCAAGCCCTCCCAGGCTGGTCGTTGAGTTACAGGAGCAGAGGAACTCTGCAAGCAGTTAGCACTGACTGATAAATGTGAACGAAGTATCCTCATTAAGGAAACATTTGAAAATACCCTTTACACTCCAATCACGTCATTTTAAAGATGGATGAGGGGAAAAACCTACAAAAAACTTAAGTGCATCTTGACCTAACCATTTCATCAGGCAGTACTTCCTCAGGCATGTGAGGGATGCTTTATGTGGAAGCTTTGGATTGACCCATCCAGTATCCTGGCATCTGGAGGGCAAAATTTGGATGAATCCATACCCTTCAACTTGCACTTTGCGGTCACATACTTTAACTGTGCTCCTCACAATGGGCAATAACATATTTTTATAATTCTTAGCGTTACCCAGAGTGCAAGCAGATAAGGTTGCAAGCAGCTTCCAATCTGAACTCCATTTTCAGCTGCCCTGAACCTATTAAACAGATGGAAAGAAGTTCATTAGAATGTGCAATAATGAATTGAAACATGTAACTTTTAATTTATTCTTCCTTACTACATTCCTATGGTGGATAAAACTCCTAGGTATCAATATCTGTTTTCCTAAGCTTTCCCACTACCATGGTACGTGAATGCCCTGCACTTGAAAGCAGCACGAGTGTGCACAGATAGTCATTAGCACTCAGCACTTTCCAGTTCAAAGACATTTATTAATCACCACAGTACTCCTATGAATTGTGAGCCGAGGAGGTATTAGCATCAGGTAGGAGAATGGGTGTTGGATCATCAATGCAAGCCTTTTAAGGAAAGGATGTACAGTTTTAGGTAAAAAAAATTCCAAATATGTTTGTGGAAAATACTTGAATATTATAGCAGAATTTTCAGGCACCAAATCTTTTCTTTACAAATGCAGAAGCAGAACAAATTTCTCCCTGCTCCCAAGTAGTATGGAAAGACCCTGCAAAGATTTATTTAAATCTTCTGACAAAAGTGGCTCTGAAACTAGTGCTATGTAGGTCTGCTTTTGGCAATCTCTCCCTGGAGGCCTAATGGCCAAACAATTTCACTGCAAGCAGTCTGGTGTTATGATACTGGATCAGTCCAAGAAAGACAACACCTCTGTTGTTTGATCCCCAGTCTGAGGTGGGTCAGGCAGGCTGCACTCGGGGTGGTGCCTGATAGCTCATGGCTATTTGTTCATCCATGAGTTTTGCAGACATGATATTCTCTCCCTTGTCTGCTGCTAACAAGTCAGTGTGAACAACAGCATTGATGAGATATAATCTAAGGGTATGGTGTAATCCTTAGGCAGAAACTCAGGAGCTTGCCTTTGGTCCATCTAGAACTGGATCTTTCCCTCAACACATTGATGCATCAAAGGAAAGTAAAATAAAACCTTGTAGAGAAGGATAAGTGGCAGGATAAGCTATCCCTTTTTCCCCAGGAAAAGGTTTGTTATCTTCAGTTGAGGTCAGTATGAGCGTAGCATATCTAAAACTGTCTTAGAAAAACATGGTATCAGGGTATGCAGCTTTCACAGCACTGCCAGCAATCGCTTACCAAGAGCCCTCTGCAGAGAGCAGGAGGGACAGAGGGTCCAAGGCTGCTACAGCCCCTCACTTCTCCCTCCAGCTGCTCACAGGCAGCCACCCTGCAGAACCCAAGCTGCCTGGCCCTCTTTGTAATTGGTGCTGGTGTGCTGTCACTCCACTGCAGAGCTGGTGACCAGCCCAGCTAAACTAGCCTGAAGATGAAAGGCACTGGTGCCAAGATGAGAGCAAAAGAGGCTGTTTACCTCTGTGGAACCAAGGGAAGGGAAGGATCAAGGTGGGCCAGACACTCCGTAAAGTGCCTGCCCACTGCAGGACACCTTTATACTGTCCCTTCCTGAGGCTTCACTGCAAGGTGCCACAGCAGCTCCCAGTGAATCAAGGAACACAGACTAACGCCAGCATCAGCACTATATATTGTTGCCACATACATAAGCAAGTCAACAAAACACCCAAATTCTTTGCAAATATCTACTTATCGCTAAATTGGACAATTACAAATCACCTGTGAATGAATGTAAATGCCTAGTTCACACATACATGGTAAACTTCATTTCTCGTGCTGTGTGAGCTTTAGCTGCTCTTCCTGCAGTTGAGAGCAGGCTGGTGCTTCAGAGCACTGCCAGAGCCCACTGTTTATTCAAAGGAGGCAGCAGGATGCAGGTGTCTTTTGGAAGCAGGAATTCCTTGTGTGGAATGTGTGCTGTTGGACAACCAGGTACTGAGCAGCAGAGATCAGCTTAGGCACTCCTGCAGCTCTGGTTGTGCCATTCCTGAGAGGCAAACTGGGACATCCCTCTGGTGCTGTGGAACTCTGGAGGTATCACTGCCCGGGTTCTCTGTACAGAGAAATGTGGCAGTGCACACTCAGCAGTGTCTTACCCTTGGTAGCCTGTTCCCAGTTAAAGCACACACTGGTAGGATTCCCAGTTCAGAGAGAGACACTTATTAATGCAGAAATGTTTTTCTAAGTCAAGATTTGCCTGCACTCCTGTAGCTGATCTGGGGAAGTTTAACCGGAGCTGTTGGCAGCTGGGAGATGTGAGGGGTTTTTTCACCTATGGGTTTTGTTTTGTGTGTTCTGAAAAGGCACCATAATGAAGCACTTATTTTCTGCATTATTAAGATAATTTTACTTGTGTAATACAGTTAGAGACTGGGATAGTTATACTGGGCAATTAGCTAAATTAAGAAAAAGGGAATATTAGTACTACAAGAATATAGGAAAAAGATTTAAAACCCTATTATTACTGAAGTGATCTCTTCTAGATCCATTAGCTGTTTCTAGGAGGTATGTGAACAACAGCTGCTTCTCAGTCTGCAGCTGAGCCAGGCATGTATTTCCTTGCTCCAAAGCTCTTACAGAGCCGAAAGGCCTTCAAACACAGGGCACTGAGTTTTTCCATCCCTCAAGTGTCCACTCTGTTTTACCCCTGACTTCTAGATCAGGCTTGCTGTAACATTTACAGAAGCAAAGATTGGACTGATAAACATTATTCGTATTCACCAGCAAAACTAACTTTCTATAGGAGCTTTACAAAAGCAGACACTGTACTAGAGGTGGAGATACTAAAAGTCATATTATTCTGTATCTGTCAGCACTTCTTGGAAATAGGAAATGCAAATGAATCCTAAGTATTATGCTCCAAATCCTCTAGCTTCTTTAGCATAGAAAGAAGTAGGAACTATTAATCCTGTGGCTGCTTCCATTCATCAAATGTTCATTTTTGGGTGCTATATTTTCTATCACTATATCCATGCTCATGTATCAACAGAACAAAACTTCGATTCTCCCTGAGATTTGGAAAAGACAAATTTGTTTGCAGATGATATTTCAAATCAAAACATTTTGTCTGGCTTATATCAACTTCATATATAATCATGTTCTTCTTTGTGTAATAACAGAAAAGAAGCATTTTGGAGAAAGGTGAAATACTAACTTTAAAGTTGAAATTTAAACAATTTCAACTGCCCCTGAAACATCCCCAAAATTCTCTTCCGAAAAGATCTGGATTCATATTTTCCCTTCATATGGGGAAAGGAATTAAACCGACTTTGATGAAATCAACAGAGAAGTTAAAGGTTTCTCCAACTCTGAAATCCTTTTAGATCAGAAGGATCTAAAGGATCTCCACTTGAGTGGAGAGGGGTGGCTCACCCTGACACCAGCTGGTGTCCTCAGGGCAATGATGAATCCTTGCCCAGGTGGCTCCTGAGTATCTCCCGAGCCCTGCCAGATGCACAGACCAGCTCAGCAGTTTGAATCCAGGAAGGGAAAGCACACCTGCCTTGTGCGGCTTTGTGCGGCGCTGCTTTGCACTCTCCGTTTTCTCAAGAGCCACTTGCAGAGGAGGAACTGGCACTCGGGTGAATCGGACCTACTGAGTTTGGGACCAGCCCAAGGAGCCGACACCTCTTCCTCCTACTGCCTAATTAGCCTCTCCTGCATCCCAGTGATCCTGAGTGAACGTGCTGAGCTGACCACCTCTGTTACCTGCCACCAGTGCACACCAGCAGGGTGGCAGGAAATTAGGCAGAACTTATTGCCTATTAACAGTTCTATTCTCCAGTCACTGGTGTCATTACACGTCTTGGCTTTCAGCATCTCTTCCAATTATGCAAAATGGGGAACTCTTGACAGGAAGAGAATCCTGAAAATCACAGGAGCCTCTTTTGCTCACCTATACGCCAATCCATATACCCAAAAGAGTGGGGAAAGGGCGGTTAAGAGGCTTTCTCTTTGGTGGAAACTTGTCTTGTCAGGTATCAGTGGGTCCAGTTCTACTCTCTCACATATACCACTGTTGTCCTTTGGACCCGAACAATGCTCGAAGGGATTTTAAAGCCACATAATGTACCAAAGCCTGAATTGCAGCATAATCGCAAAAAGCTCTGTTATTGTTTTATGTGGCTGAAGTCAAGAGTGATGATGTATGACCCCTTTTTCCCATTCCAAAACCCCTGGCAAATCTAAAGCTGCTCCTCTCACTTCCATCACATGTTGCAATAGGAAGTGGGCACTTGTGGTTTCCACTTTCATATACAATTTAAGACCAAAAGGGACAGCACTCAGTAAACAACCAGAATAATCCTTTCAAAGTCGAGAAGATTTCTTTCCTGTCTTTCTGGGTGCAAATCTTAGCAGGCACCATGTGTTACTAATCTCCTCAGTACTGCAGCAGGGCCTTAGCAAGTCAACATACACCTCTTCAACATCCTCAAGGGGTTTTAATTCTATTCCTAAACTAAAACATAATCTCAAAATCAGTTTGCCTTTGAAATGAAAAAAGTTTTTTTACTGTGTTTCAAAATAACATTTCACAGGAACTGCACAGTGACAGTGTAAACAGTGAGTGTCAATAATGAACTTGTCCAGCATTTTTCCACACTGGAGGGGAAGGCACACAATTTGCACAGGAGCCCGACCTTTCCAGGCACTGGCTGGCAGTAGGATTTATAGGGATGTTATCCCACATCTGATATTACATACAGAAATATGCTGTGTGGAGAGCATTGAACTCTTGTAAAACACAGCAGAAAGGTTCTGCTTATTCAGCTGCCCACTTGGTTCTTGTTAAAGCCTGGTCTGAAATGCTTGCCTCTCCCTCCACTTGCCTGAATCTCTCTTCTATTTAAAGTAACTCACATCTTCAAAGGGTTTTTCAGATGATTGCTTTGTCGTATAACAGCTATATATTATACTCTTCTTCAGTTGCCTTGCTTCATTTCTCTATTCCGTAGGTTTCCTGGGTATTTCAAACGAAAATGCCTTCTTTCAGAAGATACAATGCACCTGGAATACGCTGGATTTCCAGGGGTACCCAGCAAGTGATTACCCCAGACATCCTTCCTCCTTTACATCAGTATGAAGCCAATTGTAAATTAGAATTTTTCTTTTATAAATTAATTTTTCTTTGCAGTTTTATGTGTGTTATGATAAGGAGGAAAAGATGACAAAACTGAAAGATTTTACAAGCTGCTGATATATATGTACAAATATGTGCATGTGTGTATAAAAGGTTAGTATGTTCCTATCCATTGGGTAAAAGTTTTATTCCCGTGCCACACCTCTTGATATCATGAGATTTTAAATAGTTTTTATAGCAATAACTTTGAGTGGCTTTATGCATATATATGTGTGGCGCCCTCTTCCTCAACGTTATGGCTTAACTGCCATATGTAATACAGTTCATGTAATACAGTGTGGAGGTTCGTGATTCCTCAATGGTATTTCCTTTTTCTAAATGATAAAAGTATCTGAAGAGGAGATTCTGTGTCTGGGAATCATAAGCAAGCAGAAAAAAAAAGGGAAAACTCTGAAATGGTTCCTGTAACCTAGAAGTTAAAAACCATTGTCACCAGTGAGGGTGGTTTTGAGGAAACAAAATACACCAAATTTCTGCAAAAGCAGAAGGAAAACAAGCTCCTGACTCACACTGTGTGGGTTTGTGGTGATGTTCTTCATCGGGAAGAAGAAAATAGGCCTCCTAACCTTGAAATGGCACATTTTACTGTGGCTGTGGAGAAGGTTCCTTTATTGACTCTAGCACCTTCTGTAATGGTGTACATTTGAGTGTTCTCAGCTAATACTGCCTCTTAATCCTTCTAGCCATGATGACTAATTTGTTTCTTATTGATATTTGCTTTCTCCCTCATCAAAGATCACCACCTGTTTACTCATCAAGGTGCTTTTTCACTTAGACTATGCCTGTATGTCAGAGCTATTTTCTCTTGTTCTTGATTTAGGCAGTTAAAACAAAGCAGTTAGTTGAGAAGACATATTCTACAACTAGATCTACTTGGGAAACTGTTCTTATTTGCTTTAAAATGCCTTTTATGTTTTGATTCCAAATGAAACATTTTTACCCTAGAATAAAGCAAACTGAAACAAGTATTTGCATTTTAATTTGACGTGCAATTTCTAAACGACAGGAAATAGAATTTTTATTTTTATTCAGTCCTTGTGTTACTGCAGCTTATAGAGGGAAGCTGCACTGAGTGCTGAAGGGGTAGTTGGCTGGCTGGGCAGAGGCATAGCCATGACATGCCACCATGTGCATGGGCGGGCCGGGGCTGAGCCCCCCCTGCTCACACGCCTTGTGGGGACCAAGGGAAGATCTGCAAACTGAGAGGTGTGTATGAAGGAAGAGAAGTATCTGGAAACTTTTCCATCACTTTAAGGAGTGAAATGGTTCTGTGTGATGGTGAGTGAGGGCAGGTGCGTGTGGAAGCTGGTGGGGCTGCAGAGAGGCAGAGCTGTGACATTTGGGGTAGAGAGTGCCAGCTGCAAGGCAGTGTGAAGGAATGTTTATTGGTGTTATACTGGAGCGCTGCTTATACAGGGCAGTGAACATTTGTTCTACCCTTACACTCCTTGGTTTCCAAAAGTTTTGCCTTTTGCCAAGGTCGGCTTTGGGCAAGGGGTGCAATCCCACCTGCAACTTCAGCACAGCCGTGCTTTGAACAACAGGAAGGCGCAGCTGCCGACAGAGCCACGGAGGAGACAGACACAGGCTGTGCTCGGGAGTGGGGCTGTTTCATCAGAATGTGGCTGCACTAAGTGTAAGACTGCGTGGGTGAGAAAGGAGGGGCAAGGCTGTCCGTAGGTCCTGTTTACACAGGGGAGCAGACACCAGTATGATGGTCATGGTATAAGGAACTTGGGACTCCTACATGTGATACACTTCTAGTTCTTCCTTTTCTTGCAAGCTACTCTGCACCAGAATTTCAGACACTCCACACTTAGAGCAGTCAGAAGAAACGCGTGGATATCGTGCAACTACTCAGCCTTTTAAACAGAATGCAATTTTTGATATTGAGCTGTAATGAGAATCCTGAACAGGCATGAAATCTCTTTTAAATCAGTTCTGTGATGCTAGTACAGTGGGAGAATATTACTATTTGATTTGTTATTCAGTTATTTTTAAGCACATTTTGTATGATTTGTAATAAAAACAGATAAGGCAAGTAGCTGCTAGGCATACCCGTGTGCTGCAGATATTGGAGATCACTAATGTCACTAGCAAACTTCCTGTTGTTCCATTGGTGGTCTATAGGAATGGATGTACTCTACTGACTCCATGCACTTGACATCAGACTCGGTTTGTAACTCCATCCCTTCTCGGCTTCTGCATTCAGTGAGGAGACAGCAGACATGGCCTAAAAACTTCAGTCCTGTCCTCCCTCTGCTGTAATGTGGACAGGCAGAATGGTGCCTCCTCCAGCAAATGGAACAACTGTCAAAGGATTTGTGACACAGAGGACTCCTCCTGGGGAGGAAAAAAGGCATTCTGGCATTCCTCTTCCCAGCACCACTGCTCTGACTGTACTGCTTAGACACCAGCATGTAGGTGAGTTGGGCCCAGGCACTGAAGCAGTAAATCTAATACAAACCAGGGATCTTTTCCTGTCTGGTGTGGGCAGCCCTGTACCACACAGGGTTATTCATCCCTTCCCTGGGCCATCTCTCCTGTGGGCTGGCACTGATCAAGTTCTGGCTGAGGGCTCAGACAACATCACTGCAAATTCCAGTATCTGCATTTGGTACTGAAATTGAGGCATTCACACTCAAAAGAACCTGGAAGGAACTAGATTGAAATCTGGTTGGAACTAGATGATCTTTAAGGTCCCTTCCAAACCATTCTATGATTCTATGACTGAAGATCAAAGAAATTATTATTAGTTTACTGTAATCACTCACATTTAATGGTTCTGTAAAAGGTACCAACAGAACTGGGGTTTGACTCTAGACAGAGTGTTTTGTGAAATCCTTCTGTGCACTTTCTACTGGAAGCCATTCCACATAAATATTTTTATTAAGTTATCCAAATTTAAAATCAAGACCTTCAAAATAAAATAGTTACTGACCTTTCAGCTCATTTATAATTAAAATCTGTTCTAATGTTGTTCATATAAATAATAGATAGCTGTTTTCACAGATCAATGCCTTCTCTTGCTTTGTAAGAAACATTTTGAAGTAAAATTACTGTGCCTTTAACTTTAATAGGAAAATTTGATGTGTTAGCAACTATCGGCTGATCTCTGTACATTTTTCAATTGTAAATTGCACTTTAAAAATACAAACAATTATTAATATTGATTTGGACTAAAATAATATTGAATTTCAATATATTTTTGGCTCTTTTATGAATTACCCTGCACAGTCAGTGTGATTATGATGAAAGAGTATGTGCACGCTCAATTTCTTTTCAGCGAGAAATCTTGAAGAGTGCTAGTTGTGTTCAGGCTGATAATGATAAACACATGCATTCAAGGAAAATCAGGCTACCTTAAAAATCTCAACTGAAGCATAATAAATTAATATTTCATCCTATATGTGCAGTTCTTATATCAAGATAGCTGAACTTTCATTATTAACAAATACTGAGCATTTAGTTAGGATGCAGCTCAGCGCCTGAGCTCTGTTTTGGTTGTGCATTGCATGCAATTATAAAATGATGTCAATCCATCACTGCAATTTCCTACGACTAAGCAAAGAGATGAATATATTCATGTCCTAGGATGCTGTAAGACACCAATAGATTTAAGTGCCATTAAACCCATGTTTCTATGCTGTGTTGGCATGAACATTTCATAGCTCTGGTGATAGAGGGATTTGAGCTTTTCTTCTGACCTCAGCTCTAATTTCAAGGCTGGTTTGTTAATTGCTTCCTCAGCCTCCTGAGCACCTCTGCGGAGGCCTCACCTCCAGGACAGCCCTTCCCCATGGCCGTGGCCGTGGCCAGCAGGGTCACTCAGCCACATGTCCCCGTTACACACACGGGAGTGGTTGGCAGGGGAGTCTCCCGAGAGCCTGCGATGCATGGGCAGAATCATCTCGAAAACAGAAACTCTGTTCCCCAGGGAAAACAGGTGTATTGAACCAGGACAAAATGTCAAGGTGACATTTTTGTAGAAATGGATTTTCAGAAAAATTAAATTTCTTGGGCCCTGAAGTAGTGTTTTCATTGTGTGTGGCTGCTAACCACTTGGAAAGCTGTGCAGCAAGCCTGGGAACTGGCAAAGGTTCACCAGGAATGTGGAGGTCTCTAATCCTCCCCAGTTCATCCTGCTCCTCTCCCTTTACAGCTGGCACATGCCAGGAGGACAGAGAGCTGGGGACTGTTAACCTCCAGCGGCTTGCCTGGGAAGCAGCTGTTAAACTCACTTTTTGCTGAAAGTGGAACTGGGGAGTGTGTAGCAGGCAGCAGCTGGGCCAGCCTTTGTTTTGATTCTCCCAGGGAAAAATTTATTTTTAAAAATTTTCTTTTTCCACATAGAAAACACTGGTTGTGCGAAAAGGGCATTTTCTTACTGAAAAACCTTCTGCTGGAGAATTCCCCAACCAGCTTTTTCTGGAACTTACTCCCACAGACTGAAAATAACCCAAACTTGGTACCTTTCCAGTCATGTTACAAAAGCTAATGTTTCGCTAGAGTCCCTGAAGACAGAGTTGTGCTACTTATATTAAGAAAGGGGTAGTAGCCAGCTAGCAATGAATGATTAATAATAAGGCACTTAACCTTAAACAGTGTTGTAATTACTTTGATTATGGAATAAAAACCAGAAAGCATTTATGACACTTACTATTTTTAAACCTCATTATTTTGGAGAGTGTCATTCAAGAATTTTGAACACTTGAAATCAGTAAAACAGAAAAATGAAATGCCACGTGATTTTTCTTTACCTGACTCAGGTGCTCTCTAGTGTGATTTCTCCCTTCTGTGGGTAGACCAGTAGGTAGGTGACAGCAAGTGCCCTTGAGTCCCTTCATTTCACAGGCAATCTTGTTTCAACATTTTATGCTCAGATGCCCACAAAAGTGTAGTCACCTCTGTTATTTTACATTGTGTTCTATATAGTGTTGTGGTTTTGATTAGAGCAAGTCAATTTTCTTGGCCAAAATGGCTTTTTAACAAAATGATACCTTTTTGAAAACGTATTCTTTGGTCATAATTTTGTGATGTAAGGGATGCTTTCCTTGACAAAGATAAATTCTGTGTCCTATATTGTGAAAACTAATATTGTGAATATTACTATAATTTCATAATACATACATGTTGCATGGTAAGTACATTGATACAAAACACTCTTAAGGACACCAAAATGTATTGATACAAGACACTCTTAAGGGCTCCAGGAAAAAACTTCAGGAAAAAGCTTGGAGCTGTATCATGTTGCTATGCTAAATGCACACCATAAAACCTCTCAGCAGAGGCAAGTCTGGTTTTTAAGAAGGAAAAGTATCCTTCCTTTCTAATTTCCCTTAGGTTGATCCAGATCCTGCCCAGTCACTCCACACCTTTTAGCTAGACTAAGTTAAGATACACAACAGATTTTGTGCCTTCTCATCTCAACAAGAGCAGCCAACAGAGCCAATTCTGCACTGCCTGACAACAACTCACTGGGTATGGTTTAAAGAGGAGCGAGAGTGTCGGCTCTTGGGTGGTGGGGTCTGCCCACACCAGAGGGATGGGCTGCTGTAACAACACAGCTGAGCTTTACTGGGCTGTATTTCTCAAGGAAGTCCTGTCACTGTCCTGGTTTTGCTCAAGTTCACTGAAAGCAACTTCTGTCTCCTTAGCAACTTTCTTTTCAGACCGATGCCTCTACTTATCCTGGCAAGATGAAAATATCCAGAGCCTGAAATCTACACCTTTTATTTTCTGCTGCCTCATCAGATGACACTTCATGGTTGTGTGACTCCGATAGAGGAAAAACAGTGTAGGATTTGAGGAAAATACACTTTTTTAAAGTCAAGTCAGGCTGCACATTATTTCTACCCCACCTGTAATTAGCAGTGTGTGGGCTGATCACTAGCACTAAGCTGTGGTTAGAACCAAAACTTCACTGCGCTGCTCTGGGTGTCACATCTTGCTGTAAAAGTTTAATTTAACAAGCTGCAGAAGCCGGCAGAGGAACTCCTGTGGTTCCAGACAGCAATGTTGCAGCTCTGCAGCCCTCTTCAGGGCTAACAGTGACTAGAGTTTATGTACATGCACCACAGGGAAAATGACAGCTTTGCCCAAATACTGTCCTGCTGTGTGTGCCTAAGAGTGGCTGGACCAGTGTCAGATCCCCAAAATACTCAAGTGTAACAGGGGTGTTAAGTGCACTATTTTAGATTTTATTCTGGCTTTTCCCAGCTTCCAGTCCATTACTTTCTCTTCCAAATCGTTCATATATTTTATTGATTGTTCCTACAGGTGAATCTTGCACCCTTTTAAAGTAGCATCATAACTGTAATATTGCTAAATGTTGACTGCAAAACAAGCAGGACCTGAGACCTCTTCAAGGCCTTAGTTCTGGTTTAAACACACTTCCAGCAAACACTGTGTGACAAAAACACTTTGGAGCCTCTTTCCCATGTAACTAAACTGTAACTACAAAATTGTGTGTAAAATATTGGAGATGAGTAAAACAGAGTGAATTGAGAGCCCCAAGACTAACATAAGCAAACTGTGCATCTTATGGCTAATGGCTGTGATGTATTTGTGTTTCAAGGACCTCCTCCAACAGAAAAAGAGCTATTTTGGTTTGAACCATTAGTGCTTCCTTCTTTGTCACCTCTATTTATCTTTTATCCATCTTGCCTCATCCTTTTTTTCCTATTCTGTATATTGAGCAACTATTCAGGTGTTTAATGTCAAAGCCATTAAAGGGATAACCCAGGGGACATGGGACACAATGCAAACAGCAAGTGTAGGCAGTGAGAAGCAGCTGTGTGGTGGAGGATTTTCAAGCTGTGTGTGTACAGGGGCTATATCTAAACTGTTCTGAAAAATTTCTAAAAAAAGCAGCCTTACTGCCATAGACTTAATTACCTTTAGAGGTATGCAGGCCCTCTTAAACCAAATTTAGGAGTCTTCTTGTTCAGGAAAATAAACAACCCCCCAACTGAAGACCTCTCTGATGTGTTGAAATGGTTGAGCCATGTCAGCAGCATCACCTGACCCTCCCTCCTGCAGCTCTTCCCAATTTAGCTGCAGGAAAACATGAAGCTGGGCAAACAGATCCCTTAATGTTAAATGTGGTTTGTATTACACACTCACATGACTGCTGACCACTGATTAAACCAGTCAGTCCTAATGATCAACACTGTCTCTTCCCCTCACACTTAAAACAACTGCTGAACTCAAAACAACCTTATCAGAGAACACACAAGATTGCAAATGAGATGCTGAAGCATAGGGTAGCACAGAGTGCAACCAGAGCATGGTCCTCTCTGAACTGGGTCCTTGTTGTTTGGTTGAGGTGCCTGGGAATAACTGGAGGCTGCACCTTGCAAAACGAGAGGAAAAGAACTAGCAACTGTTTTCCTCCTACCTTGTGCTCCTGCCTGTGGATTTGCTGCCCTTCAAAACATTATGACTAATGCATAAAGCGTTGCTCCTCTCCAGACACTCAACTTTTCACTGGCTCGAGACTTAAAAAAAAAAGCCATGAATCTGTCTTTTGCTGTAGGTCTCCAGGCGTGTAACCTTTACTGTATATGCCATGCTGGCATTCGCTGTCTCGCCTGCGCTGTTTATCAGCCTCGCTTACTTGCTGTGAGTATTGCAGTCTTGCAATCTCTGAGAACCTTCTGTGTTTACTCTTTGCCATCCTCCCTCATAACTACAAAATTAAATGGGAAAAGGATCTCTTGGAGAAACAGTCCAAAAAAGCCTAGCAATATTTTGTGCTGAATTTCTCTCCTTGGACCTTTATATATCATTGGTGTATCTCGCAAGACACCTCTGGGATTTTGAAACTAATTTTCCATCATCATTAGCAAGAAACCGATCCTTGTGGTTTTTTCGTTAATGTCTAATACAAGACTGAGAAGAAGTGCTGAATATGTACACTCTTTTTAACTTGATAGTGCCATATGCAAATAATTTACAAAGGGACAGAAGCAAAGGTTAAAAATACTACAAAACCTCCTCATTAAACTAAGCAATTATCTGCCAGAAGAGAGACATCTGAACCCTCTCCCTCCACACCCATGATAAAATCTCCACGTCTTGCAGCTGTTTAATTTTTGCCCAAGAGGAGAAAAAAAAAAAATCACATTTAATTACCATCAAGGGTGAGGACAACATGGTGGGTGCATAGATGGTGACATTCAGTTGTATCTGTCAGTGAGGTGGCTGTGACTTTGCACATGATCTGTCTGGATATTGCATGCAAGGGCATGGATCTATGAAAAATCAGTGGAAACATTAACTGAGTTCCAGCTATGTCATGTGCTACTGTGCAAAAGAAATGATTCCTGAAACTCTAGCCTTTGATCTGCTGTTCGGTGATGGTTTAACAAGAAGTTAATACTTGGAGCCATCTCATCCTGCATGCTGCATTACATTGGCATAATGTCTTTGAGCTGTCTTCTCACTACACTTTGGGTAGTGAAGTGAACTGAGGAAACTGATTCAGCTAAGGAACAGTGCATCAAAACAGAATGGCACCGAAAGAAAGTCATATTCATGAAGATGAATATACTTTCAAAGCACTAAACCAGATGAAATGCCTCCATGTTCTGTTCTTGCAGTACAGTTTATCTATTTAGTCACCTGCACCGTTCCTGTCACTGTCATAGCTGAGATTTTCACAATCTGTAGTTGTGAAAACAATGTTGCCGCTTGCATTTTACAAACGTAAAGCTGTGGCAGAGGAAGCTGTAGAACTTGCCCACAGAAGTGGGAGATCTGGGGACAAAAAGAGGACAAGTTTGGACCTTCCACAGTTCAGGTTAGTTTTCCAGCTACTGAATCATCCTCCTTTTCCTTAGGTACTGGAGAAGAGAGAAAAAAGTAGAATGTTTATTTTTGTATAAGAAAAAAATTGAATATGCAAATTGGAAAACGGCAGTAGATTTTTTTAAACTTACAACCAGAAGGTGTTTAAATCTGCCAAGAACTTCAGTCAAGCAACTGTTTTGTGCTAGTTGGGATGTAGGTTAGTGGTTTCAGCAAATACACAGATAATTAACTGAAACTCCTTTTGTTCTAGCCGACAACATAAAAGCAATGAGAGAAAGGAAAAAAAATCACAGGGGAGTTCTGTGGCATCTTGCAAGGTTTCCAGCGCAATATACACAGAATTATGCTGATGAGCTTTTCTAGTGCTAATGAAGGGATGCCAGACTGACACCACCAAAATCTGATGGTTTTGCTGAAAAGGAACAACATGAGAAGGAGCAGCAAAAATTCCCTTTTCCAGAAACCAGTGAACAGTTGTGAACGGAAGGCCACAGACACTGAGTTCCTCTTCCCCTTTCATGCCCTTTCAGCTGTGGCATGGCCTGCTGCACTGGGACCCTGAGGTGGCCAAGGCAGCAGCTTCTCAGGGGTTACCAAGGCTGTGACATAGAAAAGCAGTTTGTCTGCAGGGAAGGGAATCTGGGCTGGATAAGTGCAATATACAGCACTGCATGACCATTACTTATTATGTGCAATGTATGACGCATAATAGTTATATATTACATGCAATATATAGCAAGAATACCACTGACATCCCTCTGGAAGGTCCCTGCAGGTGTAAATGTAGGGAGGGTTTCTGGTCAGGGAGGACTATGAGGTGAAGGGAGTTACCAGCCTGCAAACCCCTCTCTTCCTCACTCCCTCCAACAGTTGGTAATGGATTGCTAAAAAACCGTATTAATTTATTGCAATAGGGAAGCTTGTGGTCAGCAAGATGTGAATTAATGAGGAATCTCCCAGAAAGTAAGAAGTATCTTAACCCAGCTTCTCCCGTGATCATATTATGTTATTAGTAAAATTATTATTGTCCTTATTGTAATGGCAAATCCAAAACACATTTACTGAACAAGAAGTTTTATAACAGAAGAAGCAGTGGTCAGACTGTGAGGCGCCCAGCAACTCTTTTAGCTGAGATCCTGAGAGGTGCTTTATGTTTAGGAAGGTTAGCACTGCAGGACAGACATGGTGCTGAAACTTCTGGAGAGGGTTGGGAGGTGGATGTAAGGTGTGTTTAACAGGCAGCAGCAAAAATACAAAACCACTACTGGCAAAGGAATTTGCTGAGTTATCTTGCCCCAGCCTTGTTTGCCAAATAAGTTGTCTGTAAACCCTGCCATCATTAAAATTCTTCACAGCGATAACAGCACTTTCCCCAGAACATTTTGTTGAAGCTTGCAAATGGAATTATCTGCTATGACTGCTCTTTTGAGCAGTGTAAATCTTCAACAACAATCCTAAATAAACCTGTGATACACAGTCCATGGAACACCTATTTTTATAAATATCTCTGCAGAGGAATGCTGAAGATAGGAAGAATAAATTACAAGCAAGAGAATGGCAATTTAAAACACGCTCTAACCCTGTTTGCTCCTTGGCACTGCTCTACATTAATTTAGCTCCAGCCCCTGGAAAGGCAAAAGTCACAGTTTTTATTTACATAACTCAGAGTTTCTAAATAAGAAACAATAAAGAAGTGAAGCTTTGCAGGAAAAAGACGCATAAAGTATGAACAAGAAATACTACTTTAGCCTCTGTGCCCAGAAAGATGCTGGCATTGGGAATAATATGCCATTTTAACAGAGATACAAACATTATGACCTGACTGCAGTACAAACACCAGGCTTCCCACTGGGGAAATCGTATCTCTTTTCAGGTGACGGACACCAAATTACTCTCTAGGGTCTTGTTAAGAGCTCAGTGCTCAGCACCTCACCATGCACAGGACAGCTGCCTTTCTGCTTTAGGCTATGACTGCTCCTCGGAGATCTGAAATTACTTCCCCGAGTTTGGGTGTAATCCCAGGCATGAAGTACTTCTTAATCTAATCCTAAACCACTACTGCATGTAAAAGTCCAGAGCTGAACTCAGTGCCTGGAAAGCAAAGAAAATGTTCAGCAATGGCCCTTTAACCACTCTCTGTCTTACACTTTACAGCCTGGCTTCAGCTCAGTGAAATCTGGGCTGTTTAGAAAGGACCAGAAAGTTTTGCCATGTCCCACTACTATAACTCAGAAGACTCTGCTTCATCTTGCAGCATGTACAGGAACTGGGAATTAGTGTTTCTCTTCCATTTCACCCTAGCCAGCTCTTCTCATTCTGTTGCTGCTCATTCTGGTGAGTTTTAGGATGAAACAATTTGGGCAGTCAAAAGAACCCATAAAGTTGGTCTGGGATAATGATGGTCCAGGTGTCTGACTATAGAGCAGGTGACAAAAATCATAGATATTATCCAGAAGGAAAAGTTGCACTGTACTGTCTAAAGAAGATTCATAACTATAACTCAGTAGAGAGGCTGTGATGCTGCTACACTGAGTTAGCCACTATAACTTGCTGTGCTTTGCTATTGTACCTCTAAATAGGTACAGTGCAGGTATGATCAATCCAGTCATGTGCCTTAGAGCTCATATCATTTTCTACCTGTCTGGGAGATGACTTTTGTCACCCTGGTGATACAACTCCCACGCAGCTGCTGTGCCTGCTAGATGTGCTGCTGGCAAGGGAAAACACACATATCTTTAGGTATTGGCCATGGTTGAAGGATGATTGGGATGAAATATAGAATTCTTTTTCAGGATCTTCTACTTGCAGCAAGTAAGCAGTACCTACAGATGTTTTAATTTTTCACACTATACTGCTGTCCTGTGTGGCCCAGGCTTTGTAATGACTGTCAACTCAAATGTCAGGTGGCATTTATTACACCAGAACCAGAGCAAGGAATGTCTAAAGACCTTAGGGAAAGCATATTTAGTTTCTCATGCTCAAGAGAAATTTTGGAATAATTCCAAGTGAGGAAAGAAGATGGGATAAAAATTTGTAACTTTCAATAAGCCATATCTGCACATACACATTTCCTGTGCTAGAAGGACTTTTGAAGCAGATGGGATGTGACCAACCCCCACATTGCCAGAGATGCAGCAGAGTTCTGACTCTCTTTGGCAATTCAGGGCATGGTAATAATATTTGTATTGTACGCTCAGTTAAATTGCCCTTCCCAGAGGCAGTCCTCTGGCCTGCTCCGATGGGCACCAGGAAAATGCCACCTGTGAGAGAGCAGGTGAAACACATTCAGGTCCACTGCTTTCTTACAAGCAGTTGGTAGGTATTGCTCTTACAAGAGCATTCAAAGTCCTTGCAAAGGGTGAGGTGAGCAGATACCTTGTCTTTACTGTAGCCCCTGATTCTGTCGCCATCCGTCCCCTGCAGAAGCCTCAGGCAAAGGCAGCGGCACAGCCGGGGGAGGGGCACGGCTGGGGCTGCTGAGGGCACAGCGGGAGGAAGGCCCTGGGGCCTCGGGGAGGCGGGCAGAGCTGCGGGCTCGGGGTGTTTGGTGCGGGACCTTGGGGAGGCGGGCAGGGCTGCGGGCTCGGGGTGTTGGGTGCAGGAGTCTCATGGAGAACAGACAGCTGGAGACCACGAGAACAACAAAAGCATGGAAATGGAAAGCTGAGATTGCAGAAAGGAAACTGAACCCCAGGTAGGGAAATAGTGCCCGGACAGTAAAGCTAGTGAGGGAAGAAACAAAGACTAGGGGAACCCCCAAAATAGAAAAGACGCCAGTGGTATGAAGACAAGGGGAGAGAAAGCTGTGGGTATTGTATCCTGACTGTGTCCTGCCCAGATAAATCCCATTCTACCTCTTTTCTCTCTCTTGTGTGTAGAGACTGATACGGCAGCCTCCGCTCCCTGCTCGTGCAGTCCTGAGGGCTCAGCAGTGCCGGGCTATTGCCAGACAGCGCCTCGAGGGCTGGGCGTTCCTGGGGTGGACGACGATCTCTGCTAACTGCCAGTTAGGTTTTTGAAAACATTTTGGAGTCTTTTGGATTGGAATGTGCAACACTGTTATTCTCTGCTAGAAGGACATACCCAAGCAGGAGTCAATAGCATAGCCCCAACACATTTGCCTCTTGTGTGGGAGGCTTTTGGACCCTTCCCAGTGTTGATAAAGCACGTGTAAATTAATGAATGCATTCATTACTAATAATGACACAAACATATGAAAAACTTTTAAATAAATACTTGAAAGAGTACTAAGCCTACTACCAGAATGAAGTCTAAGGGTTCTCAGCAGCAAAGTGCAGTAGAAAATTGGGGCTGAAAGGAACAGATGTTTAAAATTAATGCTTTCAGTGTGCTGAACTAAAATATAATTCAAACACATACAGAAGACATATAGACTGGCTTTTAGCAACACAACCCCCTGAAACACCTAAACAAGCAACCTTGTTTTGGATCAGCAAGGCTTATTCTATTTATTAAATCAATAAGTGTAAAGCCTATAGACCATTTTAGTTATCAGCCTTTTCCAAATGAATATCCCAAGCATTTCTAATCACAACCAAGTGATTTCCATTATTTTGACCTCCGTCTTCTTTGACTAGATCAATAATGTCTGATGTAATAATTTATCAAAATATACTGGGAAAATTATTGATTCTTCTTGTACACATTAGCTAGGAGAAAAATACGTCAGGCTCTCATTTTAGTCTAAATGGCTTCTGAGATTTAAATTAAACTGCATTTGGTATTTGTATGAAGGATATTAGCACTGTATGTAAAACAAATCACTGAAGCTAAAATGGATGTTTTACTTGCCCCAGTTCCCCTGACGCTTTTATGGCACCCATCACTGCAGTGTGTTTTTCATACCCTAATTGCTTTGTGAGATCTCTCGCTCTGCCTCCCACCCCTGTGCACTGGCGCAGCGTTCAGCAATGCCGTCTGACACTCCTCATCCTGCCTCTTGGGGAGGCTCAACTCGAGGCCAACTGGAGATTTTATTTAGTTGAGAGATGTACTATAGAAGTAGAAATCTTTCATGTAAATCCTGGGTGTTCACAAAAGGATCAAAAGCTTATGTGTATACGATGGTATGGGGCAGGATTAATATTTAGCCATGCTGTGTTTTTAGGTGTGGGGTTTATTAATGAAAGTAATATTTGAAAGAAGACAGTGAAGAAAAGCTGTATGTTACAATATGCTGCATTTTCTAACAGTACTGTGCCCGAGAACTATCAACTGCAGTTCATTTACAAATATCAAACTTACGGAAATCTAGCCAATTTTATTTCTTAATAGCTCTGTACTAATACATTTTGGGGAGGAGGGATGTGAAGATGAAAATACTAAAACAATGTGCTGAGTCATTAAGCAGAATGAACCATCCCTTCCCCCCGCAGCTGTAATCTGTCACCGTATCATTTACCTATTGCATGTGTTGTAATAGCCAACCGTAGTTTCTTTTTCACCTTTTCTTTCAGATGAAGAGACTTAAAAATTGCAAATGTTTCTCCCCTTAGATGCAAGAGCATAAATCACAAGTAATACTGAGCTCTCTGCCTCATATTGATTCTTTTGTGAACTAAGCCAGATGGGTTCAGATATGAGCATGATCTAATATTCCCCTTAGCTTGATTTATAGATTTCTTTGTGCATTACCTGACCATAAATGAGTCTTGCATTATTTCTTGCGTGCCTGTCAAATTAAAGCAAAATATTCTCATTGACCTTTCAACCTGGGAGAAAAAAAAGAGTCAGAGACATTTTACTGCATGTATTACAGGGATCTTGGTGCTTACATGCCAATTAAGAGTGTGTGATTATGAAAGAGGTCTAGCAATTTGTGTTGTGCGTAATGATTTCATTTTCCTGTAAAGCACGCAGTGGATGTACTGACAGTAGCATAAGCTACATTGCAAATAACCCTAGAAGAGAGAAGAAGAGGAGAACAATTTGGCACAATTCATTCCTTAATTTACAGAAACAAGCACTTATTGCAAGAACTGAAATGTTTTTCTGGAAGAAAATAATGCTCTTTAAACCACAGGCCCAGCAAGCAAAATTGCTGAGATGCCGCCACAGACGCGTTAATGCCATGGAAGGGAACAAGCATCGGGGGCATCTGCTGACCCCAGAGACCTCTTCTGGGAACAAAATGAGTTTAATATGTATGAAAAATAATGAGCAATGTATCACGAGCCTATCACTGGGACACAACCTTGGGCTCTGGACTTGCAGCCAACCTGAACAGGAGACACTGAGCTTTGTCTGAGCAAAGAGCTCCTGCTTAACCTGAAGGGACTGACCTCAACGACCCACCACCTCCTCCCACAGTTTTTGAGCGTGTTTCTACAGCCTAATAAGCCTATTATCTCCTCTGTATTTATTTGCAAATAATGTTCAAATCTAGCAAATCTAGGCATTAAAAAAAGAAAATATTTCCATCTTTGCCATTCTTCAGTTTTTTGACCAGATGAAGTATGGTAAACATGCTCTGAAACTGCTCAGCAGACCAAATCCCTGTCATGTTTCTATTTAGGTTGTATCTCTATTCTGTATCAGGAGATGACATTTTCAGTAAGAACAAAATTTTAGCTTCTGCCTTTTAAGAAAGAACTTTTAAAATCAGTCTTTCTATGTTATGTGAGCATGCCACAAAACCTGGCTGGTAGCCCTGGCTCTGGAAACAGGCAGACCTGTTTGTGTTCTCAGCTCTCCTTTCCAGGTACCCCACCCCCATCTGGTCTGTGTCACCAGGAAAATCCTTTTTTCCCCCAGTTTTTCTCCACCTCAGGTATGTTTAGACTAGCCAACCTGCTCCTACGAATGAAAATAGAGGTTCAGGAATATTAATGTTCCTTTCCAAATCCTTGTTAAGGTCATTGAAACATTGACTACCCCGTTTCCTAGACTGTGGTCGTTATTTGATTCTTAAATGGCTCTGCTGTGGCAAGAAAGCTTTTCTTAACACATCCAATTGGCCAAACACTGAAGTGTTTTACATCTGCCCAGGGATGCACCTAAACAGTGTATCTGTTCTGGGGGCCTGTATTCATGAGAGAAGGTCATACGTATACATTTTCTTTGGTTTGGATGCTTTATTTTAATTCCCATGGCTGATCACATTTGTTTATTTTTATTACACTAAGCTTCCAGTCCCTGAGAATGGGATCTGTGGTGCTAAAGACACTTTTATTATATATGAGACTTCAACTGATAGTCTTTGCCCTGAGGAGCTCACAGTAAAAATAAGCAGGCAGATAGAGAGATAAAAGACATGATTCAGCATCAGATGTAATTTGCTGTATGAAGCTGATCCAATTGTATTTGAAGGATTTATTTTACAGATGAAGAAACTTAGGCACAATGAAATGAAATGACTTGCAGAAAATACCACAGAAGTCCTTGGAAAAGTCAGAACTAAACTCTGATTGCCCCATAGCTCCCAGGACAGCCCTTCTCTTTGAAGTAGAGGGAACTATTTAAGCCTTACATGTACACAACTACACACGCTGCACACCCCAGTTTGTAGAAATTTTACAGGCCTACGCAGTTCTGCCATGCAGCAGGTTTTTTGTGGTTTTTTAAAATCCCTCTGCTGTGCATAAGCCTGGCACCATCTCTTCATTGTGAGTAGTTCTTATTCAGAGATACTCTTGACGTCTAGCACAAATGGTGCTTCGAAGAGATGTTCACTGCATAAAGACACAGAAAATGCACCTACATTTCCTATTCTGGTCAGTATATTTATATGAAAAGTATTGTGGTGATAGATCAAAATGCAGTGATTGCTATTACCCTTCACATGGTGATTTATAATTGTGGATTTACATCTGACTAAAAGATTGTTCAGACTGTCTGGCTTGCATGGTAATAACAACAGGCTCTCCCCTATATCCTTTTAGTATGGCAAAGCCCCTTCACTTTAAACAATTCCATGAACACACAAAATGAGAGTTAAAAACCTCTTGCAAAATATAAAAATAATAAAGCACCATCAGGGAAACCCTAAATCATAATGACAACTTTATCCAGTGTCAGCTACAGACACTCACTGACTACAATGGACTTTTAAGAGAAGCATTTCTATATCTGGTAAGCAAAACAAAACTAACAACAACCAACCAAACAAAACAAAAGGTAAAGGGAAAAGAGGCAGGGAAAGAATATTCAAGAATTTCTTAATAGAATTGAAGGGCTAATTGCAGAAGAAAACTATTGACCCTGTGATACTATGGAGTTTTATTTCACAGAAAAAAATAGGATGTTGTAGGGTCAAAACATCCTGTTCCCTTTAATAACATTTCTCAGTCTGGGAAGTATAAACATCCACGAGTCACCTTCATGTCTATATACTATAAACATAATTATCTTTGTTTCCCTGTGTTGAACCCACTAAAGGATTTTTTTTCTTCAGTTGCCTGGAAAAACAAATGTTCAAGGCTGAGGGCTGGTACCTTGCTGTTGGTACGAGCTGGACTATGGCATTCACATTTAAAAAGTAAAACAACAGACTGACCTGTGAGACCTTTACTGTATAATGAATAGGATCTTAAAAACAGACTGCTTCATGGAGGAGTTTTCTCCTGGCATCAGGACTGCAAATTTCTTCCTGCCCTGAGGTTGGTAATGGCTGGGCTATGAATGTGCTCCAGGCTTCCAGGGAGGGGAAATGCAGTAATCCATGCATTTTCCCAGAACTCTCCTCCCTACTTCAGTATTTCCAGAGCTTTCTTAGAACACAAGTCCTAAGAATTCGTTCTAGAATGAAATATGTCTCAGAAAGGCTGAAAACAAAGCCAAAATGTGCCTCAATTTCCTGCTGATGATACTCAAGACCTGAGCCATCTACACCAAGAATCCTTGCCATCTGTGACACCCTTCAGGGGAAATATGCTGTGCTCTCCAGGTCATCTCTGCACAGCAGGGAAATAATCCTTTTTTGCTGGACACACACTGCCCTTATGAGGCAGTGAGGAGATAATCTGAGTTGAGCTTTTTTGAAAGTATCCATCACTACAGTCCAAGCAATAAATCCTGCTCCTTTCCCAGCAGTTTATTCCGCAGCAGAAACATAGATAGTGACAGAGAAAATCACTTGGATCATCTAGTTTGTCCCTTGCTGGGGGAAAGATGGTTTCTTGCATTCATTGTCTTTGCAGACAATACCTCACCCAAAATTATCACCTGACCTAAAGTCTGACAGAGAAATAGAATATTACAAAGACAGTCCCTGCTCAGGTGCCTGGTTTATTGTTTGTGTAGCAGCAGAGAATGAGTACAGCTTACAAGACCAAAAGGGGGGGAAGACCTGTAAACCTTTCTGCTTCTCAAGATACCAGTTCAGGGGAGATGCTGAGGGAAGGAGAAGGCAGACATTATGTGTCTGTGAGCAGAATTGTCCTGAGGGGGTACTAATCTGTGAGAATTGTTGGAAATTACTAAAAAAGGAATAAATGTAGTAGTGGTATCTAGGGGGGCCCTAAAGGACTCTCCTTCCCTAATCAAGGGATTCTCTGAGAAATGATTGGGAGGCCTTCCCCATCTGTTTTCCCCATAGCACTCCCTATAAAGGGAAGAAGTCACAAAAGTGTTGATGTCTTTTCTTCCTAAAATTATAAAGAGGATGATGCCTCTCAAGGCTCTGTGCAACAGCTGGAAGCCACAGTTGCTCCTTAGGACCAGACCCACTAAAACATGATTTTGTAATGTCAGTGGTTTTTTAGGGCTTCGTGTGTGCTCTTGTACCACAAGTTACAATTTCATTTCCAGAAGGTGTTTGCTTTCATAACATTCAAGGTGACTCTAGGACAAGACCTAGAGCAGTGAGAGGGAAAAGCAAGGCTTTGCCATACTTTGACTGATTCAAGGTCCAGCCTGTGGGAGACTCATCCTGTCTCTGCCACCAGGAATTGCTGTAAACTGTTCTCATCTTCCTTGATGTCCTTGAAAGGACATTTTAACAGCCAGGCAGCCTTCTGTTCTTCATTAATCCCTTGGGGCATGGATGCCAGCTCCCCTTTCAGCTCGTCTGGCTTCTTCTCACTCTTACTTTTGAGTCTCAGCTTTAGGTCTTGAATTTATTCCTTCTTGCACCCTTTTACCCCTTTGCCTCATGTCTGTTGCCTCACCAGGGCCCCTGGACAGCCCAGATCCCTCTTTTCTTGACTTAAGCAGGTGCATGGGTTGCTGTCTTTGCCTGATTTTATTTACTGTATTTTGCAGTCAGCGTCGGGGCTGGGGAGGGATATGCTGGGAGCAACATCAGAGACAGGAGGTCAGGAGAGGCAAAACCAGTTAATGGATTGGTGTTTTACCATGGGCTACGTGCTCCTCAGCCTCTCCCTGCCCTCTTTCACTCTGCTTTGCCCTCCTGCTCCATCAGCAAAGAGCACAGCCTGTTCCCTGGGTTTTGGACCAGGGCTCGTGCTGAGGGATCAGGGCTCGTGCTGAGGGCCCAGACAGGCTAAGCCATCCCTGTCATCTGCTGAAGGATGGTGAAGACCTTTGTGTTCCTACTGCATGAACAACTGAGTTGGAATGGCCAATCTTTTGAACACTCAACTACGAAAAAGGTGATATTTTGGCCCAAACAGGGTGGAGATGGAGATGAGAGGCTCTTGTTCTTGGGGACAGACAGGAAATACAGCTTTCCAAATCAGTTTATTTTGCTTATGATTCACCACAGGATTTTACCTTCCCTTTTGGAATGTCGTCAGCACACGTGGACAAAAGACATGGTATTTTGCTATATTGTTGTACTTAGACCAGCCACAAAATATTAGAATCCAGATCATATCCAACTATCATGTGATTATATGGCAAACTAGCACAGCCGGAGATCCTCTGTGCCACACTCAGCCCTTGACAGAGCTCTCACAAGCAATGTGAGTGATGAGCTCCTATTTAGGAACTGACAAATTTGTGTGGATCAATGATTACTAAAAAGAAAATGTCACGAAAGAGGACAGTTCGGTGCAGTATCATCCAGGAGCTGTCGATATCTCTGCTGGGAAAATTAAAATAAAGTCGTCTTACAACACATATTTCAAACATTTTGAATTTAATAATTAACTAAAAGACAGATGCAGCAGCCCATTTCCAGAGTGCATTTCAGTGTCCATTAAAAACAGATTGTCTAAAAGGCAATTACTTCATTGTAATCCTTGCTGAGGCTTGCTGGGATCTTTCATTTATTAAGTGTTTTATGAACTATTTGTTGTTTTTTGGGGTTTTTAAAAATGAGGGTAGCAACTAATTAAACATGAGAAACATTACTCTGAACTTAAAAAAAAAATCCAAATGTTTTGACACTTATAAGAAAAAACATAATTTTTTAATTGGAAATTATTTTTAATTTTGAAGATTTCTGTTTCAGTGATAAAAATGAAACACTCAAGTTGTCTTTTGGACAACTGAAGCAATTCTTCCCCCTACTGATTTTGGTTCAACCACCGAAAAGAAAAATTATTCAGAATCCAATTCTTCTGGCAGGAACGAGCTCTGCAGGTGTTACTTGTTCACTTGGTATTGTCCTAGGAAGCTGTCATGGCTCTGCTGACACAGAGTGAGGTGAAGTGCCAGTGAAATCGGCAGTATTGCTACAAATAAATATTTGTAGAGTTCAAAGATAGGAGATATTTGAGAAAGTTTGTCCTGTCCTTTACGTCAGCAGTCCTCATGTGCATTGCTATTTATGGTTATTGGAGGGGTTTTTTCAATAAGTCAATGTAGAACTAAGAATTAGCTATTTTAAAAACAATATTATTACAGGTGTTCCTTTTCTAATGATTTTTCAGAACTGAGACCCTAATTGCAAACCCATTACAAGCCCAGGACAAGAAGAGCCAGTGGTTTCACAGAATAAAGGAATAAGCAAAACAAGGGACTGGTGCCAAGTGCTGGCAGAGTACAAGCAAGAAGCAGGAGAAGCACTGCTCGCTTGATGGATTGTTGTGTTTGACAAGGGACACCGAGTGCCAGGCTGAACGTGGGCAGCACAGGGAATGGCACATGCACAGAAATCCCATCCTGAGCACGTCCACAGAGCCGAACGTGCTGCAGTGTAGGAGGCTGTTTCCATCTTTCAGATCTTTGACATTGTTAGAAATCTTAATATGGCCTCATTTTACAAATTTAGGTTCAAATTTCTCCCTTCTTCTCGACCTCCCTGTTGCTCTGGGGGAGCTGCAATTCTTTCACCAAAGATCTCACTCCCAGGCATGATCTCCTTTTCCATGATGGGATACAACCTTTTCCTGAGGCTTTTTGCATTTGACATTCATCAGGTGTAGATTTTTTATAAACTTTAGGAAAAGCAACAAGGTAAAAGAAGCAGTGCTGTGTGCTGGAGGCTGGTGCTGGCTGAGCCCTGCGGTCTGCTAGGGAGAGCTCAGGGCAGGGTGGACTGGGACTGGCAGCTCCTGCGGGATGCTGAGCTGAGACAAGGGGAGATTCGTCAGTAGAGCCAAATCACAGTACCCAGGCTGGATAAAAATCATCCAGATGGAGTCTTTCTGCTTTCCCCAAACTGAATTTCCTTCTCAAGAATTTTGTATTTCATGACAAGTTTTAAAACGGATATTTTTTTCAATCTTAAAAGAGACCCAAACTTAGAACTTCCCATAGGACAGAAATTCATATTTTGGTGATAAATCAGAGTAAACTATGTTAACTGGAGAAACTGAATGTCTGGGGCCAGGTAGCGGATAGTGCTTTCCAAAATGACAGAGATCCTTACACATGGCACAGGGATAATCCTGAGGACAGTCATGCCTCCCATGTTACCTGTGCAGAAGCTGCACCGAACTCATGCAAAGCTTTTGCAGGTAACAAAAATTGACCTTAGGAGCCTTTACAACAAGTTGCCTTCTCTAGTCTTACTGCTTTCTGTTGATACCTTGGCAGCAGAATGGAGAGTTATTTGGTATATTTTCATTTGCAAAATTACATTTGGAGAGGAGAAAGTTCATAAAGTAAACCAATATAAACAAAAATAGCCCTTCCGGGTAAGAAAATACAGCTAACTGTGGGAAGTGCATGTAAGTCAATACAAATAACAGCCATCTAAAACCACAATTCTGTGTATTTCTAGCAACCAAACTTCAAAAAGAATATGAAAACTTCAAAAGAAGATGATAACAAAGGAGGACAATGACATGTAGATCAGAGAACATAACATGTGGAGAGGCCGAGAAAGCCAAATTCATGGAGTCCACTGAAAGAGATGGCTCAGGGTGAACATGACCACACTCTAATATCAAAGTAACAACAGAAATGAAGGAAGTTATTCACAGTCTCAGAAAATTGCAGCCAGGGAGAAATGGCCTGAAGCTAAGAAAGAAAACATTTAGATGAGATATTAGAGGGGATAAGAAGCCCTGAGAAAAGTAAGTAACAGGGCAGTTGAATAGCCAAACAGGGAAAGTGCCCAGTGTGGCATAACTGCCCGGCTTATGCAGCCAGTGAGATGGTGTATGGCTGGAAAAAGCAGAGAGGCTCTAATCAGACACACAAGAGCCAGCTGTGATGGAACGAGTACTCCTTGGTCTCAGAAGCTCTGCTCCTGGTAATGGCACACAGTGATACCCAGAACTACAAGGCAGAGCTGCTTTGAATTAGCCCAGCTGCTTCCTCTGATGCTCTCTTACATACCTCCTTTATCCATCATGCACCCTCCCTTCCCATCCAAATGTGGATGAATTCCACATAGTCCTCTCGTACTGAGCTCAGCTTTCTGTCCTGCTGACAAGAGGTGTCAGGAGAACTGCCGGAAGAAAAAGCAGTTGTTACTAAGGCAAGGCCAGCCAAGAGGGTTGCTGATATGATAGATTATAGAAGGAAGTCTCAAAGTCACTTAAGGATGAGGAGCTGGAGGTGTGCATGAATAATGCCAGTGATCATACAAAAAATTCTGCAACACCGAAAAGTTGGAAGAAACCACTGCCTCTGCTAAGAGCACTGCAAAAGCCAACACTGACTGGTCTCCACTGAAACAACGAGGAGATTCCCAGGGCTGAGCAGGACTTTGTGAAGAGAAGACTTGAAGACTTTTCCTGGAGGAAATTATGAGCTCTGGTGGTGGGTCCCCTGCACAAGTTCTCCTCACTATTCTTTGCCCTAGAAACGCATGGGAGTGGGGTCAGCCAGGTTGGAGACAGGCTGATATTAATTCTCTAACATGTATTTGGAAAGGTATTTCTAACACACACCTCATACTTTATAAGGTGTGCTAATAATAAACAGCAGCGAGTTTATAGTCCAGAAGACACCCTGGAGATGGGATTTGGTTGCTCAGAGGAGCATGGGAGGAAGAAGGAAGGCTGTTGCTACCCACGGGCATGAGGCTTCTGCGGTGAAATGATGCACCATTATCAGAGAGTTCACTGTTGGCTGGCATCTAGTCAAACTCCTGGGCACACAGCAACCAGCACCCAGGGTGGTTTACAGCACAATTAGAGCTACTGCCAGAATAAATACTCAGTGTAGAGAACAGAAATCTCCTGTACAGAAACCTGCCATCAACAGTGCCAGTTGTCCTTTCCGGTCGGGGCACTGCCGCTGAGGTCTCTGCACACCCAGCAACACTGCCTAAGGGCCTTTCCACACACCTCACCTGGGGGTACTGCCCACGAGTGGAATCATTTCATTGCCCTTATGTCACAAATGAAGCAAAAAAGCCAAACAAATCTGTGCTGAAGTTCTCCAGTTGCGGGCCACCATTTTTGGATTCGTCCTGGGAGCTGATGAATGTTTTGCCAGTGGTATCTTGGTGATGAGCATCTAGCAAAGGGAGTTCCTTGGGTTTGCTGGCTTATTGTTTACAAAGAACTACTTAGCATAATGATTCTCTGATACCTTCTCAACAGGTAATAGAAGAAGCACTCCAAAAGAGATACAACTGGGATATAACTGGGTTATAGAGAAGGTTCATTTATGGTAAATGCCAATCACTAAAAATGTCAGATGCAATACTTTGAAGACCAAATGAAAAAATGAAGAGTCATTTTTCTTTGGTTTCAAAGCTAAATCCACACCACTTGTTTTGCAGAAAATCCATGGCAATTACTGGTGAAATAAGAAATCTAAAATACTTTACAAACATGATTTAAATTTTTTTTTAAATTTTAAAATCATTATTTTAAAAGTCATCCCTTTTTATTTTAAAATTATTCCCCATCCTAAAGAATCCAGATAGGTAAGTATAAACAAGTACTTTCAGAAGATATATCCTTGGAAAATCTGGAAAGAATAAAGAAACAAAAGAGCTGCACAGGTCTCTGTACCTTCCTCTAAATTGCTTTCCTTCACTAACTCTGCTAAAACAATTGCAGCTACATCCATGAGCTCAAACACTGGTATTTCTGAATAGCTCTTTAACTGAAGGGAACTGCAGTCTTTCTGAAGACATATCTCTGTTACAATCTATAATGAATGTAATCTTCAAGGGGCAATAATTTCTCTCAATTACACAGTTTTTCTATTAAAAGTGGCATGTGTTACAATCTGGGTTGTCAGCTCCTCTGGCCATGGACACGTACATTTCTCAGTAAAGCATCTTAGGCACCGCCTGTATGCTATCACTGAGATCACTAATAATGTTAAAACTTTTTTTAAATTTAATTGCATGTTAACATAATCTTCCAAGTTATTTTTTCAATATAAATACATAGGTCACAACAGCTGTTTGGAGATCTCCAATTAGAGCTGTTTTGTGGCTGTCTCTACAGAAAATGCCTTTGGCTAATATAATTTAAACCTCTTCTGTGAATGAATTTCATGCTTTGAAGCTAGCTAATAATTTCTATCATTTAAGAACAATGTTCCATGATTTGCTCCCAACAGTAAAAAAGAGAAAATCAGAACTCTCCTGCACCGCTGCTCCCACCTGTCCGTGTGCCAGAGCACTGCCCTGGATTTCCCAGGAGCTGCCCTGCTGCTGCCATGTGCTGGCTGGGAAGGGGGCGAGGACTCCGGGACGCTGCTTTTGCAAAAAGTGCCAGAGCTGGGAGAACTTCACCGTGCAGTCCCAAGGTCACAGCAGAACTGGGAAGGAGAACTATAAATTACAAAGTGCTGGACTGCAGCCAAGCCCAAGGGAAGCTGCATTTAGCATATCATTCTCTAAGCAGCAGGATGAAACCTCAACTCCCTTTCAGACAGAATTTGAATGGAATTTGTTATACGAACACTTGATTGAAATATCACCGACTGACTTTCCGTGACAACTCGGAAATGGGTTGCAATCATGGGGGGGATCCTCTTCCAACCAGCCTAAAATGATGATGAGGACGATAAAGCCCTATTCAAATATTTATGAAAACCAGAAGAATTTCTGTGCTAGCAACATGCTGCTACTATAACAGAGACCTCAGATAATCTCCTGACATTACCCTGAGCTGATGTTTCTCCCAGTGTAAACTAAAGGTAGAATAACAAGCTGATTCTAGTATTTTGAAGTAAAAGTGCTGCAACAGAGGTTAATAATAATGTATTAGAAGAACACAATGCAGGTAAGTGTGAAGATATTTTATTTATAGATACTACGTACAGGCTGCCATCAGTGCTGTAGCCCTCCTGTGTAAGGTACAGAATAGAAGAGCTTTGCATGAGCTGTAGACTCGCACATGTTACGTGCATCTACAACATCTAATGCTGTGGGGAGACACCGAGACCTCCAGAAGTGGCAGCATACACAAAACAATATGGGCAGTGATATTCCAAAGCATTAAACAATTACAGTGTTTATGAGAAAAGGATTAAATAATTAATTAATTCAAGGATTCAAAAGTAACTTTAAATTTTAAATGTTGGAAAAAAAAAAGAAATTGTTCACGTAAATTTTCTGTATCATAAAACCTCTGCACCTTGCTGTCACACTGATAACTCCAAGACCGGTATTTAAAGACATGAGGGAATATTGCTGCCAGTCTCAGTGGGAAGAGGGGCATCTTGAAAGGAAATCCCCTCCCCCTAGTCTACAAAGGAATACTGGCATTAAGTGCTGAAACAGCTGCCATCCTTCATCTTGGCACTAAGTCAGGTGATGGAAAGCAGTGAAGAGATGCTGGAGAGTTTGAGGAGCACCGTGTGAAGGCAGACGGTTCAGTAATTTATTGGACAGCAGCTTCCTTGGGTGGATCATACAGCCATAATGAACAGGCAGATGTGAACTATTTTGCTAGTAAGTTATAAGTGACTTGTTAAAAACATTGTCACAGTGCTCTGGTATTATTTGAAGAAACACTAACAATGTGATCTGAATAGGCGTTGAGAAGAAAAGCCAGAAGAGTAATAAATTAGCTTCTGCTGTTGGAGAGGGAAGTTTTTGGATGTGAGTGTGATAAAGTATACTTTCAGGGAGAGCTGGAAAAAAGCACGTATGTATTTGTAAAATATCATAGAGATGGCAGGGAAGGAACTTTGCCTAGAACTGGTGGATGTGGAAGTCTGTGTTGGGTGGAATAAGTTCTGCACTGGGGGATGGAAGGATGAAATAATAGTTGGTCATGCTCTGCCTTACACCCAGTGCTGTGATAACCCCCAGATGAAGAGGTTTTGATCACTGCAGATTAGGATGGGGTTCTCTCTTCTGTGACTTGAGAAACAAGGCGAATACATTTCTGCTACAAGAAAGTGGCTGCATTCTGTCCGCTTGCCCTTCTCTGAGCCTTTGGCATCTGCTCAGCTGAAGAAAATAACTCCTTTTCTGAACTGCAATACAAAGGGGAGATTCATGGCATCATCCTGTCTATGTGCCTGCAGACTCACATGCTTTACTGACCAGGATGCTCCTTGCACAATTTCTTTCTTTATTTCCTAGACCTTTTCACAAATGGATTTTGTGATTCCTGAGAAATGAGAAGTCTAAAGGTTCACAAAACAACGATCTGTCTGCTTTTTGCCAATGAAAGAGCAACTTAGCTTTTACACCTTCTTATGCACTAGTCTAACTTCTGACGCACTCTTTAGATTTCTGAACTTATTTTACTAATTCAGCTCATACTGATTTATGTGCTTTAAGCAGATCAAGCAGCTCATGCAAAAAACCCTGTTAAAGTACATTAAATAATTATTTATGTAACATCTTCCATTAAAGAACTTAAAAGCAACACAAAAATTAATTGAGCTCCTTTGAGCTAAGTAGTATCCCCATTTCAGAACATAAAATGAAGGCATATTAAATCAGATATTCAAACGTAGGTGCCTGAAGTCAGTCATCTAAATATACGTCACCATCTAACTACTGCTGTGATTCTCCCAACTCAGAAGGGGATCGAGTCTGTATTTGAGGACCACACTGACTAGAAGGAGAAACCAACCTCTCTCAAACTGTTTCTGTGCAGGCATTAAAGGAACCCAGAATTAAAGACCAGGATGTCTTGCAGCTTTGGCTAAATTAGCAACTGTTGAAAAATAAAGCAACTTCTGTTTAGCTCCTAGCTTAAAGTGGATGTCAGATCACAGGCACTCAAGTTCAAAAAGCAATCAGGAAGTTTATGTAACTGATCTGGCCACCTTTCCCAAGGTGAGGAATTAGTGCTCTCTCGAGGACTGCCATTTACTTAACATTTCCTGACTTTCACGAGGCTGGTTGCTGTATGAATGGCGGTTGGCAGATCAGGCCCTAGCAGATCTTAACGTGGCTGCGCTTCTCCTTGGCAGCACTGTAGGCAGCATCACTCCCCTTCTGCCTCCTGTCTTCATCCCAGGCACAGCCACCAGCCCTCTCTCCCAGGACACTGACTTGCACTTTCAAGAGGGGGAAGCTTCATTCTGATGAAGACTGAAAGACCATTTATGGGTGCTCTGACGAACACTTCAAATTAAATATTTTAAGGGTGGTGAAATAATTGCCAGGTTTGCATATTTAATGGACCTTGAGCTATAAGCATTCCCCAAAAATGCCTAGTTAATACTGGTTTGACAGTGAATTGGCACAGTGCTGAGCTCTGATACACCAAATTAGCATTCATTTGCGAAATGTTACTGAAAGATTTCTTAAAACCTGACAAGTTCCAAAATCAGTTTAGGAGAAGAGGGTCTCTCCCCCTGACTGCCTTTTTAAAAGTCCTTTCTAGTTCTTTACCAGGGCTCCAAGGGTATTCCTCTCAAAATGCTTTAGAAATTACAATTTTTTCAAACTTTGTATTTGCACCCTCGTCCAAGAGTGATCACTTCCTCTTGGGGTCTTTCCTCACGGTACAATTGAAAATCCTCTCATGCTGGGTCAGGAGTGGAGCTGTGGCCACGCAGTGCCCAGTCGAGGTGCAGCTAGACTCTGCACAGAGGATGAGTGCTTGATAATCTGGGATGCAGGTGCTCTGCTACCTCCAGCGGATGGCTAATGAATTCCAGGTGGGATTTGAAGGAACTGGCACTGCCCCATTACATTCCTCTGTGGCTTCAGTTCTGGCAACTTCAACAGCTTCCCCTCGCCCTGCACAATGTTAATACAGCTGCGCTCAGTGGACCCGACGGTGCTGGAACACCCTCAATAAACAGAGGAAAGCTGCCAGGCTCTGCTCTCCGAAGGGTTGGCGGCTCCGCCTGCCAGAGCCGGGCTTTGTTAACCTCCCCGCCACGGCCTCTCCTCGGGCTGCTGGGCACTGCCCGAGCCTGCCACCAACGGGAACAGTTTGAAGGAGGCTTATGCTGCCAGAGGAGGAATTCTCCAGGGTGGCCTTGTCCTGGTTGGTATTAGCTCACTTTGCTTCCATTTTGCTCTATGGATTTTCAGTAGCTATGACAGAAGAGTGTACATTGAAACAAAAGTATTAAGAAGTATTAACATATAATGGTGACATTTTTCTCCAGAATTTTTATCTTCATCTAAGCAGCAATACAAATGGTCAGGTAACATCCCAGTATCTGTTAACAGACATCTCCTTGAAAGTGTGCTGTCACAGCTATTGAAATGTTTTACCAGCAAAAGTCACCCAACACCACCTGAGACAGAGGCTTGTGACACTGGTTTTGATCCCCTGAAAGAATAGTAAATGGGAATAGACTGTTTAATGCTTGTTTTCTGTTAGGGATGAATGCTGTGGTGTGCTTACTATGAGGTGGCACATGCCAGCACCTAGTGGCTCTAAGAATGGCACTGCCAGACCTGGAAGGTCGTCCCCAGCATGGCAGGGAGTGTGCTGCAACAGTGTCCCCCTTGCTCCAGCTCTTCTCAGCTGTCTTCCCTCTCTGCTCTTCAGCAGTGGGGTCATGCTGTGAAGATGAGGTCCTGCTATCCCTTGACTCTTCTCATGGCCTGTGCTCCACTGCTGAAGCCATGGCTCCAGGTTTCGGTGGTGGCACCAGGAGCAGAGCCTGTGCCTGAAGAACATCTCCCTACAGAGTGGCTGCTCCAGCTCCTATTGGACTGCCTTGGTTGTGCCTCACAGAAACAGAAAACTCCAGGAAACATCTGTGGGACCTCGTTTGTTTGTGATTGTCCCCACCAGCTCCCACTTAGCATCAAAAACTGGAGGCTGAAGGGTTGCTCCTGCGGCTCAGCTGAAGCCAGAGAGAAATGTCGGCTGCTGTGTGATGACTAAGTCTCACATGCTTATTGCTCCTATCAGTTAGAGCTGTTAATCACTTTGTGCTGTTTCATCCTATAACAGGAATTCACTTCAGGCTGTGAAATTCACCATTTTTGCCATGACTAATTTGTGAAATCTGCCACCTTTCTTTGTGGTTCACATCGTGCCCTAGTTAGGCATCATCTGTCTGATTAGGGAAATCTGTGATTTGTTTCTTGCAGCTGAGCCAACACAATTTCATTCCACTCCTTTCTTCTCTTTGCACTCAACTGCGATTTTATTGTCACCCGTGCCCTTGGATGCACCGAGGCTGCAGTGGCATGGGAGCCACCTCTGCTGGGGCTCGCACACAGCGAGTCCTGGCTCTCCTCTCTACTGAGCACGTGCATGGGGCTCGGCCTGGGGCTTTAGCCCTGGCTTTGCTTGAAGCTACCTAGGTGTGTTATGTTTACCATCTTCCCAGATTTCTCCTGACCTGGTTGCTGCAATATTTTGGAAATCATTTCCCACCTGCCTTGCCAGTGCCTTGTTTCACGATACAGTCATCTGTTACTCTTTACATTGAATGTTGCTGGCATTACTAAATGCTATAAATATACCCAGTATACCATAAAAATACACAAGCAGATGACTGGTCTTGCCTACAAGAAATACTATGAATTTTTCATTTTTTTCACATGCTCTGAGCAAAATCGAGAGGGTGCTTGAGGAACATCTCATAACTGAATTGGGTCCTAAATTCCTATTTTCTCACTGATTAGTTATTTCCCAAAAATATTTTCCTGCACTCTTAATGTCTTAATTGTTCCTTGAAGACATTGCCAGCTCATCCATCCTTTTTTATACCCTCTTATAAACCAATAAAACATTATTTTAGTATTTCTGTCACTGAAATACAGTGATAAATGGTCTTCTTTTAAAATCAGTGGGAATAGAATAATGAATGTGCAGGAGAGCTTATTGACTTGCTCTTGCCAACATGGAGTCCTGCCATGAAGTTCAGAAGGATCACAAGATGCCCTGGATACTCCTCGTGCTCCTCTTTTCTTGATGGTAAAGCTGATGGGTTTGGGCTACACAGTTTTACAAGATAACAACAGAAAAGCAAAGGAAACCTTCCCTCCTAGCCCTTATTTTTACCATAACTTTCCTTTCCATCTCTCTTCCTATATTCTTTTTTTACTAGTTTCACTCAAAGTTAATCACCTCTCTGCCAGAAAAATGGTCACATGAATAAGATCAATAGCATGATTTCTCTTATCAGATAAATAAATGGGCAAATCTCTGAGAATCCCTGGCTGTAATTAACCCTTTGTCAAAATCCCAGAAGAGGAGATTAAGGAACATCCCAAGCGCATGTTCATTACTTTGTCCAGCTAGCAGAAAACCTAATGGGCCTGATCCTGCTTCTGCCCACACAGTTGATAACATTTCTCTGAATGACCCTGAGAGCCGGATTGTGGCTGGTGCTCAGCATCCCGTGCCCTCCTCTGTGTTTGCTGCACCCAGCACAGCAAATTGCAGCCCTACCGGCCCAAGCCACTGACTTACCCCCAGTGCAGTCTAATCAGATGGCAGTAAAAGCTTTCACTGTGCCATCCTGTTTGTGCTCAGCAGAAACATAAAAAGCATATTAGAAAATTGATTTTTGGCATTAATTGTGAGCAAAGAACATTATACTGAGTAGAGATAGGATGGTTTTTCTCAGGCAGAAAAATTCTATTTTAGTCTTTTAAAAGCAGCTCTGGAAGATGCTGAGCTAAGCCCCATGGACACACTTTTCAAATACCATAAGGCAAAGAGTAGTTACTGAATCTCCTCAGTCTTATTAGCTTACATAAACATAAAAATTTGAATAATGTTTGAAAAGCTAAATTCTCCAGATAATCCATAATCAGTAAATGTTCATTACTGAGACGTAGCAAATATGCATGAGATTTCCCCAGTGGCATTTTGGTTGCATGATTTAAAAGGTGTAGAAAAGCCTCCTCCACGTGGGGCTGGGCAAAAACTTCGAGAGGCTCCTGAGGTCATTCGGCCACAGCGTGGACCTTCCTGGTCCCTTCAGGAAGGAGCAGGAGGAAATCAGAATTCACTGTCTTGTTTTACAGCTCTGGTGATTTATAAATAAATCATCCCCACAGGATGATTGATGTCTCCATATTAATAATTAAGTCTTGACCTTATGTTGTGACACCTGCTAATTTTTTTGGCACTTGAAACCAGTGCTCAGGAGAGATCCTTGGCTCTTGACAAATAAAGGTGGGACTGGACTCAAGGGGGAGGGGGAGACAGGTTTTTGTTTACCCTCATTTTGTTCTGTTTGATTCCGTCAGCTAATCGATGATGATTATTAATCTCTGTTGCCATCTACTCTATGGATTTAATTCCTGCCTGTGACTGCTGTTGGAAAGTTTGCTCCGTTAGAAGCAGACTTTGATTGGATTTCCAGTAGCCAGTTTCCCAGATGTCCCCCAAATCATTGTGTTACCTAGTCCAGGCACCTTACCATTATTTTTGTTTGCGATTTACTTTGTTTGGTAGCAGAGCTCCAGTAGCCTGGGTGACACTGTCATTATGCTCAACCAGGCTAGGTAGCAGGTGTCAGCAAAAGTTTAATTTGGAAGCTCATGAATTCAAAAGAAGAGCTTAACAGTTATCCCCAACACAGAGAGCTGCTGTGGCCTGAGCCTGGAAAAGAGAAAATCCCAGGGACATGAAAGGAATTGATGAGACACCAGGCATCTGACAAAATGAATTCTCGGGATAAACTGGGGATAGATTTCTTGTCAAATGGTGAGCATCATTAATAAACAAAACAGATTTAGTGGCGGCATTTCCGATTTTCATTTCTGAGAACGTTCAGGTTTACTACTCACCCTCTCTCCCTGGTACTGTAGATACAGCCTATTCTCTTAATAGCTGCAACTTTTAAATCTTGCAGTAAAATACAAGAATTTCAGGGTAGGTGTCTAACATTAAAAAAAAGCACCTTTGGGTTTTTTTTAAACATGTTAATCTACGTGCAACACAAGTCAGCTACAGATAGAAAGCAGTATTATAATACAATTACAATAAGGGGTTTTCCTAACCCCTGAAAAAGCTTATAAAACTAATGGCACAGCTACGACCAGGTATCACATCATTCATTCCTGGCTACTTCTACAGCCAACACCCGGGAATCCCAGACGTCAGCAGGGTGCTGTCCAGTTGCCCATCACTAGCACACCGGGGCTAACATATTGTACAAATCATTCTTCGCTGTGTGTTTGCCGTGGTTTGCACATACCCGTTCTGGAGGGTTGGGTGATGTGTAAAGGGGCATTGCAAGGTCCGAGCTGCCAGTGTGGCCGAGCAGGGGCAGGGGAATCGGGGCGTGCCGAGAAGCACTCCTGCGGGAGAGCACCGCCCAAAGAAACCCCCTGTTCTCTAAAGATAACTCAAGAAATTAAAAACTGCCTCCGTGTCCCCTCATACCGCTCCTGCTCGCATGGACTGAACTCCGGGTGAACTGGGCTTCCAGTCTAGGGAGATGCCTGCATTTATCAACTAGTTTGCTTCGGATCCCGTTATTTTCGTTACAGAAAGCCATGCCGGACTCTACCCACGAGCGCTCAGCCCGGAGAAGCCGCCGGCTCCATCCTCACCTGGAGGTGGGTCCCGGTGCCGGTGCCCCCGTACCCGGGAGGGGCTGGGCCGGCCCCGCCCGGCTGCGAAGGGAGCGGAGCGGGCTGGGGCGGAGGGGACGCCGCAGCCCCGGGGCGANCCCGGCGCATCTTCCCTCGCCGCGGCGCGGGCGGGGCCGGCCGGGGCCGCCGCCTTTCCAGGGGTGCTCTAGCCTCTCAAGTTTGACACGTTCCGGCGGCGTCCGCCGCTCCACGCCGCCCCCGCCGCCGCCGGATCGTGCATTGTCTGCAGGGCAGTTCCGCGCGGAGCGGGGCGCTGCGGGCCGAGCGCGCCTGTGACCGCCCTGCGCGCTCCCGGCTCCCGCATCCCGAGCCTCTGCCCGCGCGGCTCCCGGCGGAATATTGCACCTCCGAGGTGCGGGGAGGGAGGAAAGGTCCCGGGCAGGGTGCGGGGGGAAGCCTCTGCGCCCCTGCTGCCGGGTGTCGTCTGGGAGGAACGGAGAAGGGAGGCTCCTCCATATCCTTCGTGTGGATACAAACATCCTGCCGGGCGTCTCCTCCGGGCTGCAATTTGTAGAATATGTATGTATTTTGAGACTGGTTGGGAAGATCGGTGGCGCATCCTTGCTCACAAAAGAAGGTTGTGAACACACCCCAAGGGCAGACACAGAAATAATTGGAAGAGAATTGAAGTGATGGTGTTCTCGAACAACAAATTGGAGCAGACACACTGTAGTCAGGGCATGGTGGGCGCCAAGGTGCCTTGACTTGAGCCTGGATATGGACTGTTGGNGGCGAGGGAATCCGGGGATCCGGGTGCCGAAGCCCGGGCCCGGGGAAAGGGGTCTCGCCACTGACCTGCGCCGCGGCCGCGCCGCCTCCCGCGCTCGCTCAGCGCATCCTCCGCGCCGCTCTCGCCGCCGCCCTGNGGTCCCGGGCAGGGTGCGGGGGGAAGCCTCTGCGCCCCTGCTGCCGGGTGTCGTCTGGGAGGAACGGAGAAGGGAGGCTCCTCCATATCCTTCGTGTGGATACAAACATCCTGCCGGGCGTCTCCTCCGGGCTGCAATTTGTAGAATATGTATGTATTTTGAGACTGGTTGGGAAGATCGGTGGCGCATCCTTGCTCACAAAAGAAGGTTGTGAACACACCCCAAGGGCAGACACAGAAATAATTGGAAGAGAATTGAAGTGATGGTGTTCTCGAACAACAAATTGGAGCAGACACACTGTAGTCAGGGCATGGTGGGCGCCAAGGTGCCTTGACTTGAGCCTGGATATGGACTGTTGGAGTAACAGCACAGAAGGGGCCTCTTGCACTCTCTGCTGGCTATTTCCCACCCTAAAATACAGACAGGCTTTTCCCGCACAACCGTGCAGCAGAATAAAGAGTCTCATGAAAGCAAAACCCGGGTATGGCTGTAATCCCCAAGAATGGCCTCAGTGGCATGCTCGGCTATTGCTAGTGTAATGAAGTGGCCGTTTAGTTAGATGGAATAGTGCCCCCAGAGTCTGGCATCAAGGGGATAGGCTGTGGTCTGCACCCACTCCTCAGCTTCGGAGTGTGGGTTCCAGGAGCTGCCCTTGCTGCCAGGGAGGCACGGAGCGGAGCCTTGGCAGCCCGGAGGCAGCGGGAGCGGGCCTTGCCAACAAACAAAGCCAGACATGCTGCCTTGACTACCCACCACCCACCTTAACCAGGCGTTATGTGTGTACAGTGGCAAATGTGTGTCAAGATGGATCCTATCTACAGCCCTCAGAATAATTTCAGGTGTGTCTTATAAATAAACTATGACATTTTTCCTGTGACTAGGTTGGCAGAAATACATTATACTTAGTCTGCTCCCTAGCAATCAATTGTTCTAAGTAGGTGTTATTTATTAAAGTATTGATTAGGGACCCAAGTCTGTAGTCCTTAAGCAAGCCAGCTCTATGCTGATAGGATGGAATATTTGATTGAGAGTTTTGAGATCAGACTTTATGTAATTCTATTGTTGTAGGAAAAGAAGGTGCACGTGACTGCTTTCCAGGGGAAGATGCCGCTTGGAGTTCAAAGGGAGAATAACATGTGAAAACTGCAGTCACTGCTTTACCTGAGCACCTTCTGTCCTGCTCTCTGTGGTGCAGGGTGCATAAGCTGTCACAGCAAAAATAATAAGTCTAACTGGGGAAAGTGAGTTGCATACTATAAATGTAAAACATTGCTCGATGTCTGTTGCTATGGCAGGTGACCGGGGAGAGCACCGTCCTCCAAGGGCCACCTCCTGGCGAGGGAACCTTTCCTGCTACATCTGTGGTGGGCGCCTTTGTGAGCAGGGTGAGCAGAATGTGGCTCTATTCTTTATTCAGGTTGTGTTATGAAAAGTGCTTTAAATGGATGACCTTGAAAACAAAGCCCAAACAAGAGTCCTGGCACTAGGTCCACTGACAGTGAGTTCTCTGCCCTGCTGCCTGCAGGACTCACAATTATGTTTTTATTCAATTTTGGCTCCATTACTTGCAAAAAAATCTTGTGAATTTGAAAAATAAGGTGTCTTAAACCAACGATTTCTGGGGGTTATTTTTGTGTTTGGAGGATTGATCTTTATTTTTTTCCCTCTCTGTCTCCAATGGAACAGAAGGCAATGTGAATCCCTTTTGTTTACTTCTTTGTTTCTGCTCCTGACTGCTTAATAACATTAGCAGATATGTGTGTGGCTCTGCTGTAGTCTGGGGCTAGTTAGTGGCTATTACAAAGTTAGGAGGAAGAGCAACAATCACAAAGCCTTGGTTTGAGAGGGTAGAATGAACAAAAAGGACAGAGAAAAAAAAAAAATTATGTCAGAAAAGAGTATATTTGTTAAATGCGTATGCTAGAACAAGAGAAGATTTTTATTCTGTTATTTCTAGGAAATGAGATTTCCAATTATTTTGATATTAAAACATGTCAAAGCAAATGCAATATTTATTGAAGGGAATCTTCTGGTTTATTAGTTGCACGGACTCAGACACTCCAGGTGCAAAGAAACACCCCAGCATATAATCTAGTTTTGTGATGTAGTGATGCTAGTACTGTGCTTATAATCAGGATTTCTGATTATCATGCATTGCACACAGTCACTTAGAGTCCTATATAGAATCTAGTTTCTTTTAAGACCGGAAGGAATTGTTTACCTTTGCTTAGTCATCAGCAAATGCAACTTATATTTTCAAAATGTTTGCTATGGAAAGATGGAGAACATTTGGGGGTGAGTGAAATTAATTGTAAAATTGTTTTTGGTGCCTAGATACATGTAAAATGTTTCTGGTGGGAAAGACTGGAAATTATTCATCTTGGTGATTTGGAGCCTGATATTTCTAGCAATACTGTTTGAATGCTTTAGGAAAAAGATTATTTCTCCCATCCTGCCAATTATTTGGGAAGAAAAGGTCAACTTTTTAAAAATACTATATATAGGAAAGCTTTCTCTTATACTGAGTCTTTATTCATTTCTCAGAAAATAGCACAGGGAAAAATGAAAAGAACATATGGTGTCTTCTATCAGTCAGTCATCATTACTGCTTCTTCACACTATGTCATCACCCCACAAATAGCAAATGAGTGTGAATTTCTCCCTGCTGAAAGAGAAGGGAAAAAACTGGTTAGTACAACCAAGTAAAAAAAAAAAACAAAACATTACAATAGCATCAACTGGAACATTATATAAAATATTAATGACAATGAGAATGCAGAAGGAAAACCCTCTAAACTGTAAAACAATAGTATCAAACCTGAAAATGTTGAGCTGGAGCAGAACTCATGAATTTCTCTTGATTTGTTAACCAAGCTTGAAATATTGATGGACACAGTCTCTCTTGCCCATTCTTTATGAATGATTCTGTGCTATTTGAGGTGCTCAAACAGACAGAACTCAAATAAGAACAGCAAGGAATGTAATGTAATAGTTTGTCCCTGGGGCATCCATAAAATCCTGAATTTCCTTTTTAAGCAGACTTCTAGGAAAAATATAATTTTATTTAATTCCCCGATGTTCCTATTACACTTTAGTATAATGTTTGCAATTGAAATCCTTATCTGCAAAGCCCCTATGCCATTCTTATTCTCTTGCAAAGAAATGTATGACAAAGCAGCCTTGGAAATAGCTGCCACAGGAACTTAATAAACACCAACACTGGAAACATCCATCCCAGCTTTGGAAGGGGTATTTCAAAATCACCCCTCTCTAGAAGCAGCAAAAGCAGTTGAGGTTAATGGGGAAAAAAGTATATATATGGGGGGAGGGGGGTGGTAGTATGCAACAAAGCAGCAAATTAAGAGCCTCATTGGCATGTCTAAAGCAGATCTGGGCCATATTGTCTCCCAGATCTCTAATCCTTCATTCCCTTTGGATCCTCCCCTCAAAATGCAACTCATAACAGGATGCTAATGCACCTGGAATTGAGCCCCATATGTAAACTACATGGGGAGCAAGCTCATTTGCAAGCTCCCCTCATTTTGGTGCCCAGCTGAAATAGGTGTGCAAAAAGTGCTTGGTAAAACCATGGTTCAAACATCTGCCTGTGCAGACTCTTGGGGTGGAGTTTTTTCTATGGCCATTTCCAGGATCTGATTATGTTACTGATGCTGCTTTAGAATTACCAGACCTGATGTGGGGAACAGAGCTTTTCTCTAAAGACCATTTTCTCAAAATTGCTTTCACACAATGAGCCAGGCAGGGTGAGCTGGGCAGGCTGGGGTATGGGACAGTGCTAGTGAGGGTCGAGGAAGAGGGGAAAGCACAAAGTAATGCTAGGGATAGAAGAAAGTGGAATAATAGTGAATTTCCTGGGAGTTAACCAAAATTAAGAAAATATGAAATAATTCCATGCACTCTTCCCCTGGAGCAGTGCTTCTGCATAGGTAGTACTTGGCAAGGTTTCTATGGAGAGGAAGTGTCTTTTTCAGACCAAGAAATATCAGTGGGACAAATTGTAGGGTACACAAACTATTCTTTGGGAACAAAATAAAAATCTCTGGAAAATTATAGAAACCTCAAAAGACAGAACTGGAAGAGATGTATTAGATCATATGGTTCATTGTTTGGTAGAAGCAGTAATAAATTGCCCCCTGGAGATAGAGAACATCAGTTATTTCATAAAATACAGCCAAAGGGCCCAGAAGGAACAATATGGTTTAGACAGGAAAGCCTGAGAAGCATTTTAGTCTTAAGTGAGAACAGTCAGACCTATCAGACTCAGAATCCAAAAATGGCACTCACAACTACCCTTTGGAAACTCCATCAATACCTTACAGTAACTGGGAGCTGGAGCTGTTGTGCTCCTTACACTGGGTAGGTGCTGGAAGGGATTCTTTCTGCAGGACATACAAAGATGTGTGTTGAAATACTCCCCAGAACAATGTATAAGGAAGGGTGCAGGGGTTTGGAGTATTTTACTGCGCCTGTTTTTTGTCCATCCTGGAAAAATGGTGGTTTAGATGGAGTAATTGCTGAGGGCTCTTCGAATGACCAAACCTGAAGGTGATGATGTTCTCTAAGGACTAACTTGTTGCAGGTGACACAATGTGCTGTTCTAAGTTTGGGTCTTCACGGGGTGTATTCAAATCCCATCAGTGCTGGCATTTGAGGCTTGGGGCTCTTTAGGATTGGCTTTGTTGCCCTGGATGGATTTGCTTTGTCATTTCCTGGGACAGTAAATCTCAAGGGACAGAATTTGTGTGCACCTCACATGCAGCTCCTTATTGTCTGTGTTTGGGCAAGAAATGAAACCATGATCTATCAATACAGTGATGGGCTTTGCTGTATAGATGTTGTGATGGTGCCGGGTATGTTCTTCCAAGTGGATGTGTGGAATAAATCACACTGGAAAGATGAATTGGAGAAAAATATGCTCGATGTTGGCCAGCAGAAGTGATCCTAGTGGGATCATTCCATCACTGAAGGAATGTGTCACAGCTCTTTCATAGGTGGCATAAACAAGTTCCTTTTTAGGCTGCTGGGAACAGGGACAGATCTCCTGACACTTGCATTCATTCTTCTCAATTTTTTGTGTTTTGTAAGTTGGTGGTATGAATCAGCAGAGAGGGACCGCTGTGCAGGCATGTAAGCCTGCTCCTGAACCACTGTTCAAGGACCAACCAAAGCAAAATAACTCCAAAGTGAGGCTCTTCCCAGCCTCAGGTTAGGCCTGGCTCCTGATCCCTTATCATGGACCTTCTCTCTCTTCAGCATCTCTCGCCTTCTGCTGCTTTATCCTGGGAGCGCCTCTGCGTCATCCATGCCGCCCACCTGCTGCCAAAACAAACCTGGCTTTGACCAGACCTTCCTGCCACCTCTTTTTTCTTTGCTGCCTCTGTCTTCTTCCTCTCATGTTACTATTAACAGTTCAACCTTTTTTTTAACATATAATGTTGAAGAAATTTTGCGTGTGGTTCATGCAGAGGGAGCTGAGCCTGTGAACGAAGCCAATGTTTTTTTGTCTTCATTCTCCCTTTGTTTTGCATCTGTCATGTTGTTTTCAATAAACAATTAAAATAAGTACAAGTATTGTGGTGAAACTGGAATTTCACCTAGTCTGCTTGCTTGAACACCCCTCCTGTGAAATGGGAATGCCGTACTCTGGAGCTCCTCTGTGATACATGGTTTCATTACATGGTGCCCCTCCTTGCTTCTCCTGCACTTTCAGTGTTTGAAATACTGAGAGGAGCAAAAGCAGGGACAAAGGGGAAGCCGTAGATTTAGGCCTGGCTTTGCATGACCTCGTTGGCTGGGTTTTGTTTGCAAACCCAAAGGTGGTTGAGATTCAGGTCATTTCTCTGAATCCCCCTGCAGTGGTAGGCGTGTGTGAATGCATCAGAGAGGAGAGATAAATGACTCACACTATGATCCATCTTTATTTCAAATAGTCCTCAGGAAAAGTGAGAGGGTGGCTTTTGTGTTGCAAAACCATGTTGATTTAATTTTTATTTTGCCAAGCCGGGTGTGGTTTGGGAAGAGGTACTTTATATCTTACCTATCTATCTATCTATCTATCTCTCTGTGTGTATATCCCAGAGGGTGAGGGCAGCACAGACCTGCGATTTTCAGTTTGGCCAGCTTCTCAGAGGAAAGCTAACAGATCAGTTCAGAGGAAAAAAAAGTAAACTATCTTTGGCCTGTAGATTTTCCCCTCTTGTTTTCACTTCTGAACAGGCATTGTCATCTTGTCTCATTAGAGGTAACACAATCTGAAGGGTAAGAAGGGAAAAATCCTAGCTATTGACATATGTGATGCAAAACAGCTCTTATTTCCTTGTAAATCAGGAATTGTGGGAAACTGTAGCAGATGTCTCGTCAACTGGGGAATCTGCTGTTGTCCTTGGAAAGGCAGCTGCTGCCTAGGTGAACTGGCGTTCCTTAGAGCTGGAGCTGTGATGCTTCCAGAGTCAGGCTTTCAGTCTTCCCTGAATTTTGACTCACTAAAGCACCTCCAAGGTCACTTTCTGGAATACCTTTGGATTTTAATCACTTTGGGCCATCTGGACTAGAAGAAGGTGATGTCAGTGAACTCCTTTGTGAACAACTACCCATATGACAAAGGGAAGAATGTTGTGAACAGGGGAGGCAAAATCTCAGGGCAGACTCAGGATTTCAGGTTTATTTTGAACCAAGCAATGTAACCTTTCAAATTCACAAAGCATTGTCAGCTCTTGTAATCCTTTATTAGTCTGCTTGGGTTTGATTTCTGTTTGTATTTTTACTATCTAGGGAAAAACAGATTTTGGCATCCTTTAGTCTGAACATTGTCAACTGTCATTGTAGGAATAAGGCAAGTAAGAATTCCTTATGTAAGCAAGATTTAATTGACTGGGCACTTAGGGAGAAGAAAAAAGGAGAAAAAAAAAAAGGATTAGCTGTAGCTTGATTCAGTCACCCCGTCCATTCTGGAAAAAAAGGAAAAGAGAACATAAGCTGCTACATTTGTGTGATTGCACTAAAATAGCAGCTTGTGTTTACATTTTAACTTTCCATTACAAAGCTGCTGGCTGTGTAGCTGGAAGCACGGATTTGGGATGTGGTGAGTACCTGTTTGGTGGGCTCTGTTACAGTGCCCCAAACAGCCAACACACAAATATTATCCTTTGATATCAGTGCCAGCTGCTGGGGCCAAGACTCATGACACTGAGGATTTCAGAGTATCTTTGCAAGTGCCGTAAAATGAGAATATGCAGAAATAAAGGACACAAATAATGTTTGCTCTGTCTCTCTCAAACTGATTTTCCTTGTACAGTTGACGTGGTCAGTGACTGTTTGTGCTACCATTAATTCAACACTACATTGAAATTCTCCCTTATGTCATCCAGGGCCAGGCTCTGCCCCCGGGTCCATTTTGAGTGGTTTCTTAGTATGTCAAGTGTCTCGTTAGGCTCCGAGTGCGATATGGTAAAACACAAAGCAATGTTTTATAGCGTGCCAGACCTGAAGCACCAGTTGCAATGTAAATGCTCTCCCTCTTGTATCTAATTCATTCACACTGATCCCTAATGTAAGTGATTCCCTGGATGGCTTCCCCAAATACTGACAGCAAAACAACAACCATATGCTGGAGGTGCCAATGGGCTTTCCTTTCTAATAATTCTTATTCTAGTTACAAAGCTGTTCTCAGGGTGGAAGGAAATCCCCTCCTTCCCCTCCCCTCTCCCTAGGTTTTTGGAGAGATCGAATAAAGACCTGACTTTTGGCTGTCACTTTGCAGATCAAGCTGTTTTCTAATCTACACTCAGTTATTTGCCCTTCTGTACCTTAAAATGCAATGGCTGAGATCCCTGACAGGAGTTCAGTGATGACATGTGAACATTTTCTCATTAAGCAAGCCAGCTTGCACTGGAACCTTGCTGCTCCTGCAGCTCCCAGAATACAGTAAACTTTTTGTGTAATCCCACAGGGACCTTGAAGTTTATTTCGTTACAGAGTATAATATCTCCTAATGGAAACTATGTAACAGACATACCAAGAACTAGCAAACAGGGGATTTTGTGTCAAAAGAGAATTCAATTTTAATTAATCTTTTCAGAGTAATTTAATTGAGTCTTCAGGAGGAACCTATTTCTTCTTTTCCGTACAGTTCCCTACATTGATTCTGTGTATTTTAAATCTGTAACTCAGTAGTCCAAGAGTACAGCTAAATAAAAAGCAAAAGATACATATTAGACCACAACTTGGGAAATTTGCTTGTATACAAGGATTGGATGTTTTCCTGTTAACAGGACTAGTGTGTTTTGGTGAGAACAGTGGGATCTTCATGGCTTTCCTGTGTCTCATTCTCCCTCCTTCCCCCCCACAGTGTGTGCACAGGTGTACGTGTATCCATGTGCATCTGTGTAAATGTTCTGGAGTTTTTCATCGACAAGAAGACTTTCCTTTTATGAATCTTAATTTAAACATGAGCATTTATTTGTTACTTCCTCTACATCCCTTTAGCAGTGCAAGAAAGAGCTCTGTGTCAGCAGGACGGGTGCAGTATATGTGTGTTTAGTCTCTGCCTGTATCTACAACCTCCAGAGCCAGATGTCATAATTCACACACAAGTGTCAGCCAGTTCGGAAATTATTCTCTTTAAAATGGAAAGAAAAAACATAGAATGTATAAACATGTAGCATTATCTCCTTCTAGCTAGTTCTCTTCTGACCTCTGAACAACTGATTTCTTAGTTTTCGTTTTCATTTTGTTTAGGGCTGAAAAAAAAAGGATTTTTTGGCATAACTCTGATTTTTGATTGCTTTCAATTACAGCACTTTTATTTCTCAGATGGTATTCTATTGGCTATGCAGGGAACATGTGTCACCCAGATGTGCTCTGCCCCCCATCCAGCTGGGGGGGCCAGTCCAAAAAGGATGTGGTTAGAAGGTAGGTTGGGATTCACTTGCTGTAAGTGTAAAAAGTACAAAATCATGTAATCCCAGAGCAGTAATTATTTCCTGACACCCATTTTATGCAGAAGTATCTGAGGGTTTACCACAAAAGCGTTGGCCAAGTGTGTGCAGGGAGGCCCCATGTCCACGGGGCGATGCACAGTTCCAAGCACAGAGCCAAGCGTGGAATGTGCTCCCTGTCCCTGTCTGATTTGTGCTGTAGCCCGTAATAGAAAATAAATTAATGTATTCATTTTAATCTTAGGCAAGGGAGAGTGACTTATATTGCATATCTGGCAATGCAGGGCGTCCGTATCATCTCTGGCAGAGTGGGGAAAGCGCCGGCAAAAAGAGCCTGCTCTGCAGAGTGGGGGCCTGATGGAAGGTGTGCAGGGCAGCTATTGAAGTGAGAGCAGCTGAGTGCTGCGAACCAGGCTTTAAATGCCCAATTTATTTTTCATTTAATTCTCCCCTTAGCTTTATTTAAAATTGTTTTGATAATGGGAGGCGTTTGGCTTTGGGAATTTAGCACAGGGAGACGAGAACACTAAGAGCTTGATTTGCTGTTTCTGTAAGTATATATAGTATTGCTCTTGTTGTACAGTGCAGCTTGAATTCAGATGCACTGCTTCCCCTCAGCACAGTGGGTAATACATCTAGCCAGAAAGCGTCACTAGAACAGGGCAGGGAGAAAAAAGAGAAGCAAAGAGTTGAAGGGAAGAGGGTAAAAAGAAAAATGGATCAATAAAATAATGGAGAAAAATAGTAAAGGGGATAAGAGTGGTAAACAAAAAGTGAAGGGATAGGGCATATGTTAGAAAAAGGACAGGAAAATGTGAAGTGGCTTGAGGATGCTGGGAAATCTCATCCTTTCAAAAAATGAGACTCTCTGGGAACCAGAGTAAGGCTTGATGTTAGAGCATTCCCTCACAGGCTGAGCAATGGCAGGAGTGAGAAGAAAAGCCTGAAAGGAAACTGGGAAGAAAGAAGAGAGGGTACTTTTGAAAGTGGATGCCATTGGTAACAAGAGGGAGATGGTGCTGCTTTCTACTGGGGTGCAGAGATGCTGATCATCCTGCTGGGGATTGTGAGGGACACAAACGCACAACTGGACCTACCATGAGACCTCCCCATTTTCCAAGAAATACATTAGAAGAACTTGACTGTATTGTACTTAAGGGCTATTTATTTGATATGCTGTAGAAACTTGCTTTTCATTAAGGGAAGAGAAAAGGTGAATCTGAGATAATAGTCCAATTTGTAAAAGAAAGTATCTTTTCCTCAGCATTTTTAACAAAGGAGTCAAACTGAGGCAGAGAAGGCTGCAGAAGGAAGCCCCATGTGTCCACTGAGCCAGCAAATAGTTTGACCCAGCAGCTATTAGTGTTTATTTTGGGGCACTTCTGAAATGTCTGTTTCAAGGCACAAGCTGCAGAAGTAGGGGCTGCCCAGCTCCCGGCAGCAGCTGGCACTGAGGCACGGAATCACTGCTGGAGCTGTCCCGGCAGGGACGGGACTGGGGAGAGTCTCCCCACAGGTAAGGCAGTGACACACGAACACGTGGCAGGGCGTGACACTACACGGTGTGGCACCGGTGAGGGGCCCCTGGGCTGGGCCTCTGCACCAGCAGGTGTTAGCAGAGGCTGCCACTGGATTCATCAATGCCTGGACTCCCCCGCCCAGGGCTCCTCTTGGCCCAGTGGACCCGGTGCCCTGTCTGTGCTTGCAGTGTGAGCGCTCACATCGAGCCTCACGTTCTCTCTTCGCATCCCCGCTGCCATGCAGCGTGGGGAACCTACCCAGGGAGCAGGCAACGGGTGAGCAGAACTCATGACTGCACAGAGGAGACAGAAGGATGGGTTGTGGTGTAGAGCAAATGCCTGGGGTTGTCTTCTTTGACCACACAAAGAGCTGCATCTCTTGAAAACAAGACAGGTCAACAAAGGTTAGGATTCTGTGTTCAGTTGCTTTAATTCCTGTGGGGATACTGGGATTGAGGAAAACTCAGTAAAAATATAAAAACTTGGCAATATCCCTGAATAATTCTTAAGAAATGTGCTCAGGAAATTAGATAAATAATAGGGAACCCAAAGGAAGACCACAGCAGTGTTCAGAGCACTCCATGACAGGCTGCAAATAGGAGTCATCTTTTTCTTAAATCAAAGTGGTGGAGAAATTTTAGGAAAGTCTGCATGTATTTTATGCCATTGTATGGTATGGCTGGCAACTCATCTGCTACCTGTTAAGGAGCAATGTTTAGTTACAGCTTCCTATTTACTGCCATCCTTTTCTATTTGAGCATGTGTAATTTAAAATCATTTGAAAAACTAGCAGAGTGAAACAAACTGTCTGAAGCACACAAGGTTATTTCCTTAGAATTTGGGCTTTAATGGCATGCAGAAAGGGGCTTGCTTAATTTCCTTCAGGTAGTCTTTGATTTTGCATGGTTCCTTTGAGTCCAGTTTCATATGAAGTTGTCTTGGGAAGGTAATAGGAGAGGGCAAGTCCACTTCTGTGTACCACAGGGACAGCGGTTGGCACCAGCACCGCGTTTGGCCCTGTTTGTGAAGGAACATTTCCGAAGATGCTGTGTGTACTGAGCAGGGATAAAATGAAGAACCATGTCAGTCCTGTAATTTTTGCAGAATAAAGAGGTTTTGCCTCCCCTCCACCCCCATCTCACAAGCATTTGACTTAAAATATGCTCTGACTCGCTAGCCAGGTGGCTGGTAGGGAGTACAGAGCTCATGTCCATGCCAGGGAGGGAGGCCAGCGCTGTTCGAAAGCCCTTTCTCTGAGTGCACAGAGCCTGGTGCAGGGCTGGGATGTCGATGCTCTGGGATCTTCCCTCTCTCTGCCACAGACTTTGCCTGATGTGCCCTGCCTATTTTAAAAACCTCTGGGCTGTTTTCTTATGTTTCTTGTTGGAGCGTGAACCACCAGCCTCATGCCTTGGGTTCCTGCTGAAGCTGTGAACTGTGATAATTAAACCAAATTCCTGATTTGTGCAAAACGCCCTTTTCTCTCCATCTGATGCAGGGCTTAGCAGCACACAGCTGTCCCAGGTGACTTTCTGAGAGGATGAGCAATCTCCTAATCCACTTTCTATCAGCATCCTGCTCTGCAGCTGTGTTGGTCACACAGCTGAAAGGCATCTGAATGTCACTGGTAGAGGTAACATGTCAGGTGCAATCGTCTGTACAGCCTTTCGCAAAGGCAGTGGTAGGATCAAAGGTCTAAAGCTCTAGTAAACAGAAAAAAGCAACAAATAAATGGTCTTAAATAAAATGCTCTAACTCAGAGTTTGTGGATGGGCTCATCCTCATCCTTACTTCGGGGTTAGCTTTTTTCTTGCTCCCTTTACTTCCTTCGTTTTTCATCTAGCTTTGTTATGGGTTTTCAGCAACACTATTTCTGTTTAGGAGGTATGAAATAAATAATGAAAATCCTTAATTGTGTAATTTGCCTTGTACTGACCAAGCCTGACAGCCTCCCCACTGAAGGCATGGCTCGCTCTCCAGTGTGGATGCAGCTGGCAGACAGGGCTCTTGGGCGGGAACATAAAGCTGCTAATGTGGGTGAACTTAAAACTTTGAATTAACTCTTCTGAAAGTCGAATTTACTCTTCAGACTTCTCTGAACCTGGACCTCCCTGAAGGTGTCCCAGTAGCCCCAAGGGTGCCATTACCCTGTGGGGCTCTAAGTTCTCCAGGGCATGGATCATTTCATCCCACGGATCTGGTGTTTGTCTTCCCCAGTGGCTCTCACCGCACACGCAGCTCGAGGAGCTGTGCAGCACATAAGTTACCCGACAGTAGGAAATAGGAAGAGGGATTTTATTTTTGTTGGCTTTTACTTTCGATAGCCTTCAGAATAACAGAAGTTATTTTTCTCAAGCTGTCAAGGAACAAATATTGTGTTGAAGCAGAGACTGAACTTTTGGCAACTCAGGTGGAGCAGGAGCTTTCAGCAGTTCCCCATGTGCAAGCACCTATTGGGGCTCTTGGCTCTGCCTGCCCTCTGTTCCAGCCAGGTTTTGTCCAGGAGCTGGGCATGCCCAACCAGAAGAGGACTGGGACACCTGCACATGAGGAGCTATTGGGAAGAGATGAGGAATCTGGACAAAGCACTGCTCCATCACCAGGTCCATGGTACCTGGGAGCAGAACGTGGGTATTTCTCCTTTCCTGCCTCTGTACAAGGAAGAGCAGGGAGGCACCAAAAGCTGCGAACTCACTACTGAGCAGCACATTTTGCACTTCTGCAGCAGCCAACAAATACTGAATAAGGTTCAGCTGAGGCTGGGCCTCCAGGGATTAATTCCACTGTGGGAACAGAGAGACCCAAAACTTCTGTCATAATAGCCAAAGGAAAGAAAGTGATGTGAGCACAGATACTTGCATGATCTTGTATTTTGGAAAGTGCAAAGGATCTGTAAACCTACGAAGGAAAAGGGCTTAGCTCGGTTTTGCATCTTTCTTTCAGGCAAGCAAGCAGCATGCATGGAAGCCTGCTTGGAAGCACACTTCAGATGGAAATGGCATCAGCTCTACTTGGCAATGGCCGATCTTGTCCCTACAATACACTGCAGTCATAGCCAGGTAGCGCTTCTTGGAAGGATGGCAAGCACAGCCCTGATTTAGTGCAGCCCCGTGTGTGTGGTGGATGGGGAAGGCAGGTACAGGGAGCGCCGTGAGCCAGCTGTGTCTGGGGCCCCCTGTGCCACCTGCGCTGCACGGCAGCTCCAGCCCGACCGCGGCCTCGCATGAGGTCGCTCCTGGTTTTAGTCAGATGTTGTTATCTCTCTGACATGTGAAATATCTGAATCGAGTACAGTGTTAACAACTGGCACGTTAACAGCCCTTTTTGAATCTCAAGAGAAAGGACGGCCTTTGGAGCTAATACAGCGTGCAGTGGTGGGAGGACAGGGACATGCTGGAAGGTGGTTGTAGCTGTTGCTAACAATGTGGTTTGCTGGAACCTGAGGGGTTTATTAAAAGCTGCTCTGTTTCACATTTTGTCTACCTATATTTTTCTAAAAAAGCGACATGTGAAATGTAGATTCGGATACTTCAAAACTACCTAGTCCCAAAAGCATTGACTGAGATGTGATTGCCTCAATTGCATCACTCTTGAGGATACCTTCCTGAACACAGACCCTGGAGAAAGTTAAACACAAAGAAGAAATAATTTCTTTCTTCAACTGCTGCTAAATGATGGATACTTAACAATGCATGTGTCTAGACAGATATCAGTATTTTTCTAGCCATGTTTTATAGCTATTATTCTTGAGACTGATCATAGTCTGAAGGACAGGTATGCCAAAACTCCTTGGTAAAAAACATAAGAAACTTTGGGGTGTGAAATAATCCTGTGAGTGTCTGCCCATTCCCCTCTCCATTTCCCCCATCCTGCTCCATTTCTTCACCTGTACCCTTGTCCATCCTTGGCCTGGCCAGCCAGAGGGAAGCAGCATCTTGGAGGGCAAAGAAAGAAGCACCTTCCTTGGTGCCAGAACACTGAGTCTTAGTGCTCTGCTTAGGAACAGGTAAATGAAGAGATTGATGAGGAAGGATAAACACACCAGGATAGTCAGCAGTACCCAGGAATCCCCAGAAATGGCCTGCCCCAGGTGGAAGGAGCTGCAGCATGTCAGCAGAGATGCAATGGCCATATCCTGCTCTGAGTGGGACCCAGCAAGAAGTTAGCAGATCCTCCAGATTTGCATCAGCAAAATCACAGATGGAATTGTATTTTCTGAAATGCTTGAAGGACAGTACAGCTCTGCCAGCAGAGTGAATGCAGTCAGATCCAGCTCAGCAGCAGTGGGGCTGGGACGGCATTTTATTCTTTTTCAGTTTTTAATAATTCCAGGCTTTGGCACTCCCACTTATTATTGCAGGGGCTGACAGGGACCTACAGGAAAATCCAGTTTTATTGAAACTGTAAAGGTCAGTTTTGTTGAGCATTTCCATGGTGAAAATAATAAATTAAATGTATTCAGACTTCTCAAGCTACTCAACTCCACGGTTGGACTGACCAGCTGGAAGATTTTCCCTCCAAGCTGTTGTAATAGTATCTTGTTGCACAGTTTTCATGTGTGGGGTGGGCTTGAGGTTTTTGTCAGAAAAATAAAAATTGCTGGCCAGATTCTTCAGCCTTTGCAGTGCTGTCCATGGCCAGACTGCTGCCAGGAAGTCTTGTGACAGGCTCCAAAGGCAATGGGAAGGCAGCTTTTCAATATCGCCATTTCTGTCTTACCTGGGACTCCCGCTGACTGTCCCCCTAAAGGGTGTTTTGTGCAAACATTCCTTCATCTCTGCCAAGTATCACCTGGGACTCTGCTGTTTCCCCCTGATGTCAGTGAGGTCTTTGCTCTGTGTGGGTTGGATTAGTCCATAACAGGATACATTTTATTAGGGCTCAGATTGATTTTGGTTAATTGTTCAGGCAAGTGTGATCTCTCTATCATTCCCTGAACATTGGATGGCATTCACAGCTCCTGCCTTGGGAGATGCAGGCACCCTTCTCTGAGGTGCTGCTACACCTTGAAACTATTCCTTGGAACACCTATTCCTTCTCCTGTCTGCAAACCTGCAGGAATCCCTGCCCCAGCAAAGGCACACTGGAGCTGAAGAGGCTTCTCTCTGTGCAGTAACTCCTTGGAGGGAGCAGTAATACGTTTCTCGTTCACTCATTGTAATTAAATGCCCAGTCCTGCTCTATGAATTTTCAAATAATTCCTCATCAGTCTCACATACTTTCTATATTTCTTCGTCTGCTTTTTACTGAGGTGCCATGGGCATAAAATTGAGATCTTCCTTTTTAAAAAGTTCATCTGCTCCTACCACTGTCCACTAATCAGTTCTTTCTTCCCACAATTTTCGTAAAGTTCTCTCAGTAGCCAGGTATGGTGGCATCTCCTCCAGGGTTTCTTACCTTCTGTGGTGTAGGCTGCTGTCACTGTGTAAATCCTTCACGTGATCACGTGGAAGGGGGTCATGTCACCTCCCCTGGCTATTTTGTAGACATCATCATATGTGTGAATTATCAAAAAGGTGTAGAGAAGCAATGGCACTGGGAAGGGAGTGTTCTGCTTCACAATTAGGCTACGAGCCCTGCCCCAGTGTCTGACGTCAGGACTACAGCTCCTCTGTCATTCTGCCAAAGCCCTGTGTATCTTGTGCTGCATTTCAGCTCAGAGACTGTCTGAGTGCACAAAACGTGGGCTGGCAGTGGCCTGCCGGGCTGGTGTCATTGGTGGCGGATCCCCACGGGAAGCCTGGGCAGCTGTGGGGCAGTGTGAGACTGCTGCCCTCAATCCCACTGGCCCACTTCACTGGATGAGGGGTGCAGAGAGGCAGGGAGAGCATGTCAGTGAGAGATTCCCTGCAAAGACCGGGACTGAAATTATTTTATTTTATAACTTTTTGCATGGATGTTTGTACCTTGAGATAATTCCTGAGCAAGTGATGCAGTGCTTGGCTGTGCCCTGGGGCCCTGCTCATGCTTGTGTATTTTGGATGTTGCCACACTGGCCTGTGCAGTTTGTACAGGCAGCAGACCCTTGAGAGGCAATTGTCATGTTAATGGGAGACCTGCCTGGGTTTCATAACCTTGGATCCGTGCCCTTAGCTCCCTCCTACCCCTGACTCTTTATCACGGCTTCTCCTTCTACCCTGGTTGCTGCTCACCCCTGTGCCAATCAAGCAGCTTTCCTTTGGTATAGGAAGAAGCTGGGAATAGCTGAATATTGTATTTTACTTGCAGGACACAACTGTGTGTAAATTGGATGAATCAGCTTTGGTTGGTTTTTTCTTTCTTTCTTATTTTTCTTTCTTCTTGCCCACAGTAGACTGCAATATGTATAACATGGTAATCCTTGTATAATATCCTCAGAGTTTTTATAGCTCCCAGTTTTCCTATACCCTCATACCTGCCAGTTTCTCAGTGCAGTATCATACACCTTATAGCAGCGTGTAGCTGCTGGGAGGCTGAGCAGTGCTCCTGGCCTCACCTACATCCCCACACTCCACCACAGCTGCCAGTTCAGGCAGAGTCCTCACTCAGCAGGGTTTTCCCACATTGCATATGCTTTTATAATTCCTGGCCTAATGGTTGTTTTCTGTTCCAGCTGATTTCAGAGGGGTTCTTCAGCCTACACATCAGAGCTCTTTCACTTTGCGTTCAGTGTAACATAAATTGAAGACTGAAGACCTGGAAAGCCAGTAGATTGCAAACTTTGGTTACCCACTGCCCCTTTGAGTTTGTATTCAAATCATGCTGCACACACATGCACATACTTGCTTACTTACTCACAAGGGTTTGGCTGTTTATTTCTCAGGCCAGGCAGTTTTGCTATTAAAATATGCAGAAGTTTTTGTTTTCAAAAACAGATGAGCACCCACAAGTTGGTGTGCATGACTGTTCTCCATTTCCCAGGGACAGAAGTTTTTAATGCAGCCAGCAAACTTGGAAGAGGCCAAACTTTCTTAGTGAATATGGTGAACTCTGTAGAGTTATACATTTGCTATACAAATCAAATAAAATGGGTCCTTGCCCCTTTCTCCCACTGCGTAAATCCAACCCACTCTGACAGAATATTACTGTGACGTATGGTATTTAGTAGGAAGCAATTACTGAGAGGGAGGGAAGGAAGGAAGGAAGGAAGGAAGGAAGGAAGGAAAGAAAG